>CABEEJ010000398.1:0-111170 GCA_901482245.1 Timema douglasi | reverse complement strand
AGACAAATGTTTATTTTGTATATCCAAAATGCCCATCAGGCAATGGGAGGTTTCATGTTGTCAACATAAAGTAATAAGTAATTGTATTATGGACCCCTTTTTACTTAATGGCCCATACGGAAAAAGTCTTGTGTTATCACTCGTAAGGAGTAATTTTGTTTGCATAACCAGATTTTGTATTGGAATATTGTCGTCAATTAACTCATTGGCCTTGCGGGCCTATAGAGTCCATTGTTCTTTTGTTTCTATATTATGTCGTATGCTAATAGCTTCACGAATAGTAAGCTATTCCAAATTGTACAACTAAATCACCTTCTTTTTTATATACTCTGTTCAAGTTTATTTTCACTATCAATAAAACTACAAATTGTTATCATTGACATATTTCTTCTTAATCCAGTTTTCCTGCTTATGCCATCCTTTTTGTTGTTAAAGACATCAATATGATTGGAGTATGAGTTCAAGGAGAAAATAAGTAAACTGGCCTTGTTTACTTTCGTTTGTATTTCTCACCGCCCTCTGCAAAATTACTACATTTATTATTTTATTTTATTGTTTGTTGTGCGCCAGCCTTATTCTTCGGGGAAGAGTAAGGGCGGTGGTACAAATTTATGTTATAAATATGTGTCAAAGCATCCATTGATTCATAAAAATAAACATTCAAACCAAGGGTGCAAAAAAAGAAAGATGTATAATATCATTATCAGTTTTTGCAAAAGATATCACGTCTCTTACTCACGCAATACAAGATACGTGAAACCCATTTAGTGAAACCAGCTGTGATCGTATGGTACTTGACAGCAGAAATATATTATGTCCAATAGTTGCATACACAGGCCATCTTCACCAGTCTGTGGATACGATATTCAATGTTACTTAAATATGGTGACAAAAATTATTTTAATTAAACTAGTATCTTGGAACAGAAAACAAGATGCCGAAGAAGATATTTGGTCCAAAAAGGGACGAGGTTTATGGGGAGTGGAGGAAGTTACGTAATGATAAATTACATACCATGTACTGTACTCATCACAAGGAATTGACAAGATAATAAAGTCTCGTAGATTACGACGAGCAGGACATGCAGCGTGGATGGGAGATTATAGAAACTTGTTCAGAGTACTGGCTGGCCAACTCATTGGTAAGTGACTATTGGGAAGATCCAAACCCAGACGGGAGGATAACATTATAATGGACTTGAAGGAAATAGGGTATAATGGATGGACTGGATAGAACTAAATAAAGATAGAGAGAGATAAGTTGGCGTACTTTTTTCAAGTATGGTAGTGAACTTTCGAGTTCCTTTTGCCATGAATTAAGTAAATAGATTGTCTATTTAATCAATCATATACACATTCGTAGAATTTTCATTGTATTATTGGCAGCATAAGGCCTCCTGAGTCGTAGGTAGCTGCGTTATCTAATATCTCGTGATCTTAATTGATTACTCATATGTTTGCTGACGATTTCCACGAGTCCATAACAGACTCTGCCTTAAAATATAAGTGAAGAATTATTTTGGGCCACGGGTTGATTCCTGAATATCTCAGTGATAGAGCATTGGCGTACTAAGCCAAATGTCCCAGGTTCAATTACCGTGTCCAGGTGTCATTTTTATATTTTTCAGATTTCATAACGTTAGTGTACTATACACCTCATTTTGAAAAAAAATGTTCAAAACTATAATTTACTATGTGAGAAAGTTTGTACGATTGTGTCTTTATCATTTATTTCACTATGTATCGCTCACTATCCACCTATTATAATTATGTATTTAAACCACTGAATTGTAGGTCTCGGTGGTCGAATGGTCTAGGGCGTCACTCTTACAATAGATTAGATTGCCAATAATTGGGAGATCGAGGTTCAAATCACATTTGGATGTATTGATGGTGTTTATTCCTAAATTATTTTCCACTCTCCCTCAAAGTAAATGCGAATACCCCTTCTCTAAACTTAGCCTTTCTAATCCCTAACACATTAATGTAGTTAACACCTATAAGTAAAACCTGAAGTAGTAATATGTGGCTCAACAAACATAACTCTAGAGCAAAAGGTGTTTCTATTTTCTAGACTGTCCTTCACTCGCTATTACTATATTTTTTCTATAACTTCATGACTCAAAAATCTTAAAAAACAATGTAATAACATTTCTGTTAACTGGTGTGTCTGCCTCCCCCACCCTAACAATTCATTCCCTTTAATCTTCCGTATATGTACAGTAAATTACATTATCCTTCGACAGTATTGTTCGGTCCTTCTAGACCAAAGATCTGGGAAACAGCAGCACTCAACTCTCATAACTCAACGTAGCGACCATTGGTGGCTAGCTTGTTAGTGCTATTAAGCTCCCAGTCAAATGTAGGAGTGGTGGCTACATATATTATAAACCTCTGATACTGGGTAACCTCTCTTGTCTCAAAACGACACGGGATTGCCACAAATAAAACACTAGAGGTACTTCATTAGATTGAGTAAACTTATGAATGCGTTAGGGCAATGTCAAACTCTTAAAAACCATTCGACAATTCCTATTTAACATTTTAATTCAAGGCTGTACAAGAAAGTTTTTAATCATATTTAACATTTTATTTTCGACTGGAAATCATTTTTCTCTCGTGAGTAACATAATTTTATTTAAAAATAAACAATGTTTGGGGTCTTTTTGGATGTTTTCATTTTTGTATAAAGAAAATAGTACTACCTTTATCGGAAGTTTAATGATTAATTAGTAAAACCTTGACCAAGTAGATACATATATTAAAGCTGTGTTAGTAGTAATGTGAATGATTAGTAAAGTTTATAAAAAAAGATGATTTTAGATTAAAAGTTTCTTAATCAAGAAAGAATCACTTTGTCATTTAATGACTTTCCAACGAAATAATTAAATGTTAAAATCAATTTAAGACGCGTCTAACTACACACCCTTAATCAGCAACCAACCTTTGCTTATGTTACAAATATTTCTTTAACTAAATCATCAACTTTATTTACTTAAGTTGTTTATATTATTCTTTGTGTATCGGCATTTTTAACAGACGACCGTAAAATCTTCCAGGAGTCTAGATCGTGTTAAATCTATATTTGTTTGGTTAATCTAACTGGCTACTTTAAAAATAAATATTTGTGATAATACGATCACGTTCGTTGACACGGGAATGCTTCAGCACTTTGGTAGAGAAACATGAGAGTTTCCTTCTACTAGAATTATTTTGTACGAGTAGTTACTTCGACAAAAACGCCACACATCCATATGGTTATTGTTTTTATCCTAGTTTTGAGACTAGCTAACTTTACCAAAAACCCTTTAATTAAATGGGCTCTGAACGTATTGAATAAAATTGTATTGTATCTTTTAAGCAATTTGGCATAGTGTTTGAATTATCTATACATATATAGATTACATGTACTTAAAACTATAAATAATTTTAGTAAACTATTTCTTCTTTTGGTGCGTTTGTATACTTTGTTTAATTTGAAAGGTAGAAATATAACCTTTATCTATTCAAATATGATCCTATATTATACCATATAACATATTGTAAAAATAAAAAGTAAGCTTGCTACCTTACAAGGTAGATGGAGAGTACTTGAACAGCGCTGAAAACTAGGAACAAATTGAGACACAAGTTTTAATGATCTATACTTGTTTTGCCATCAATTGCTATGATGGTTGTTTACGGCAATCATTGAGTATTACTGAACTCATTATCTAGATATTGCCCGTGGCATCATGCACTGCAACCTTGCATCATCTATGGTCAAGCTATAAATAATTATCTAAGTCTTCTCTATCACACAATCCCCCTATCTGGACCCACTTTCTCAATTAAATGAAAGTGGAAACTAACTTTGGTGTTGGATACAGACCTCTCTGGATATTTATTTTAGATTAATTTAATTTAGTTTAAAAATGACACCCAGAAATAGGATTCAAAGCCAAGCATTTTCATATTGTATCTCTATCACTGAAATAACCAGGATTCATTCGATACTCAGGGTAGTTCTTCCGTAATAATTTAAGTCATAATAGGCCTTTGAGAAGGACGTGGGGTTTCACCGGCTCCTAGAGATATCATTGAACTACAGCCATCATCGGCACGAGGGTGGATTTTTGCTACTGCTCCTATAAAGCTTGATTTACACGTTCGCAAAAAATTTATACAGTAATAGAATTTGCTTGAATGGTGGAGAAATTAACTGGTAGGAATGTAGTACAAAACAGAAAACGTTGATTATCATAATATTTAATTTTATAGGGGATATACATATTTTTAAGATTAATATCACGATGGATGTTTTCACATTATTATTATTATTATTAATATTATTATTATCACCGCGTCTTACTACCCGTTCGGTTTATACGCACTTACACTAATGTGTAATGGTAGGGTGATTGTGAGATGAAATGGAGGACCTACAGTTTAACGTGGAATCCAAACCACGGTGGAGGCCCGACATTCCCCACATTCACAAGTTGTGAATAATACACGTATTGTCAGAGGTGAAGGAAGGGTTTGGTAATCAGATAAATCTGTGCCGAGACCAAGGATTGAACCCCGGACCCCGGCACAGAAGTCCGACACCTTACCCATAGACCACCAGCTCACTTTATTTTCAAATTATTGTGTTGTGTCGCTAAACAAATAAAAACAGAAAAATAAATACATACGTGTTTTCCATTTAAAGATTCATTTATAATCATTTCATAACAGTGGCTGCAGCTCTCTTCTAATATCCTGCATTGTAAACTCATGTGCACTGATTGCGTAGGTAGGGTCGGATAAATGCGCACTGATTGAGTAGGTTGGGTCGGATAAATGCGCACTGATTGCGTCCGCTCGTTTTGTAGTTTGATTGGGTTTCCAAAGCTGATGATATGCAGAAAGTGAAAAACTGATATTATTTTAGGTCTCGCTGAGCATACGATGCCGATGAGGCTGAAATTTTGTGAATAAAGCTAATTGCTTGATTAAGTTTTTGGCCCCCTAATTTTGAAACTTGTTAAAATACTTGCTAGCGGGCAAACTCGCAGCTCATGAACTCACAAATCACAGATTGTACCAAAACAGAGATGATTTAGAAAGTTTTATTCTGTTGTGTGAGTCGGTGTGGCGTTGTTTTGCTTGCGAATAAGTTTTCAATCTGGCAACACCGTAAAACCATGGCATGTCAAAGTATTGAGGCGATGGAATGCCCCAAAAAGCCATTATCCAAGATCCGTAACTGAAATAAACCCTATTTTTGTATTGAGTGCATCATGTAAAACGATTTGTTTCGTTTGATTAGAAAACTATCTTCCAGTTGTTTGCGCCTAAATTAGTTGTCTCAAAGATTTCTCAGGTTATATAAGAATAAGATAAACAGTTCTAATATTAAATACACACTTTAGCTCAGTTTGTAGCGTACTCGTCTATAATTCAGAATTTCACGAGATCGATCCTACCTCATTTATAAATCTTAAAATTTTGTCTGAATTTAAATCACTTGTTAATAATTAGAATTCAGTAAACTATTATTTTACTTTTTCAACTATTTTTAAAACATAAATATCCCCTAAGATATGGGTACACAACTCTATGCCCGCGGGCGCCATTGAGCCCGCCGAGACTTTCGCGTCTGCCCGTCACTTTTTGAACACAGCTGAAAAGTTATTGACTGATAATTTTAATCTGTCAATTTTCCGACAAAAATAAAGTTTGTGCTTATCTACAGCTATTCTGTTCTCAAGAAGTTGGTTATTGAAAACCCCCGTCATTCCTCTTTCTTTGCCAACTCATCTACAAAGTGTACTTTTACTCGGAACCACCATGGTTTCAAGCTGAATGGTTTTACTTTTCCCTAATCTCAAAGACCTACCCCCTTCCATCATTCTCTTAACATTCACTAAAACCATCCTAATACTTCCTATTTCCTTTGTAAATATCTTGGCACAGGTCTACCAGTCTTTGTTGCCTGAATAAATGCATGATAAATATATATTTTAGAAATGTACCCAAGCACCAAAATAGTCGTCTTTTTAAAACTATAAATAAAGCAGTATTTTTTAAATTTATTTTTGTCAGCTTGGAGGGGGTTGAACCCACCCCGTTTCCCCCATGGCACCATGAGTATTACCCACAACCACATGTAACGTCACAATCGCTGTTGGAAAGTTAACACGGCAGTTGACCGGTCGTGTGTATAGCGTTGAGGCTGACCTCTGAGCCTGGTGGTAGTTAGTAAACATACCTTGTAAAAGTAATTAGTGCCCGCCGAACTACCGTTAGTTTTAATGTGCTCTAAGGTACAAAAAGGTTGGGAACCTTTGCACTAAAGGTTTTTACTACGCGAATAATAATTATCTTGCTTAGCCTTTTTTTTAAATGTGTACATTTTTATGTCATTAGACCCATTAATTTAATTTTTAAATAATTACCTACACACAGAATTTCAAAATTAATGGTTTGTGATTAATTTCCTACCTTGTTAAATTATTTTTAAAGAAGAATATTATGTTAGTCTACGTAAGCTCAAATATCTTGTATAGTTCTATAAAAATATTTAAAACAATTTATATGATTACTAATATAATAATTTAATTTTTTTTTCAGTCTGATAAATTAGAAAATAAAAACTGGACATGACAGGATTTGAATACGTGAACTATAAATAATGAAGATATCATTCTACCGACACAACCAAATTGACGGCTAAAAAATTTTAGAAAATTAAGATAATTTATTATAATTTCATTCGAATAAATATTTTTATTGAAGAATTGAATAATGTGTACAAAGTAATCATATTTTTTGCTTCTGTAAGCCTATTTTATACAATGGTAGGTTTATTTCAACAAAAATTTTCTCAAAATGTTGCAACCAAAGAGAGGGATGGCATATATTTTGTTATATTAATCTCTACTCGACAGGTAGGCCCTGTCTCGGACGGTGTGAGGGAGAGTAGAATCCTCTCGCTATTCGATCGTGTGACGTCAGTTTTCGCAGCGCAGACGTTTCAAAATTAGGGTTTTTCGAGATTTTGTGTGAGGTGAGAGAAATACGCTAACGATTCGCTACTCGCACGTTTCAAAATTAGGGATCCTGATCTGTTATTTTCGGTGAACGTGTGACTCCCTATTAAGTTAATATTATACACGGTTGGCGATAGACGTAAAGATATAATTTTTTTTTTTGTTGCAATAAGCCATCCATGTCCTGATATATCTTTCAATGAAACTAAATAAAATTGACATATTGACAATAAATCAAATATTAAACGTCCTTATTAGAGTACAAATATCTCACTGAGCTATTCAAGAGCTGTTCTGTGCTCCCCCATAAATGAACAAACAAAAACCAAAAAGAGACATCCGTCATTGGCAGTATATATAGTGTTTATGTACTAACTCACTCGGTTTTAGGGATGTAGATAAAGTGTACCCACATTTGCAGCGGGGAAGAGTGGAAAACAATTTTTGAAAAAGCACCCTCAATACACCTGACCTAGATTCGAACCTCGACATTTCAGTCATTGGCAGTCTAGTCTACTGTGAGAGTGACGCCCTATACCATGAAGCCACCGAAGCGGGTCACTCACTCTTATCGAATAGGATCGCCATAAAACCCACACACTTTCCAATGTATTTTTGTTAGGTCGTTTTAAAGACGTGACGTGTTCGAACATAGTTTAAGGTCGCTTCTAATTTGCCAGCTTGCTATATATCATTGCTCAGTAGTTGGCTACCCGATGGAAACTCATGATTGGTACGCCGAGAGGCAATGGTAATGGCACGAAACGAATCAGCGACTTGGACACAATATGTGTACCAGAATGAAAGATTGTTAGTGCCTAGGGAAAGATTTATTTCGTTACAGTTCTTACTTTTTTATATATGTACCAATCTCACCATTACATTTAAAAAATAGGCACATACGTGGGGCGTAGATGTAATTTGGTTTGGTACTGTATCATTTTTATTGGCGAAATAAATTGTGTGTTGAGAGTAATTACCTTGTTTGTTTGTGTACAAATAATGAACTTAAGATTTGTTAGGTGTGTATTTACTCTTTAAATAATATCCAATTCGATCGAATTGAGTAACAAAATATGAGTTTAACTCACTGAAACATCGTTGGTGTACAATTATTGAGCTCACTGAAACATCGTTAGTGTAGAATTATTGTTTTTAGAGTTAATAATAAAATAATAAAATGTAATAATGTTTAGATAATGCTTAGCCCATATTAAACATATTGTTTCATATAAAATACATGTGTACTATTTATGGATCATTAATGGATTAATGCAGCTTATCGTATTACAATCGACATTTATCTATAAAACATTGTAGGCCCTAGGCCTTAATTTTGTATGTTTTAGAAATCTAAAACTCATAACAGTATTACAAAATGTAAATAGTTATAACTGTTGTATAATAGTTTAATTTAACTCATTTTATATTTACTAGGGACTCAATAAAATACTACGTATATAGGGGGTTCTGAGCTTTCTCGTTTAAGAAAAATATCGTTTTAGTGACAATTTTCATCCTCCAGATTATAACGAATTCTTACGGTTTGTTCACTCCCAAACCCAAAAAATGTTGACTTTACAATTCTGCCTGTATGTCTGTCTATATGTATCTGGGCTTAGAACCATAGAGCTTATATTAAGAGCTATTTACTGAAAAGGGATTTTAAATTTTCTAAAGTTTTTGAAGATGATTCTAACGATTTTGCTTAGAATGGATATTCAGGGAAAGTTTGACCCGTAAAAAATATAAAATATGTGTTTTTTGTTGAAAAAATTCTTTTAAGGGTTGTTTATTGAAGCGTGATTTTTAAAAATACGAAATTTTTTGAAAATTACTTTAAATATGTTGTTTCAAATGTTTATTTTATGGGTAGTGTACGGCATGACAAGTAAGAATTTATTTTGGTTATATTTAGAAAATCTCTTGTAAGAGTAGTTTGATTATGAGGGATTAAAAAAATTGAATTATTTTAAAAATTGCTATAAAGATTTTGCTCAAATTAGGTATCTGGTAAGATTTTTACAGTAAAAATGATGTTTTATATTGGTTTTTCTTTAAGAAATTCATTTAGTAATAGTTATCTGAAGGCTTTATTTTTAATGGAGGCTTTTGGGAATAGCTCTAACGATTTTGGTAAATTTTAGTGTATTGAGTTTATTTTACATGATAAATAATAATGTATGTTCAGTTTTAAATAAATTAATTCAAGTGTAATTTACTTAATACAGTATAGAAAATTTGAAATTTTTGAAAATGGTCCCCGATATTTTGTTTAAAATGATTATTTATAAATTGTTTTTCACTATAAATAAGAGAAATAATAGATTCTTTTTATCAATTTTAAATAGTTTTATTATTTTATATCACTATAATTATAATGTATATTACTAAAATTTTAGGGCAGCTAACAAATGAATGATTTTTGAAAATCTGAGATCTTTTAAAAAGCGCTTGAACAATTTTGTTAAAAAAAAAAATTTCATGATAAATTTTGTTAGTGGTGATTTACAAGGTAGTATCGTTTCCTTTTTGAGGAAAACTTAGCTAATGGGGGTTTTCCAAAAAAACCTAGGTATTTAATAAAATGTTGTTGCGATAAGAATGTATCCATAATTGTGTCGTACACTTCTTTTTTTCGAATAATAGTCCAAATCTTAGAAAATATTATAAACACAGGGGCTTAACCTCTACATATTGGTTTGATTTTATCATAATTTCTAATTTCGCTAACATTTACTTCATAGGTGTTATCAAAATTAAAATCTTAGTTAAATATTGATTTTATATAATAATAATAATAATAATAGTTATTATTATTATTATTAGTAGTAGTAGTAGTATTAGTAGTAGTAGTAGTAGTGGGTCTAACTACCCGTTTGGGTTATGTGCACTTATTCTAATGTGTAATCGTAGGGTGATTTTGAGTTGAAATGGAGGACCTACAGTTTAAAGTGGGATCCGAACCATTGTGGAGGCCTGGGATTCCACACATTCACAAGTTGTGATTAATACACGTCTTTTCAGAAGTTAAGGAAGGGTTTGGTAATCAGATAAATCTGTGCCGGGACCTAGGATTGAACCTCGGACCCCCAGAACAGAAGTCTGACATCTTACCCCTAAATCGCCAGATCACCATTTTTAATAACTAAATTCGAATTATGTTCGGTATTAAATTTTTAGCCAAAAGTCTCGTTCTTAGATTTGTAATTTGTTTTAATTGTTATAGGTTAGTTATGTCAATAGTAATAAAAGCTATAAGATATTCAATTTTTTAATATCGAATCTGATAATTTTTTGAGATCATTAATCTCGAATATAAATACTAAAAATTCTTTGAAGATTAGAAGGACCAATCCCAATAAAAAATACACTTTAGTGTACATTCACCAAATAATCAACGCGCTGATAAATATATATATTTTTTAAATCGGATAGTTTGGTCTTATGTGTTAATCTCTCAATAGACTGCACTTTCATTGGCAGGCTGATTCAAGCTCGAGTCCCAGTTGGCTATATTGATTGTAGTTTTTATTAATATTATTTTCCATACACACTCCACTTAAATGTGAGTACATTTGTTATAAATTCTCAATTTATATTTCTACCTAATTAAGCGTATAGCCCGAAATGGTAATGAGGCATGGGGAAGATATATATAGTAATAAAACATAATTATATCAGCTTTGAACTATTCGAAACGACGGTTGCAATGTGCATTACAGAATTGACCACTATGTTCATGTTGATTGCTGGCGTGCACCAGTGGAACCAGCCAGCATGCCCGTTACTTGACGGAAATCCCTGCACCTGCAGGTTTCACTTGTCCCCGCTATACCGCCACCTGCAGACCCTCTAATAGGTTCATAACAGAATTAAAACAAGAGCTATACACACACACTTAGTATCTAATGTCCCTTATGCCCCGCACAAACGGTCTATGCTACCTTACATATTTCCCTACGCAATTCGGTACAAGCCAACTAGTAACAAGTGAACCATCAACTCTCATGGCGAATATTAACAAAACCAGTAGCTATTATGGAAACGTACAAAGTTTGGATATAGCTCAAGTAATTGTTTTCAACGATTTTTAATTTGAATCAAACGCGTAGCCTAGATACGTATGCAAACAAATTAAACAGTGATACTCTGGTGTTTCAAACCAAAATTAAACCAAATATCATTGTTCTAAAAAAATCCTTTAATGAAGTAGATTTAATTAAATGTATTTTATAGGTATCTATAAGCATAGATTAAACAAAATCGTTTATTGTTTCAAAATATACATCAAGCTATGTACTCGTATATAAATATATAAATGTATACAAAAGGGAAAGGCTACTGGGGAGTAGAGGGGGTTACACAATGATAAGTTGCATACCCTGTATTACTAAATATACATTGTTAGGATAATCAAATCTCGTAGAATACGCTGGGCAGGACATGCAGCGCAAATGGGATAATCTAAAACATTGTTCAAGGTATTGACTGGAAAACCCAATGGGAAGTCCTAGACGAAGATGGGAGGATAGCATTAGAATTGATCTGAAATAATTGTGTAATGAGGGGGACTGAATAAAACTAGCTCAGCAATATATATAATGTATTTAATTAACTCTACCCCATTAAAGCTTTTTTAAACAATGATACTTGGTTTCCTTTTTGTTTGTCGGTATATATATATATATATATATATATATATACATACACAAATTAATTTCTGACAAGATTTATTTCTCCCTTAACATTAACATTTACAAAACAGGAATTAAAACAAAGTACTGTACGTGTGAATGAATACGCGTTTGACATTTGGCAGTAACTAGTTCACCGGTTATTTTTTAATAGTTGGCATTATTACATCACCAGGCTATCTATTATCTATTGCATTATTAAATAAGAACTATCACAATACATGTGTATGGAGCCATCTAGTGTATCTTAGTATTATTATTACTCACCTCAGTGGTGAAGTTGGCTAACGTGCTAGTCGTGTTGAGCTCGACCGCCGAGGACGGGGAGATCGAGGTTCGAATCTCGGTCGGGTGAACTGGGGGTGGTTTTTCCTAAATGGTTTTCCACTCTCTCTCCACGAGAATGCGAGTTCACTTCCTCTAACTCAACTTTCCCAATTCCCAATCAATTAGCGTAATTAGTACTTAAAGCGTATAACCCGAACTGGTAGTAAGACGCGATGCTAAATAATAATAATATTATATATTTAATATAAGAACATACATTTATGGTGTTGATATTTCCAATGCATGAGGCTTACCTACCATTGTACAACCGGAAAAAGACTGTGAGAGAATATTAGGGTTGTCATTGTCAGTATCTACCAGTGACTGGAGCAATCACAAGACCATATCGGAGATTTATTCTTGAATCCTGAAGGACAAAACCCCCTTGAGGCAGGAGACAACTCAGGTGCACAGTAGGTTGGAAGTATGAGGTATAATTCCTGTGTCCTCAGCAGTCAATCCTAAAATAAATTGAAAAAATTACACGGAGTATGTGGGATGATTTATTATCAGGAAGTTTTACTATATTTCATCAAATTATAGTGTTGAGCCTTAATAATATATTTTTTCGGAGGGTTCTATCGAAAAATAAATGTGATAAGGAAAATTTGGCTTTCTATTCTCTATTTTTCTGAGAGCATTTTCCTTAGATCATATATTAAAACCGAACTCTGACATTAAAGTGTTATACTAATTTTTATGAACGCGTGGTTTAAGGGTCTAGACTCTCTTTGCATTAGGTTGATGTTGACAAGTATATCGTTATTAAAATCCCGGATGGGTGCACTGAGGTGGTTAGGGCGTAACGGGGGGTGGGGCGGTGTATTTCCATATTTTATGTATTACCTTGGTTTTAACGTAATGTGGTTCTCACATTTTCCATTTTTGATTTAATTGTCACTAGCCTGTGTGTTAAACGTATTATTAAAAGAAGAAAGTGGTCTTAGAGAAAAAAAAAAATTAAACAATACATAACAATTCCCCCATTTCTTACCGGCGTGCGTATAGATGAGGTACATTTGTCTGTTAACAAACTCCTCGAAATAGTTAATTACCGGAAATGAGAGCTGCTCGCGCGCCCAGTAATATCGGTCATGACCATGTGTGCGATATGCGTGCACCTTATGGTCTCCGCGTGCACCTAGCGAAGAAGGTTGTAAGCGATCCACTCCACTCCGTCAGTTTTCAAGTACTCGAGGTATTTGTGACAGTTTGTTAGGATCTATTTATGCAAGGAGTAAACTTATTCGTTTACTGTGTATTGTTGGAGACTGCTTGCAATATATTGCACTGTTTTGAATAAAATAGAGCCTGATTGGTTTCCCGAATGACAAGGGAAAGCCTTTGAAGCTAGAATATTAGCGGGGCAAAATTAGTGGGGGAGATATTTTAATATGTCGTTAATTATGCTTTGAAACATCCCACATCAAGTTCCATAATGTTGAATTACATACACTGTACTCATCACAATAAATTTTTGGCTAAGCAAGTCTCGTAGATTACGGTGGGGAACCCACGCAGTGCTAATGAGAGAATCTATATCCGTGATCAGGGTAGCTTACTGAGTGCCAAAACTAATGGAAAGAGGCCATTGGGAAGACCTAAATGAAGATGAGAGGATAAAATTAGAATATACCTGAAATAAATAAGGTGTAATGAGGTGGACTGGATAGAGTTAGCTCAATATATGCATAGGTGGGATCCCTCAGTAGGTGCGGAAATGAACTTTCGAGTTTATAATACCATTGAGTAGGTAAGTATGACTTGAATCAATGGACACATGGCCTAAGGAATAATTCTTCTTCATCTGCTCTGGATTGTGTAGGTAGTTGGGAAGCTGGAGCTCAAATCCTGGCAAGGTTTACTGAGATGGTCTTTTCCTAAATGGTTTCCAACTTTCTCTCCAAGCAAATTAAAATAAAACTACTCTTTCTTACCCCACTACTGTAATTAAACGCAAATAATTTGGACGGATAATAAGGCACGATGCAACAGGACTTTTTATAGCCTATACTTAAATAGAAGTGAAATGATTAGTAACAAACTGATATATCTAGCTAAAGAAAATAGGATCATTTCACCAGAGTCCTCCTTGATATACCATGGTTTTCTATTAATGAAGATTTGTGATGATTTTATTAAATGATTTTTTTCACCTTGATTATGTTAATTAGTACTTTTCGGGATAATTCTACACTATTTGAAATTAAGTTTTTTTGTCATGGCTTCTTACTATCCGTTAGTGCTGTACGCGTGTACTACACATACAATATATTATAGTTATTTAATAAGTGATGTTTCATTAATAACGGTCATTTTTTAATTAGTTAAGTTAGACAAAATTACTAGTCAATAACGTACTAAGTGAACATTTGTGCCATTTAAAGGAAAAGATTAGAAGCATTTGAAGTAAGGTGTTACATAAGAATGTTGAAGATATCATGGTTGGACATGCTATCAAATAAAGTCTTGCTAAGAAAAGCATATGAAGAAAGAAAACTTTGTAAAAGTACACAGAAAAGAAGAGTTACCATGGTAGGCCATATACTGAGATGTGATAGTTTGACGAAGATAATCATAGAAGGGGATGTGGAAGGGAGAAATTCATTAATAGGATAGGGAAATATGTTGGCAGAAGAAGGTACAACGATGGGGAGAAAAGGGCCTAGCATAGGAAAAAGTGGAGAGCTTCAGTAAATAAATCACAAGATTAATAACCTAATGATGAGTACTCTACCCTCTCCTTTGCCTTAAATATCTGTTCATTGCTTTCCCTATAATGTGACGTTAATTTTCTATTATGCTGCCCAAATTTCAAAGATATATCTTTATGAAACAGCTAGAAAAGTTCAACGTTTTCCCACGTCAAGTCGTCAAGTCATGTAATATGAAGCTGCCACTTTCGATAGATTATTAATATCTATAAATTAACACTTATAAACTAGTAAAATGTACATTTAGTACACACACAAAAAAGTGTGTTTTTGTATTTTCCAACAGATCTTTCCTAACAAAACCTTGTGTTTTGTTACGTTACACACATTTTACGCAAACGTAACGCATGTTTAGTTCTCCAAAAGAGTGTAATGTGTGGTGGCGGATGTTGACATGTAATTAATAAGTAAGCAGTTGAGTAAAAGTTGTTAGGTTAGGCAGGTATGGCCTACTTCCGGAATGTTGCCGGTGTAATGGTATGGAACGACGGTGTGGGTGCGTGGAGACCTCCCCCCTCACGTTATTATCACCCGTGTTCGATCGACGCGCATGCGCCTGGCACGCGACGACATGAGTTGCCACGCACCCCGGCTCGCGCATGACACCCGGAAACAGCAGGTGACACCTGGTGGTGGTATACTGGAATATCGTCACGTTTGCTGAGCACACTTGTAACGACATGTGAGGGAAATTCAACACAACAATTCACTTAAACATAATTAGGGCGTTGCTTTGCTATTAAAAAAAACCCAGTAATATTTGGTTTAGGGTACATGTTGAAATATGATTACTATCAGTGGCGCTTAGCAGATCAAAATGCTATTTTAAGTGTTCCTTGAAATCTCGTTATCTATAGTAAATGAATGAAAATTGACTTTACAGAAGTAATTGGAATAATACTGACAAAAAATAAAATAAAAATCAGAAAATTTCAATACAAAGAGAATACCGATAGTCACAATAATTCATAAGGACATATTAATTTTAATCTCGGTATTATTATATCAAAGACCAAAATGATAATGTTCAACGCCACTTTATAAACGGTATAAAATTGTGCTGAAGTGCGTTGTCAATTTTAAATATTTATTTTTAATAATGTAATCACTTTAATCAAACCAAATGGGAGGATGATGCCTATCTGTTCACTAACGCTCTTAAATACGTAATTTTTTTTTTACGAATCTTAACGATTAAATTCATAGTGTTTTAAATGATAAGGTAAGGTAACCAGCGTTGGTCTTTTAAACGCTTTGGTTATTGAAGATAATAAATAACATCGTTATATATTTAATTAAAATTCACACAAATTTCCGTATTTTTCCAACTTAAACATAGCTTTAACTGTTTAGAATAAATTTTAGGAAATTCATGAATATTTCCCTTTTTTTTTCTTTTTGCATCGTGTCTTAATACTCATCCAGTAAAGGAAAAAAGAAAAAGTTAGTTACGAAATGCAAATCAATGTTATCCAGGCACAAATAGTAGAATGAAAGTGTATACTCGTCAACAGAAGAGGGCTATCAGCAGATAAATAAGAGAGCTCACAGGTTGAACTAATCATGTTCTTGTATCAATTTATTTTTCGTACATTGACATCTAAGAGGGCTTAAGGTGTTAAGTATACATGCATCCCACTGCACAAAATAGCTCGTAATCCACCAAGTATTGTAGGTAACGTCATTGATGCTCTTTCCTGTGGTAGAGGTGATATGAGTATCTGGCCACAAAAATAAAGGACCATGATTCATTTCGAGAAGATATAATTTTATGCTGCTCATATTTTCACATTCAGGCATTTAATATTGTCTTTAGATTAGTCGATATGTTGATGATACACTTTTTTGAGAAAATGTACGCAAAATATTTGATGGTTGATAAAAATAAAATTGTGAGTATCCACAGATAAACATTCACTCTGCTGTCTCCTGCTAAACTATTTCTCTTTAACTCAACGCATGATCGTAAATCTCCCAGACTCAGCACTTCTCTGATCTCGATATAAATCTGCGAAGAAGTAGAAACACCCTTATTATATCACAGATAGGTTAAGTTGGTGGAACTACACCAGAATAAACGAATATAGTCATGAAGTGTTTGAAGGTGGGAGGTTGACATTATTTTTCTATCAACTTTGCAAGAAATATTCTCTTATTGTATGATCAAAATGGGACAGAATGGGTGGAATGCCTTCTCCTTTATGGTTTATTGACTCCATTATGCCGATTGATAAGGTTATATTTCTGAGCTCTCTAAAAGAAAATTAGCTATATTTGGTTTAAAGTTACTCTGAAACATAATTATCAAGAATTTACGGATAGCTTTGGAATTTATTTTTGGTCAGGAGACGCTTTAAAAATACTTTTTGTGTCCTTCACTAGATAAAATAAAACTCCCTATAACTCAGAATTATTCATTAATTTTATTTGTTTATCTGTTGCGCTTTTTGGAAACAAACCGTGTTAAAAAAAAACAGGGCACATTATAATTAATAATTTAACATATGACATGTCGATAAGTACTCAACTTTAATACTAAAAGATATTTTATATATATATATATATAATAGCGCTTAACTTTCACAAAGAGCAAGGTCCAATTATCCTACTTGAGGATAGCGTGATTTCCTAAATCCTCAACTGTCTGCTCTAACCACATAGCGACATGGATTGAAGGTATAATAATGTTAAAAATAAACCTATTTGAAAATTCAATCCATATATTCCAAATACATCTACTGAAGTCCAATAAATACTACGGAGAACACGTTATGTTTCAAATGAATTCTCTTTTTAAGGGCCCGTCTCATCCCAAGGATAACACCTCAACCTAAGTATGTATTACAGAATCAAGCCAAACATAACATTGTGATGTGATTTTCGAGATATATTTAAAAAAATTGAGAAATTTAGTCCGTTTTAGCATATTTTAAAATAATAAAATCTATTAAAGTTTGTGATAAAACTTTTAAAAAGAAATAGTCATCAGTAAAGAACTCTCAAATATATTCATACTTTCTTAGAAAACCCGAACACACATTCTTATTATTTTATCATGTAAAACATTACACAAATATTCATGTAATCAATAACTTTTGTACCAATTTTGAAAAAAAAATTAGTTTTAAAAACTAATAATCTCTTGGATAACTGAACTTCTTCAACTTAGTCCCCATTTGACCAAACACACTTAGGCTCTGCTCTACATACCTCACATAGTAAATATATTCCCGTTGATATCTGACCAATGGCGTCCCGACAAATGGTACCAGCGACATTTCATACCACTCAATTTGTCATGACATTTCGTACCAACTTACCTGAAAAGGGTATACTAATGATTCAAAAAATTTACGATGAGACAAATGGTACCATTAATATCTATTTAACCTTAAAAAAAGATATAATATGTGCAAACAAGTTTCATTAATAGATAGTAAATAGCTGTTTGAACGTCAAAATTTCAGTTAGTGTAAGTTAAATAGTGAGTTAGGTTAGATAAGGTTAATTTAGTTTGGGTTAGGCCAGGTTAGGTTAAGTTAGATTTCAAATACTTGAAACGCTTCACTACCATTGCCATTCTCCTTTGCGACGTGACGTTGCAAATCAGAGGCATCTTACACACTAATCAAACTAAATGTGCCTAAATGAATTTGAAACTGAAGCTTGGCACACCTTCCCATCAAGTGGTACCATTTGTCACATATTCCCGACCAATGATTGCCTTACTAAGAAATGATGATGATAATAATACTTAGCACCACGTCTTACTACCTGTTCGGGTTATACGCTCAAGTACTAATTACGCTAATGGGTTAGGAATTGGGAAGGTTGAATATATATGAGGTGAACCGGCATTTGCGTGGAGGGAGAGTGTAAAACCATGTAGGGGGAAAACACCCTCAGTTCATACGAGCAGTATTCGAACCTCGATCTCCCCATCCTCGGCAGTTTAGCTTGACACGAAACTAACGTTTTATCCAACTACGCCACCGAGACGGGTCTGAGGGATGAGAACATAGATTTCATCCAGCGTGGAAGTGATGGTAAATGACAGTTAGCAGAAGATTGTTATTAAAAATATTAGATGAAAGAGACTAATACAAACCAAAGTAGAAATAATAATTATTTTCTTTGTAGTACCATCTTATTGCGTATTGTGTATCTATACTTTGGCAAATATAATTTTTAAATAAGAGTTATTGAAAAATTAAAACTCAAGGGAGAATTTCCTTTTGCTAGCACTATTCGAGTCGAAATATTATTTTATCTAACTATAAATAGCTATATTTTTCGAAGGACTTTATTACAAACCATCACCTTTAGGTGCACTATCCCCTGTTCAGTAACACAAAAGGACATAACCCCTCCCCCCCTCCCAAAAGAAGACAGGACCTTGCTGCAAAAACTGTAGACTACTTATCTTCACCATAATTATAGAACATGAGGGATTAATTTAAAAAGTACTTATTCACACTTGTATCTTCTTATAACTATCCACTAAAATAATTATCTGTTTTTAATAGCTTAGAGAAAGATCCATACACAATAGTAGTTTCAAAATATTTTTTCCCCCGCGTAAGCCCATGTGCATGGACACAACCAAAAACTGTTTGTATGACGTTATCAAACACTCTTATTTCGTATAGTTCGCCATATTAATTTATGATAAGAGAGCGGCCTTTTTGAAGTAGTTTTAAGTGAACTACAAACGCCACTTTCACCAAAAAATAAACATACTAATGGTTATTTTCATAAGTCCGTATTTGAGTAATATAAAGACGCTTTAAATAAATGATAATAAACAAATGGTTTGTTAGGAAAGTTTCGACTGCCAAACGTGACAGCACCTAAACACATGGTTTTTCAGATCATATGATTTGGCAAATAGATACATGATAGTAGATTTGGTAACTTTTGACAGCTGTTAGTTACCAGAATTTCTACGCTGGATAGCCTAAAATCCGTATGCAATAACGAGATTGAGTAAAAGTGAAGTGTTAGTGAGAATTGAGTGGCGTAGGTGTGTGGAATGGTAAGCTAATAGGGCACATTCATACAGATGGCCCAGTATCAAGCAAACCAACGCCACTTCAATCCTTACTCACCCTTCACTTTCCCTCATTCCTGTTCTTACATATGTCCTTATACCAGAGGTACAGCTTAAACACGCTTTGATACCCGGGCAATACTCCACGACACTACATTAGTTATTACCCTTACTTTAGAACGTTCACGTTAAATATTTTCACAAGTAATGACGACAAACATGAAAAGATTTATATTTAGAGCAGTATTTATTCGTACGTGCAGTTTATTTCCTGGAGATTCTGTTCCAAGAGCTATCATTTTAGTGCTGAAGAGACTCCTCACGACTTTGAAGTACAAGGGGTGATATTTCCCGGTGTTACTTGTAGAGGTTTCTATTACCGTTACGTCATTATTGCTTACCATCTCTAGGATGAGGGTCTGCGAAGTCTCCTCACATCATGAATCGAACAATGAGGGAAAAAATCAAGGAGTCTACTTTTTAAACTCATGACTAGCAAGATGTTTAAACAACTGTGGCTAATGAGCTATTATCTGGTCGGGGAGATTATTTCCACAGTATACCGTGAAACCTATAAAACATTGTCTGTGAAAGTTTAAACGAGAGGTATATAGGTCAAATAGGGTACTAGGGATTATCGTAACTACTATGAATTAAATTTAAAACATTGGGCTACAACGTGATTACTCATACACTCAAATAGTAATATGGCGAGACTTTGATTGTTGATAATGCAAGGTAAATGAAAATCCTAATCGTCTTTTCTTAGATTCTATATTACTATTTTATTTATGTCGGTGTTGTTTGATACATTTTTTTACATACAGGGTGTTTGGAAACTCATAACCCAAACTGTAAATATAGTTTGTTTGAACCAAAAGTAATACAAAATGTCTATACACTTATATCAGGCAAACTAGACTAATACCATTAAATTGTCCTCAAAGTTTCAGCGTACAGTGCCGGGAGAGCAAACCTTTTCAAGCATGTGTACACAATAGGTTACATAGGAGGTAGGTTCACGGCACTATATACATTGACATCTTGTAGCACGGAAGCAGAACATACCAATAATAAGTAAACAACTCACCAGTCCATCTAGAAATGGGAATACGTTCTGAGGGTCATCATTAACGGTCCTATATCACAGAAAGTGCTTGCCATTATTACATGTGCACTGCCGCGTGTATAACACCTATGCAACCTGATGTACACACGTGCTTGAACAGCTTTACTACCCCTGCTCTGTACGCCGAAATTTTGAAAAAAATTTAATGGTAGTAGCATAGTTTTCTAGATGCAAGTGTATTGGGATTTTTTATTATTGTAATTTTGGTTCAAACAAGTTTTATGTGCAGTTTGGGCTATGCCTTTTCAAACACCCTGCATATATAAACATATTAACTCCACCTAGTCACTACACTTATGACAAATCACTTACCCCATTCAAACTTGTGGACCAAACAATCTTCAAAAAATTAGCATCAGCTGGAATTAAACTTTGGTTCCCTAAACCTTTAGTTGATTCATTAACTACTTTACTAAGAATAAGAGTAATTTTATGATCATTATACTATTACTTAGTTATTAAGTATTGTTATATAATTAGATGTGTTTCAAACTGTGGTGCTGCTGAAAGGAAGTATTTTAATCGTCAATTTTATCTGGGTATATTTTATTGACCCAGTTTCTTAAATTGAGTCGGTTTTTGTTGAAATAGAATAAGTCAAAATTTCACCATTTGGGGTTTTATTTTTTCACTACTATTTTGATGAAAACGAATCGACTGGTGTAGAAACCAAACAAATCACTACTATCTATGTATATTTTATGGTGAGGTGATGCTTAACAATGAGTTGAATTATTCTTTTTCAGCACAAATAAGACGGAAGTGGTTTATTCGGTTTCTACGCGAAAAACTGTGTTTTCCTCCTCCTTGTGGCATAGCGTGAATTTTATTGGAAGTACTTTGAAGAAAATTTCAATTTTTCATTTGGCCATCCTCAGGCCCAGGGTTTATGTGGTTGGCTCTATGGCTATAGATATCTCAAACGCCCTCCCCCTTCCCCGTGTAGTTTTTATAATCTTGTCTTACTATTAGTAGTTACGTTTTATAATTGAAAAATGCACACTTATTAGCTATCCTTTCGGTTATTTTGATTATTTACCACTAGACACTATGTTTAGGGCAATGGTAAATAAAAACAATATATTTTGTTTTGTTTGTTTTATAAGTCTTATTTATTTTTGAACATCACTATATACGTTTACATAAACACATACTCACAATAGAGAAAACTGCAAATATCAGCCCCGCAGGGCTCTCGTACGATGAGCGCTACAGGGCATTGTGAACAGTTAGAAGTAGTCAATGAGGTTTAAATTTATGTAAAAATATGATATTTTCAACACTTTTATTAATAGTTCAACTTTACCATTATGTTTTTTAGCAGCATGCTTTTTGAGCTCGGAACCACTTAATTTCATACTAATATTTAAATTCCAAAAATTAGGGAAAGAGTCACTTAAAACACACATAGAATCACTGAAAAGAGGTTATTTATGAAACACTTGACAGCGAGCGTAGGAATGAATCATCAAATGGGTGATATGGGTGTTTAGTTTCTACATCCATGATTTGAAAACTGGGCATTGCACTATACATTTTTACAATGAAGGTGTTGTGAAAAAAGGGTGCAAATGAAGTGTGCTTCTTCATATTTGATTATATAATAAACGATTTATCTAAAGGTGTGACTGAGCTTCTACTCTACTAAAATGGATGTACCGGCCAAAATAAAAATCACACTGTTGTAAGAATCTGCATGAGCTTAAATCAGTCAGGGATCTTAAAAAATATCACGCATGGGTTCCTCAAACGTGGACATTCATATCTACCATGCGACCGTGGTTTTGGAACTTTTAAAATGATAATGTTAGTTCGAATCTACACGTCCTTTGAATACCTGAAAATAATAGCAAATAGCAGGAAAAATTTACAAGTAAAGTATATTGAAAGTCACTAAATATTGTACTTTGTTAGGTGATGGCCCACGTTATTGAAGAAAATTGAAAGCTCAGAATAATCTGCAGGAAGACCCCGAAGTGATAGGATCCCATTCACAGAAACTACCTTGCAAGAGTTTCAGTACCTCTCTATGGGAGAGTTTACTGTTCTACCATATATTGAATGGCATAGGAAAAATACATTTAATCTTAGGAAGACGCCTGGCATCATTATTGTGAATGACTTACCTCTTGCCTACCCTTCAGGGCAGGTACCAATTAACATTAATAAATAAGAGAATGTTCAGAAAATAGTACAGTACCAATATGTGATTGTTGAATCAAATACATTTTTAAAACCATAATCTCATGAACTGTTGTAATACAGTGAAACTATTAACTTATCAGACAAAAACAGTTTTTTTAATAAAAATTGAGTTTAAAAATTTCATCAAGTAGTATATTTAACATAGTACTACTGTGTAGGTACTTAACATAAGTCTGCTGCAGCATGCAAGTGATGGATCAAATTCTTATTTTTATGAAAGTATGGTCAGTGAATCTCTTACTATATTTATGAGAAAAACATCACTACCATGATTGTATTAAAGATGTGAATTTTAAATTTTCAATACATTTAATTTGACATACTGTGAAATAAAGCTAAGTTAGTCTGATAAAGAGTGTGTGTGATATGTTCAATTTTCACATGTGTTTAATACAACAACTATAAATTGTTGAATACGTTTAGTGAAAAAACAAAATAAGTCAAAATATTTAAATAATTATTATAAAAAATGTATTGAAAATATAAATGTACTCTGTGACAGGAATATCAAATTACAAGTTCATGTCATAGATCACCCGTGGAGAGACTTTACTTATATACACAACATACCATTAAAATAAATCAGTTTATACTACCTCCTGAAAGATTGGATAAAATGATTATTTTGTTTCAACAAATAGCGATTCATTGAGTAACTAGTAAAAATATGAGTTCCCTCTGTCTAGTAGCTATAGAGTAAAAGTGAAGTGCAATTGTAACATGAAGTGTGCCATTATAAAACCACAAGTAACCGGCAAATGATTTTGCCCAACATCTTTTAGATGCCTTGGAAATCCATTGGTTAGCTCTGGGCCAATATACACGAGGGAATAAATATGGAAACTTACAAGAGAAAAATGGACTAGGTTTGGATTATTGATATGTTCCATTCATGACACTTTGAAAATAAAATGCGGGTAGAGTTGTTTTGTCATGAAACATGATCTAAGATCAGAAATTAAGTAATGAGGGAGGTAAACACTCAGAGATCATATGTTCACTAAAATTGTGCAGAATTAATCGCATCAAATGTGATTTTATCCAGATTATTTCAGTGAAGAGTGATCACCTGAGGTGAAATGTCTAAATGTAGTTGATCATAGTAGACCTCAGCATTTGTGACACCCTATGATATATATTAAAGCTAAAGAGGGTGACTGGCCTCAATGGCGTAGTTGGCTAACGCGCTAGTCGTGTTGAGCTCGACTGCTAAGGATGGGGAGATCGAGGTTCGAATCTAGATCGGGTGAACTGAGGGGGGGCTATTCCTAAGGGGTTTTCTACTCTCCCTCCACGCAAATGCGGGTTCACTTCCTCTAATTAAACCTTCCCAATTCCTAATCCATTAGCGTAATTAGCACTTAAAGCGTATAACCCGAATGGGTAGTAATACGCGGTGCTAAGTAATAATAATAATAATAAAGAGGGTGATTTCTACCCAAATACGTTGTAAGTATCCTAGTATATATTTATATTACTAAGAGGTTAATATTCAAAATATTTATGTCTTATAACATTAAGTTATTTCTAAACCAACGATCAATGATTACTAATCAAACCATATAGGTTAGAAAGTAGTCCGTTGAAAGGTTGATTGAATGAAACGATAAAAACTAAATAACAATGATTAATATTTATAATGTAAATGTTTCTGTAAAACATGGTTCAGTTTTAAACCTATTGATCATATAATAATATTTTTTTAAATAATATGTTTATAACAATTTTTATTGGAGTGATTTATATTCAGCTTAAAATTCACAAGCTTACTTAAACTACAAAAAGTATTCTTATTAATACAATGCACCTAATCCAAAATTTAAAAAATAACATATATTTCAGATTATGTAATTAATTTTAATTTTAATTCTACATTTGTACATTTAATTCAGTAGCATCCTCAGTATATCGTCTTTAGTGGTACTTTAAATAAATAAGATTATCTTAAAATTATATTTTTATCCTTATAACAATTACATCTTAAAATCATAGGGACCGTCTATAAGTGATAGACGTATTCTGCAATTAATTTAACGCATTAGCTATTTTATCAGTGCTATACACTTACGATCAAAAAGCATGTCTAAACTTGGTTGTTCTAGGTAGTCCGATTGCTGAGAAAAGAATCTAAATATCAAACAACCTCAGCGTTAAACAAAGCACCTACATTGCATTTATTTTAATTAAAAGCATAAGCCAACCTAATTTTAAAAACAGAAATTTTGACAATATTTAAAAATAAAATCTTTAAATAAATCGTTCCAGCCTACATGCATTGTCCCGGAAAGTATCATAATATGACATTCAGCTACTAGAATAATAGAGCATGCATGACTCGATGTATGGATGTTGTTGAAGTGAAGGGAGTATGCAAGGATAGGAGAGTGAGAAAGTTAGTGAGGCTGGATTAAGTAAGTACGCAGTGTTTTTTTTTAGCTTAATGCACAGTTTCTCGCGTAACCTGTAAGGGAATGGCGTGATAAGATATGTGCGTATGTAAATATGTATGTGTGAAGATATAGGTCTTGCAAAACTATACATTTTTTAAAAAGAAAGGTAACCTAATAACAAAGATGTATTCCATTATATATTTATTTTGGTTAGTTACCTCATAAATGTGGCATAGTTTAGTATTAACTAAAATTTATGTTTCGTTTTACGTTCAAAGCGAATGTATTAAGGAATATTTGTGGTGTTTTAATATCCAACAAATAACTCTTAAATTGTTAATATTATGTAATCATACACAAATTCATGCGTTGTAAACCAGTTTGAACAAATAGCTTCCTTTCTAGTGGTGGAACAGCTATAAAAACGTTTAAGGTAGTAGGATACCCAAAATAGCTTGCCATGAAGTATAATCTTTTTGAACTTGGAGCTTAAGTATTTAAAACAACCTTTACAATAAAAGGATTCAATTTTATAAAATGTAAAATTATTGTGACTTCAGCGTGAGTGAGTTCACATCTACGTTAATTGAATTATTTTATAATATTATTGAGCTACGTGCTAGTTTAATAATTATATCGCATGAATAGTTCAAGGATATACATATATAAAATAAATTGAGATATCTAAATCTATTAAAAAAAACTCAACCAAAACTAAATAAATTAATAAATTCCATTAAAGTTGTAACTATTTACAATGTCCATCCATTCTGAGCTTATATTTAAATATTTTTTAATTCCTTAATTGGTTTATATTTAGACAATGCATTGAACACCTCACTGGATTTGTAAGTATTCCTGCTCAGATAAATGTACTCAGTGGCATGGAAGGGAAAACTATAAAGGACGAGGGAAATGGATGTAACAGAAATACTGGTCAACTGCTTACTTGAAACAATAGTAATAGACGGAAGATAAGGCCACAGAAAAACTACACTTTAAAGTGCTCAAAATAGTGACTTAAGTATATTGGCGCGGGGGGAAACTATGCACTTCTTCCTCGCTCTTCCATCCCCCATCCCTTTCCTACCACTGCAGATACTGCTCCATTCACAGGGTATAATGGCCTACCTTTTTGATCGTCAAAACCATTAATATGTATAGTAATGGAAACACATGACGCAGTTCCAACCTAAATCCCAACGTGAGAAATAACATACTCAAATTAAAATGGTTAACTGTTGTTACATTTTCTCCGGGCCGGCGCATGTGTGTTTGTTTATGGGTCTGAACTAATATTAGTTATGAACTAACCCATTTTAATGCCACAGCAGTTATTGTGAAAGAAAACTATACATTTTGGTGTAAAGCTGGTGATTCCAAGTGGAAGCCATAATCATGTGAATCATAAAAAAGCGATATATAAGTTTGTGAACATTATTAATAAACAACTTTATTTAGCCGGCCTGGCGGTGCTTCCCGGTTAAAGACGCCCTGGGTAGAGTCCCTTTTTACCCTTGTTGTTATGGCCTTGGTGTGAAACACATTTATATAGTAAAAATAGTATAGTCCATCTTTATGTCGTATTTTTTAAACCCAAAAATTATACGTAGACGATGAGGCAGATGATCCATTTATAAAATATACTAAACTGAGGTGGAAAGAAACGTGAAATTAGAGATCGCAATTTTTTTTATAGTTTTTATGACAGCAAATCTTTTTGCTCGTATTAATAAAATATTACTTTAGTAGATACCTTTAGCTTAATTTTCTATACATAATAATCTGAATAGTTCTTGAATACTATATCATGGGAATGACGGAATTCAAACACTACTTTTCATATTAGCTAAAAATTGTATGGTCAAATGTAACATATATTCAAGAGCTGTTGAAATTACTATGGGTAGAAAATTAAATTAAAGGTATCATATGCAACAATATTTTATTTAATTGTTAAAAAAATTGACAAAATACTTAGTTTATGGTGGGATAGAAGATAAGGTGAGTTAAGTTATGTTGGAGATTTTATATCAAAGTAATTTTTTCTAAAGATATTATTATTAATATTAGCACCGTGTCTTACTACCCGTTTGGGGCATATGCACTTATGCTAATGTGTAATGGTAGGGGGATTGTGAGATGAAATGGAGGACCTACAGTTAAACGTGGAATCCGAACTACGGTGGAGGCATGGCATTCCTCTCATTCACAAGTTTTGATTAATACACATCTTGTCAGAGGTGAAGGAAGGGTTTGGTAATCAGATAAATCTGTGCCGGGACCAAGGATTGAACCCCAGACCCCAGCACAGAAGTCTGACACCCTAACCCTAGACCACCAGGTCACCGGTAATATTATTAACTCTCTAGTATAAACATAAATTTTAGTTTTCTTTACGGTGATATCAACAGTTCGTGCCAAGGGTGTCCTTGAATTTGATAGCTTTTTCCATTAATTTAAAAGCGTTTCTCATCTAACGTTGCTATGCTCATGACAGATTTGTTGATATAACCATGTAAATAAAATTGAACTTTCTGTTTATACCTGAGCAATATTCTATTTTGTTTATCCAAAAAAAGTTTAGCTATAAGAACTGGAAAAAAACCCTGACCTTGTCTCACGTTCCTCTCCAATCCCCCACCGATTAGATGAGTTGCTCCAGACATCTAGAGATACCAATTACTTTAATAAGTTTTTAGTTTATTCAAAATATAGATAGCGTCAAAATGAAATCAAGAGGTAATAATATGTCCCCATAGCGTATAAGATTTTGTTTACAAAAACTATCAATTTATTCTCTTGGTACAAAATAAAAAACCACGCTAAACATCACAGGACAACCAGTAAGATTATAGTTTTGCATTTTCTCAGTATTTTCAAACAAAAGATGAGATAACACGGTTTATAAGCTGAACTATAGCATTTCCTACATGAACTCTGGTTCTGGTCACCTCTTGAATTTTATCCCTAACTATTATCACATTTTCCAAAGTATTTGATTTGCCAACTTATTCAAAACGCATGCCACAGATCTAAATGAATCCATAACTTTGAAATACAGGGTTTTGACATAAGATCATTCACCTTACTTTGTTTTATAAATATTTACTCCCTAAACAATTTCTTTGATTTTTATTTTTTAAGAAAGCTCTGCGATCTTTTTAACTTTCATCTTATTGTCAATCAGAAAATATATATCATTTGCATAAGACAACAATTGAGTCGTGCCAGTTAATGTCAGACCCACAGTGTTCTCTTTAATATATATATATATATATATATTCAAAGGGAAAGTTAAATAGTAGAGGGATAAGGCATCTCCTTGTTCAAGAATATTGAGAATTATTAATGCATATTTTGCGGTGGTAACAAGCGTGCTACAAAATAAACAAGGTGTATAAAACATCTCACATGAAGGCTTGAATTGCAGAAAAAGATAATTTAAATGTGTGTAAAGTAGCCTACTTTGTTTCTTGATATATAATAAAGTGTTGGAGGCTGCCAATATTTGAACATTTGATTCATATCCAGGATTCAACAGCCTTAAAACCAACGAGAAACTATTTTATACTATCTCCTTTTGTCTAGTCAGAATATAAAGAAATGTTGGCAATAAAGCTCAGCATGCAAACCATTGTGGTCTGTTGTTTAATGTGACAGTAACGCACGTCCAAAGTGTGAACTTAGCCATGGCTAAGATTTGTGACCACGAAAAGTTCTTGGTTATGAAGTTTCCCAACAGGGGGTGGACTTGAAACAAAAATAAAATACATAAAATATGAACACACGTTGAAATAAAGGTAAGGTCGCGAACTCATGGATGGATAACATTTTATGGTGAGGTATCCTAGATTAGGGAATGAATGTCTCAACATTAAACTTGTACTTGGTAAAATTTTTATATATATATATATATATATATATGTACATATACATAAATGTATATATATGTTCATATACATATATGCATGCATTTGTATATGCTATACGCATAAATGTATATGTATTTGTAGATGCACACATGTCTCTACTTAATTTTTGTATGTATCTATGTATAAGTATGTCCATGTCCATGTCAAAGTATATCTGTATTTGTATGTAAATATATACATATGTAGATATGTAATTAAGTGTATATATATACGCGTATCTGCATGTATATATTTTTATGACAAAATATATATGTATATATTTTGTCATAAAATATATACATACATATATATTTTGTCATAAAAATATATACATGCAGATACGCGTATATATATACACTTAATTACATATCTACATATGTATATATTTACATACAAATACAGATATACTATATATATATATGTATATATTTTATGACAAAATATATATATATGTATGTATATATTTTATGACAAAATATATATATATGTATGTATATATTTTATGACAAAATATATATATATGTATATATATATATTTATGACAAAATATATATATGTATATATAAATATATGTAAATACTATTCTGAATACATACATCTATGTACGTACACTGTTTATAAATATATATATAAATACATACACGCACACACAAAGATACATAAATATAACCATACCTATTTTTATATACATAAACACATACATACATATACACATATTTGTATAATTATATGTAGGTAAGTATGTAGGCCCAATGTATATCTCTCTATAAAAATATGTACAGCACATATATACAATATATATTTATTTTTGTATGACCCGCCTTGGTGGCGTAGTTAGCTAGCGCGCTAGTTTCGTGTTTAGCTAGACTGCTGAGGACTGGGAGATCAAGGTTCGTATCTCGGTCGGCTGATCCGAGGCTAGTTTTTCCTAAATGATTGTCCACTCTCCCTCCACACAAATGTGGGTTCAGTTACTCTGAATCTAACCTCACCAATTCCTAATCCATTAGCGTAATTAATACTCAAGCGTATAACCCAAACGGGTAGTAGGACGCGGTGCTATACTATTTAATTTTAGTTTTGTATGCAGATCTGTACGCATTAATTGATAAAAATATATGTATTCAGCATTTATGTAGGCCTATTAATGTTTGTTTGTATGCCTGACTTTATCTAGGGCCTATGTAGGGCCCTATACTAAGCTTCGATAGTGAATATTGTTTTTACATTAAACTATAATAATTGATAAATGTTTGTTGCTGTAATAAAAAGTCTCTGAAGTAACCTCGATGGTTGTTATGCATGTTAATGTGGTATTACCAAAAACCTTTGATTTGAGGTCTTCAAATAATCAGTATAGTATTGAATGTGTTTATAATATACTACTGTAACATTATAATATGTTAAATCTCCCATTAAACAGGTGAATTGATGCTTACACTCCCAATAACCCCCAGTCTACATTTATGACGAGGTGCCGAGGACTATTTGCTGACATTTCCTAGAGTCCCCGATTTATGTCGGAAACAAGATGTTTATATTGTGTATGTACTAGTTGTTATGCCTGTTCACCACAAATAGATTATAGTATTAAATGACCCAACAAAACATAACCTTCAATTGATAAACGCTTGTAAAGTTAGTCTTTGTTTGTTAAAGTATCTTTCTGTCGTAAGAATGAATAACCTAAGACTGAACTAAATTAACTGTATTTTTACTAAATGAACTATAAATCTTTGTACGAAAAAGCCACGTTCAATAATAATTGACTATGGTTGAAAATGGGTTTGGGCACATGGATATTAACCATGCCTAAAATTTTACTTTGTAATTAATGATTAGTAATAATTGATAACACCTGTTTAACTCGGAACTCCCTCCGTCTCAAACTAATGGGGATGCCAGGGTCTAGTGTGCCAAATTGACACTCAGTGAGAAACATTAATTCCCTTGAGATAAACTTGTAAAAATGGTTGCATGGAGTATATCGTTTTATCCTATTTTTTCATTGATTGGCAGATACGTACATTGTTTTTTGTATACTGTAGGTAGTTATTCTTAAAGAAAGGTTTTGATAAATATCTTTCTAAGTTAAGTAATTAATTGAAAATAAAACTAAAAAAAGAAGCGTCGTAATTAAAAAAAAAATCTCTCAAGGGTACTTTATATTTTTTTTATTAGCATGGTATGGTAGTGGGGTATGTAGTTATATAAAGTTTGAAAATCTTTTATTTGAAGGACTTTTATTTTGTTAACTAGAGGTTTTCTCGTTGCTAAAATAAAGTATTTTGAACTAATAATATATTTTGTACAACATTTACATAAATATATGTCTTATACAAGATACTTTGAATAGTTTACATATGATACTTTGCCCTTAAGGTAGGATGGAGGGGTGCGTGATTTAAGGGCACTATTTTGTAATATCTACAGCAAACAATTTAATTCACCAATAAAATAAAATATGGCTGCAGTAGAAATATAAAATATAATTTTCTACACATTTTAATCTCAACAGTCCTAGAATATCTGTCATGAGCATAGTGGTATTTGATCAGAAACTTTTTAAATGAAAACAAAATGTCATTGAACTCCAGGACACCTTAAACATATATTCAATAATTACTACTGCTGGAATTACCATAAGAAGAATACCGAACTATATGTTTCTACTGGAGAAATATTTGATTTACTTAGCCCAAAGCTGAAAAATACTGACCTTAACTCACGTTTACTACAATCCCACCTTAGCTAGATAATTTATTTCTCTTAAAATATGGGTGAGCTCAAAATACATAATGAACTCATCAATCGAATTTTGGGTGGTTACAATGTACTCGTGTATTCCTTTGTTCCTACACTATTCGAATACGTAGATATTATTTTGAATATTATAAGTAATACAGCTGTTTTTATTTTAGATAAACAAACTTCATTATTCAATAATAGTATATAACAAATTGACTTTTATGTAAAAAAAACACTTCAAATCAAATAAGAAAGAAAATTATTGTTGTTGTCACAATCATCTGCAAATTATAGCCCTACTATTATCGCACTATTTCTCCTTTAAAACTTATACAATAACTATTTATTATCCGTATATTAAATATAATCTATTATGTAAAATGGTAACGAACTCTTCTCATTTCAATGCGCACACTCCACCCTCTTTCACTTTACATCGGTTTGAAATGTCATTCCATTAGTGGAGCGATCATAATATACACGTTAATACGTCGTGAAAATTCGACTTGCCCTATCAAAGAAAGTTTAAAAAAAAGAGGTCTTTGATACCTGCCTCTTAAAACTTCTGGAACTAGAGTAATTATACTGTGAAGGCAAAATCCCTCCTGCAGCGAGCTCATTCATCAGTTACGTAACCTTTTCAAAGGAATGGGATAGAAGTCAGGTCGATGGTTTTTCAAGATTATTGTTCCTTGCCCTTTCATCCAGCCTTAGAATCATGCTCTCTTTCGAGACTGCGAATGTAAACTAGAAGTAAAAAAAATAAAATAAGAAAGACAAGAAATAAAAATTCAAAATGTTTGATTCAGTGAACAGGAAAATGTCGTGTTTTTTTTAGACGAATAGTGACAATGGTAATAGCAGGTCTTGTTGAAATGGCATCGGAGAAAAATTCCCCACTCGCTCCTTTCTAAGAGTATTTTGGTTTGGAAGTGGATCACTACACAGTCGATTCTAGGGGAAACTTTTTGGATTTGATGGATGTGTGAGCGTGTTTGTGTGTGTTCGTTCAGTCATCTGTAAGATTTGATTTCTCAAGAAGGAAGCCGTGTCATTTCTGAACTCTCTATCTCACCATGTGTGGTCCCACAATCCAACATACTGTCGCTTGGAAGAATTTAACGTACTCCTAACTTTCAAGTTTATCGACACTTTGAGTAGGAAAATTTATCTTCAAGGTTTTAAGATTGTACTTTTTGGAGGAAGGTATTTCTTTTCCTCTTTTTTATTTTTATCGTATTGAATTGAATGGCTTTAAGTGAATATATGTGGAACTTAATAACCGTTATTTTATCATGATGGAGCAAAGTAGAATGCTTTTTTAAGAACGTATTAAATTTGTTTATTTTCAACAAATATTGGACATTTCCTATTGAGCAGGTAGAAAACAGGCACTAGTCCAAGTATAAAGGTTTAAATCCCACACATGTCATTAATGTTTTTCTTTACTATAAAAATAATTTATTTTGTGTACGTTAAATTTAGAGATATCTTATACCACTATATAATAAACTATTAGTGCATTAAACCTATTCAATATATTTATCTCCAAACTATCCATATTCCATACCACTCTTTCTAGAAAAAAAATGTTTATTTTTCTATAAGAGATTTGAACACAACCATCCCCCCTTCCCACTGGGAGAATAATTGAAGGTATGTCCAACATCTGGCAAAAGGGTGGATTGATAATAGTACCGGTAAGTTCATTTTAAGCACGTATTAATACCAGTTTGGGTTAAGCACATATTTCTAATAATGGGATAGGGATAAGTAAGGTAAAATTTATAGAAAATATAGGCCTACCTTCATTTTCGTATAGGGAAAATGGAAAAGCATTTATAGAAAAATATAGTTTATTTACAATAAGTTTAACCCTTCATAAAAAAATCTGGAAAAAGGCAAATATATTAATATTATAATTATTATTAGCACCGCATCTTACGCTAATGTGTAATGGTAGGGTGATTGTGAGATGAAATGGAAGACCTACAGTTTAATGTGGAATCCGAACCACGTTGGAGGCCTGATATTCCCCACATTCACAAGTTGTGATTAATACACGTCTTGTCAGAGGTGAAAGAAGGGTTTGACAATCAGATAAATCTGTGCTGGAACCGAGGATTTAACTCCAGACTCCCAGAACAAAAGTCCGACACCTTACCCTTAGACCATCAGGTCACCTAAATCTACTTATAAAATACACTAAGGTATTTAACGTGTTAATTAAATGTCATTAGCTACCAATATACCATATACTGGGAATTTTTTTTAAAGTATAAAACTAACAAAGATTGATCATTTATGTCAGTAAGTATATATTACTTTTTAATCCAATGGTTTTATATTTCTTCATGCGGCTTACTACACCTATCCTCTAATAAATGGGCCCAGCCCCCACAATATCTATAATTCATCTAAAAAGGTGGTATATAAATAATTTATCTTGACTAAGTGATATGACAGTATCATTTTTATTAAATCATAAATAAATTTCAAATTCATTTAAAAAAAGATAGGTAAACTACCCTAAAATCAACCTATCTTTGAAAAACAAGTTTACTGTACAATGGTATTTATTATGTCGAAAACACCCCAGATATCCAAGTTAAACAAAATACTTAAATAGTTTTCATAAAATTTAGAATTTACAAAAACTACTCCACAGTAAATACGACAAATTTTAGAGATAAAATAAATATCATTTTTTGGCCTTGAGATATTACCATACAATGTAACATCGAAACCTTTATTTAAAATTAACATGCATCTAACAATACGTTTCAACAGTAGCCTAGGTACCGTACACACAGATATACAGAGGGTCATGCCGAATTTTAAGATCAACCTGATTAGTTTGGGGCTCATAAAATGTGAATATATATCATAATATCGAAATAATATTTTTTTTGAACAATACTTCCTCTAATAAAATAAAAAGTTTTATTAATAACTAGAAATAATGGGATTTCTACCGCCATTGCTTAATTTATTTTATAAATTTTAAAAATGGCTCTTTTATTAATACCAATAAATACCATTGGTATAAGAATGGTGCCTTCATAATTTGCATATGTCTCCGGATGAGCCTCCCACGTGTCAGCAGCTCTTGTAAATCCGTCGTCGTAGAGCAGCTGTGCAGGTGCGGGAGAAATGAGAGCTATTCCTTGCTTCCTTAACAGACAAGTCTCGTTCCAGAAGACGTGGGAAGGAAGATACCTCCACCGTTATAATTCATTATTTGGACAGAATCCATCCCCTCCTCCGCTACCCCATATCTTAGGGCATGGTCGTGGAAGATTCTGTCAACAGCCTTCATTAACTTGTGGAGGGTTGGTAAGAAGTAAAGGTGGGCGAGAAGGGGCTGCTTACTCTGTGTCACTTTCTATCGTGGGGGATGAGTTTGCTTGTGAATTATTCAATATTAGGGGGTAGTTGTTGATATTTAATACAATGGGAGAGATGTTTACCACTTGAAGGACCATACAAGTTTGAAGTTATTGGAGAGGCCATCAACATGGCTAAGTTGTTAGAAAGGAGGGATAGAATCTGGGAGTCCCTATTTAAATTCTGCTTGCTGATTAGAATAGCTTTAAAAAATATATTTCTCAATAGGTTAATTTTATAACTCTATCACTAAATATATGATACGACACAATCGTTATTTGTAAACTAGTTTAACATTTTATATAGGATATATATATATATATATAAGTATATTTGTAAAAATAAAAATAAATTCTTATTTACTATAAAGAATATTTCCAGATACTTATTTTGAGCCCAATCTTAAAGTCTATTTCAAAATATTTCAAGTAACCTAAGATTTTTCATTAGTAAAATATACCTAAAATAATCTAATTTAGAAAAACCAACCAATGATATTTATTATCATGTAAAATAATCTCCAAATATCAATTTTGAACAAAATTGTTTGAGCTATTTTCAAAAAGTTTAATTTTTTTCAAAAATACATCATCACTAAATTAGACTTAAAATTAAATGATTATTTTCAAAGAAAAACAAATAAGATGTATATAGTTATTTATCATTTAATAAACTTGACCAATACCCATTTTAATCAAATTGTTGCAGCCATTTATTAAAATAGGCTTATTTAAGTTTTTTAAGCTATCATTTAACAAATATTCACCCCAGAAACACGTACACGTGTATGTTATTCCATGCAAAACTTTCCCAAGATATACATTTTACACAAAATAATTAAATCCATTTTCCAAATATTTCACATTTTTGGAAATCATTCATCAGTAAACTACCTCTTAACGAATTTTTACACAATATACAACTATGAAAAGTATATAGTGTTATTTATTTGGAAATAAATTCCTTATATTTCCTAAAATTTTGGAATATAAAAAAAAATCACTCATCCAACAAACCGTTTCAGATCTTTGGCAAAGAAGAAAAAAGACGGATAGACGGTCAGACAGACATAGGGACAGACAGAAAATACACATATTTTTTTTCGGACACACATATAACGTAAATAGTCATCATCATAATGAGGGAGACATTTTCTATGATTCCAATACTTTCTCTTTAATATTAAAAAATAAAAAATTTGCAATTATAAGTGTGAGTGCTTAAAACCAAGGCTACCATTAAAGGTTAACATATTCTTAAATTGAAAAATGACACCTGGACATGGGAATAAAACCCGAGACCTTTGGCTTAGTTTGCCAATGCTCTAACCACTTAGCTATCCAGGATTCGTTCCTCGCCCAGGGTTATTCTTCACTCATATTTTAAGGCAGAGTCTATGATGGACGTTTGGAAATTTTAGTCTACAAATGTGTGATGTTATTAAGATCACGAACTAACAGATAACGCAGCCATCTTCAGCTAGATAGTTGGCTTAATGCTGCCATTTGTACAATTATTATAATTGTAAGAGATTGCATATTTAGAATCAAATAGTCGACAATATTACTTATGCTTTTTATTGAGGAATTCTTCATCTAGATAACATATTCTGAAAATTAATTTCCGCACGTCAATCATAGACTCTTTCTCAAAATATGAGTGAAGAATGATCCTTAGCACGGGACTATTCCTGGATAGCTCAGTGGTGGAGCATTGGCGTACTAGGCCAAATGTCCCGGGTTCGATTCCCGTGTCCAGGTGTTATTTTACATTTTACGAATATGTTATCTAGAAGGAGATTTCTAACTAAAAATCATAAATAATAGCTTCGGCTAAGCAAGTTCGGATTAAGCAAGTTTGTAAGGCATACTTTTATGAAACACATGATTATTTAACAACAAAAAAATTATTATTAAAGATAAGTGCTGGGAAAAATTTTCACTGAACTCTTTCTAAAAGTTTGTCTTATATTGGATCTAAGATTAAGATGTATTATACATTTCTTTCTCCCAAATTAAAATGTAATTGTGCTCAGTTCTTTTTTCTTCATCAAGTATTTACTCTGCGAAAATGTGTAATTACCTTCAAGTCTAGCAGTCTAGATCATTATTAATAGTCGTACACATCGCGGGTAGTCAGTGGGTCTTGTTTAAACTTGTGTTATTTTATAGCCTGAGATTAAATAACCATAATGTGTGGATAGGGCCATATAATTAACAAATAACAATATTTTGGGATCCAAACACATGATTTTTAATAACCAATATATGTAGATACAATGACATAATTTATAAATATCAATATTATGAAACAATGAACCAATTTTATACAACCATTATGCATGAATACAAACACATATAATATTTAATTTATGTTAAAATACCATATATTATTTTTATCAACTATAGAAATTATTACACAAATTTTCTATTTATGTGATATATATTTTATTTTGCTGTATAAAGTAATGTGAGTTTTTTTATTAGATTATTCTTTTAAATAAAGCCTTATATCATATAACATTTATAAGTTTCAAGGTATAGACTAAAAACCCTTTATGGAAAGAATACAGTAGTAAGACTCTAGATGCAAATTGGTGGATAACATTAGAGTGGATCTGAAGGAGATATGGTGTGATGAGGTGGACTGGATATGGCTAGCTCTATATAGGGATGTGTGCCGTACTTTTTCGTGTGTGAGGTAATGTACTTTTGAGTTCCTAATGCCAAAGAATAAGTAAGAAAACTAGCCAGACAGAATTAGAATTCTCAATGAATAACGGGTCTGGGAGTAACTAGAACTTCCCAGGTGAACCCCTTTGCCTTTCTTCTTTCTTGAATCAGGGAGGGGGTCATTAAGTTGTCAGTTTGTCAGACTTTCTCCCAAATTATCCCTGATCGAATAACACATAATAGAACCAACCACATGTGGAGCAACTTGCTGAGCAACAATCAAACACTGACATTTTGTTGGTGTTGTTGCCGTATTGTGTGAGTCCGGACTCGTGTGATTGTGAGCTGTTTGTTTTGTTAATAAATAAACTGAGTGCAATCCACTGGTACCACACACAAGAAACCGGTGGCATTAACGAAACTCCCTTTGACTCGGTCATCTATATATTTAAAAAGTGAAGTAATTCCTTTTAAGTACAATGATTCCCAAAGCTTATTCAATATTCAAACCAATTTTTATCATTAAAAATATATAGCAAAATATAGTCCTGCATAAATTTTTTTATATTCTATATTTGTTAGTGATTAAATTAAAATAAAATTATTCAGTTTACTCTAACTAAACATAACTCCCTGTCCTACTTTCTTCTTCCTCCATAAAACAAGTACACAGTATCATTTGTGATGTCAAACCATCCAAATATCCATTAAAAAATCGTTTTAGTTGTTTTTAATGCATTTTGAATTTAAAAATAATTAGTAATCAATTAACAATATTTTACGCACCTTGGTGACGTAGTTAGCTAATGTGATAGTTTCCTGTGGAACTGGACTGCCAAAGGACGAGGAGATCGAGATTTAAATCTCGGTCGGATGTACTGGGTGTGGTTTTTCCTGAATTGTTTTCCACTCTTCCTCCACGAAAATATGGGTTCACTTCCTCTAAATTAAACCTCACCAATTCCCTACCCATTAGCATAATTAGTACTTAAGCGTATAAACCGAACGGGTAGTAAGACGCTGTACTAAAAATAAAAAAATATTCAAATGAATTTTCTCCAATAAACTGAGCACAATCCACTGGTACCACACACAAGAAACCGGCGGCAGTAACGAAACTCCCTCTGACTCGGTCATCTATATATTTAAAAAGTGAAGTAATTCCTTTTAAATAAAATGATTCCCAAAGCTTATTCAGTATTCAAACCAATTTTTATCATAAAAAATACATAGCAAAATATAGTCCTGCATAATTTTTCATATATTCTATATTTGTTAGTGACTAAATTAAAATAAAATTATTTAGTTTACTCTGACTAAACATAACCCCCTGCCCTAATTCCTTCTTCCTCTATAAAACAAGTACACAGTGTCATTTATTATGTAAACCCATCCAAGTGTCCATTAAAAAAAATAGTTTGAGTTGTTTTTAAAGCATTTCGAATTTTAAAATAATTAGTAATCATTTAACAATATTTTACGCACCTTGGTGACGTAGTTAGCTAATGTGATAGTTTCCTGTGGAACTGGACTGCCAAAGGACGAGGAGATCGAGATTTAAATCTCCGTCGGATGGACTGGGGGTGGTTTTTCCTGAATTGTTTTCCACTCTTCCTCCATGAAAATATGGATTCACTTCCTCTAAATTCAACCTCACAAATTCCTAACCCATTAGCATAATTAGTACTTAAGCGTATAACCCGAACGGGTAGTAAGACGCAGTACTAAAAATAAAAACAATATTAAAATGAAGTTTCTCCAGAAAGACAAGTTGACAATGCTTTTTGTCAAGTCAAATACCCAAACACAAAGTCAAAAATCGCTAGAGCCATAATTGAAAAATAAGTCATTTGTAAAACCATCATTATTTTGTGGACTATATTAAAAATATACTCATAAAAGAGAGCAAATAGCATCAAAATATCAAGTTTAAAAAATCCACAAATCGTTTTGTCTGTATACCCAGTGACAGATAGATAAACAGATGGCTAGTTAGGTATACAGACCGAAATGTAAAACCCACTTTTTGTGTTTGGGGGCATATAAAACATAAATATCCATAGTAAATTATCACGATTACGATGCTTTAGTTATGTGAGACAATAAAAATAAAAACTTACAAATCAAGGGTGTGCCCAAAAACATTCACTTTCAGAAAATTTTAATTGTTAGCGACAGCAATTTCTCGATTTAAGCCAAATTTATTTAATTTATGATTCTATTTATATGAAATATAAAATAACTCTATTTTAGAAATCATCAACAGAGTTTGTTAAATTTGGTTAAAAGAAAGTTTTCCAAAGTTCAATATCTGTTCCTGATATGTGCTAAAAACTATTTAAAAATATATTGGTGTGTTTAATGTTTGTACAAGCTTATTATCTCAATGGGAAGGAAATAGAACGAGGCAATTACAAATAAGGTTGAAAAGTTTAATTCGAACAAAGTTGATGAAAAAGTAAAATTAATAGTTAAATTAGTGTTGAATAAATAATTCATCCAATCCTATGATAACATTAAACAAGTCAAAATATAGACAGACGGCATCGCCAAAACAACTTTTTTCTGTTTCAGGGGGCCCTGTAACGTTGACATTTATCAAAATTCTGAGTTAGATTTTTTTGACGATCACAATACTTCTCTCTCAGAGGGGGCGAAATAAAGTAAAAAAGTATTTATTTGGCTGATTTAAAAACAAAGGTAGCGTTCACCAGGCTGATTTAATTTAAGCACGAATTTATATAAACCTTGTTTTTTATAGGAAGCCGACTTCCAGCCACTGACGTTGATTTAAAGTCAATAAAATTTGGCATTCTATAAATTAGTCTTGTTTTATTAATCATTTAAAAAAATGCATCTTACAAGTTATCAAAAACTTCCAATAACATATTTATTAATAGCTTAATGCTTAATTTATCTATACCTTATTTACTAAACGATCAAAAAATTAAAATATAATTGTAATACTTTCTTCCGCCATTGTGGCAACATGAGTTTCCAGTTTAAAAAAATGGACTAACTACGAAAATACTTTTGTACATATTATGCATTCAGCCAAATCAATCACTACTCTAACTAAAATACATCTTGAAAATTAAATAATTTGGAAGTACCCATCGACAGAAAGATGTTATTTAATTTAAAAAAATTCATTCCTTTCAAGACGACATTTGCCTTCATTTGTGTATTTGATTCATGGGCCGAGCCTGAGAAGCTGTGAGAATTTTTATTTGATATCTTCACAGAGATTTTTTCCCCAGAAACGCGATAAGCATACTCCTTGATGGTTTGATTGTGAACATTTTTGCTCCAAGAGAGGTACAGTATAATCTGATCCCACAAGTAAGAAAGTGTGAAGACTAGAAGAAACTTATATAACCTCTCCGGAAATCATCCATGATCCATTTGGCATGAACAAGGATGAATGTTTTTGCAGCAGCACATATTTGACTTTTACCTCCGAACAAACACATATTTATGATAACATTAAATGATGCAACCGTCATCAGATGCGAATATGAAATATGTCAACCATGACTCCAAGACACGTAAAGATGTATTAAATATTTGGTACAGAACAGGTTTATTAAATAATCATTTCCATTTGGGAGAAAAGTTTTACTGTTGAAGCATGACTTCAGGTATTAATTAGCAGCTTTACCGCATGCTTTTAAGTCAACAATCGTCCAGACAAGTATTAAATACACTCCACTGTTGTAGGAGCTTAAAATTATTAAGTTAAACAATAATGTACGGAAAATCGACACTAGCCTACGTTGTTGGCTGATACAAATGGATTATGGAAAACTGAAAACATAACCTTGGAAGAGGTGCCAGAGGAAATATTGACACACGGTTAGGTAGTTCATGAAATATTTGAAAATAGGCTGAGCACTACCTATATTTCAAATGGCCATTCTGTGAAATGATGAAGGTACACAAATAGATGAGGATGAGGAAGGAGGAGTCCATTACCACGTTATTGAGAACCCTGTCGAGGGTAAGGATGATCGTAACAAAAGGCAACTATCAAGTAGATTTTTTAAATAGTTTGACGCCCTCAGGAAAACAGCCGCACAAATTAAACTTAATAATAGTAAGTATAATAATGCTCATTGGGTACTTAAATGCTAAACATGGCTTATGCAATTTAAGATGCCTAGCAGTGACCAAATTGTGACAAAAACTACAACACATGTAACAATTTTAACGGGTTTATCTTTAGTGAGTGTGTGTTCCTTACTGACAATAGATTTGGGACCTGTTGACCGTAGAATCACCTTTATTTTGAGTTGGAGGCAGTTCCTAGATAGAGTTATGTTCAAAGTTACTATTAATTAGTTACAAGGTCAAACCTTGAACATACTTAATGTATATCTTCCCAAGCCCATTTTCAACCATGGCTATTGTACGCGGCCTTTTGTGGAAAAATGTATAATTAATATAATAGAAATAGAATTTAGCTCACTCTCAGTTTATCCTCTCTTATTACCAAAATATACTATTTTGCAAACAAAGCTTAACATATCATGGCATTTATCAATAAAAGATTAGGGTTTCTTAGGTTGGTTAATATTATAATCAACCTGACGTAAACACTCCAAAAAGTTAGCAATGTAAGGTAAGTGAAACCAATAATTCTTTTCCCCTTACTTATATAATACTCTCGTAGGAGAAGATGCAGGTATATTGTTTCGGGCGTAGCCAATTCCATTGATAAGTACATTTTGACGTACTAGGCCAAATTTACAACTAAATCAACTTCCCAAGGTATTATTTTTCATGCAAAGCGGTTTTATTGATTTGGGTAATATCGTACACATGACTTATTTGAATGAAAAAGTGGCCTAATAGACAAACTGTGGTCAGTAGGGATTATTTCCTTAACAATAATAAATTAATTGAATGACGAACTTCACTATACTTGTGGAAAAATATGGTAGTATTTGAAAATCATAGAAATATGTGTTCACCAATCTTACAAAAATTCAATAGCAAATCTGTAAATTATGAATAATTTATTTTATTCTGTGAATGTATGGACTCTATTATGAAGGGGTTTTCAATGTGATAAAAAAGTTTTGAGGTATCTTAAAAAAGGAGGAGATTCTTGATCTGTATATTTGCTTAAAAATCACATACAATCTGAAATTTCTCTCGATTTTATTACAAACTCTTTAAGTTAGATAAACAAGAAAGTTGAATTAGGAGATGATTCGCTTGGATATGAAACATACTATATTAAAATATGGATACACCAATATGTTATCACCGGTACAAAACATTTTTATTGATTGGTAATGTTATACTAACTACTAAATAACTAAATAACCAATAACTAGGTATTAAATTTTCTTTAACTGTAATTAACATTTCAGATCAATCAATTATTTCTTCAAGCAGCTTGGCTTATAGTTTGATCTTTCAGAATCAAGTAGACCTATCTTGTTCTTGCGGCCATTGGGAAATAGTAGTTGCAGTTTTTTAATTGATGTTTTCCGAGATTTGTGGCTAAGATTTGAGATGTTGAACACAGTTAAAGAAAACCTTAGTATTTAGTTAAATAAGCTATTGGTTATGCTCTGTATTGCTGTATTGTTGGCAGATCTTTTAAATAAAATGGTTACATTCAAGAAATCCTTGTTTTTCCTCTGTCTTGGTGACCAAATATTTGGAAATTATGACATGTTCGAAAAGAACTTAATGTTTTCCTGTATTGCCGGAAAAATATTTTGTGATTACGATTAGTGTTAAAAAAAACCTTGATTTGGTATTGTATTAGTGACAAAATATTTGGAAATAATTTGTATAGGTACTAAGTTATGGGGACATGAAGAAAACAATGTACTTTTAGAACTGCGAAAAACCTCTTGAATCCCTCAGAAACAGGAATGTGAGGTAATTAATACAATACAATATATTAGGAAATCATTTGATTCAAATTTTGTACATTAACTATATACTAGGCTGCTATGATTTATTTAGTTGCTTTGTTTTATTTTGTAGTTTTAACTTTCTAAGTCTGTGAAATTCCTAAAATGATATTCAAAATATATATATTATAGCTGATCTTAACCCTACAAACATGTATTAATTTATTCTTTAAAATTCCCAAATTTGCATCATTGACGCCTAAATTATCCAAAGCTGTAACATATAGTTTTTTAACTTCTTAATAATGTGACATTTCTTTTTAAACGTCCAAAATGTTGGCCTTAAAATTTTTAAATTTTCCATTACTAGTCTTAGCTATCCAAATCTTTGTCATAACTATCATATCTTCCTAAACCTTTGTTATTTCTGGTCTTTACTTCCCAAATTTCAACCATTACTGGTCTTAAGCTCCCAAATATGTTCAATCACTGGTATTAACATCCTAAAATTTTAATATCTATGGTCTTTACTTCCCAAACCTATTAACTTCATAAATTTGTACTATTTATTGTTTTAAATTCCCAAACCCCTACCATTACTGGTCTAAAAATCTCAAAATTTTCCCATTACTTGTTTCAACATTTGGAAGTTATTACTGTTACAAGATTTTCACATTTGTGGCATTACTGGTTTCAACTATTTATACTAACGTTATTACCGATCTCAAATTCTCACACTTGAGTGATTACTGTTAGCAACTTCTCAAAACTTGTCTCACTACTGGTGTCAACTTCTCAAACTTGTGCCATTACTGATTTCAGATTTTCACACTCGTTTCATTACTGTTTCAACTATTCAAGTTTGTGTCATTACTAGTCTCAACTATTCACACTTTTGTCATTACTGGTCTCAACTATTCACACTTGTGTCATTACTGGTCTCAACTATTAAAACTCGTGTCATTACTGGTCTCAACTATTCAAAAATGTGTCATTAATGGTCTCAACTATTCAAACTTGTGTCATTACTGGTCTCAACTATTCAAACATGTGTCATTATTGGTCCCAACTATTCACACTTGTGTCATTACTGGTCTCAACTTCTCAAACTTGTGTCATTACTGGTCTTAACTATTCACACTTGTGTTATTACTGGTCTCAAATATTCAAACTTGTGTCATTACTGGTCTCAACTATTCAAACATGTGTCATTACTGGTCTCAACTATTCACACTTGTGTCATTACTGGTCTCAACTATTCACACTTGTGTGATTACTGGTCTCAACTATTCAAACTCGTATCATTACTAGTCTCAACTATTAAAACTTGTGTCATTACTGGTCTCAACTATTAAAACTTGTGTGATTACTGGTCTCAACTATTAAAACTTGTGTTATTACTGGTCTCAACTATTAAAACTTGTGTGATTACTGGTCTCAACTATTCAAAAATGTGTCATTACTGGTCTCAACTATTAAAACTTGTGTGATTACTGGTCTCAACTATTCAAAAATGTGTCATTACTGGTCTCAACTATTAAAACTTGTGTGATTACTGGTCTCAACTATTCAAACATGTGTCATTACTGGTCTCAACTATTAAAACTTGTGTTATTACTGGTCTCAACTTCTCAAACTTATATCACTGTTATTAACTTCTTTGAACAGTTCAAACAACTCTGTTGTTTCTTCCCCATCGAGATATCATTCCTTGGTGGAGTGAAGTAGACCACAGAGGGTTCATCTCACTGCAAGCCATTGAATGTTTGGTGGCTTATTAATCACTCGTTTGGAAGGCAATGCGGCTTACCCTCTTTTCTATTATCCATGCCTTGACATAGATGAGTGGAAGAGTGCGTGTGCGTGGAGCACAGCGTGTTATGTGTGTGACTCAGTGATAGTCACCGTGTAGCACGGGGTACACTCGGCTAAACGTCAATATATGATGGGATTAGCAGATACAGTCCGATTAATATAGGAAGAAACTTTTTGACATTTATAAAATACACTAAAGTATTTTCCATATTTTTATAAGCAAAGCCATGTGACCAAAAAGTATCAATTTTAATATTTAATATCAATATATATGATGATATATGATCAATATAATGATGATAAAGTTAATTTTGTATCAATGTTGGCCATAAAAATATATGTTTATATTTTCTAAAAGTTTATTCCCAACATAATTATTTTATATATGACCATTTCTACCCATAATGTTTATCTTAATTTTAACCAAGCATATTTTTTAGTAGTTTTAGATCTATTTATCTTGGGAAATTGTTATTATGACTAAAATAGTCCATTGCTGAGTCATCATGTGTATCTTGTGCTTTGTATCTTAGGATAAGTTACTTTAAATAGTTTGATTATATTACGAGGAGCACCTTATTTACCATAGTTGAGAGTTAAAATAAATAATACATTACTTTAATTGGTATTACCTAATTTGAAAGAAGGTTTTGGTTGGTGTCTAGGCACTGTGCAATCTCAGAATACGTATTATCAGGCACGTTGTAAGATTAGATTGAGATAAGAGGGTGTCTCATTCCAGATGACTTTAAAACATGGTGTAATGTAAGTTAGTGCTTAGATTTGTTATAGGATTAGGTGAATTTTAAAATTAGGTTGAGTTTAGAGAAGGTCTCATTCCAGATTACTTTAAAACACGGTGTAATTTAAGTTGATGCTTATATATGGTATAAGATTATGAGAATTTTAGAGGAGGTGTACGATTAGGGGATGTTTAGGTGCTTTGTTATGATATAAGATGAAGCTTAGGCACTGAAATTTTTTCACCACATCTTAGTACCATTACGGGTTAGACGCATACATTAATTACTCTAACTGAATAGGGAAGGGGAAATTAAAACTTTAAGGGGAGTGTACTTGAATTTGCGTGGAGGGAGACTGGAAAATCATTTGGAAAAATCCACCTCCAAGTACACCTCACCTAGATTCAAACCCCAATCTCCCTGTTACTTAAAAAAAAACAATTTAACACGAGACGTTTCCAAGGCAGTTAGTGGCAGTTTGGAATTAGATAATGTTATAGGATATTATATAGACGTCTACAAGCTATTTATTTATGTTAATGTTGCCTATTTGTAGGGAAATTCAAAAACTATCAAGTAATTACTGACGACATTAGAATAAAACTAATAGTTATGTGAACAGTAGACCTCGCTCTTTCCATGTGATTATCAGGGATGTCTTAACATTACTCTTTGCATTTCAAGTTTAAATATCTCCTATAATTTCTCTTTTGATTTGAAGTTGAAATTTCCTTGGTGATCAAGTTAGATAAAAAACCAATCAACACTATATTCAATAGTATACTATATTCAAGTAGAGTAATCTTTGTTAACGTTGCATAGGACGTAAGTATCACAACATATGTCAAAATGTAAAAAAATACGGCCTAGGTATCGATTACTTATGATTTAAAATGCAAATAGCTTGCGATTAGATAATTAATGAAAAACCTTTTGGGAACTTGCCACATTGAAATGGTGTAACCAGATTGAATAATTACATGTATGTACATCTTTCGATCGAGCTCCAAAGAATGTTCATACCATGTTTTGTTAAAATTTGTCCACATTTGGCAGTTATCACGGAATATCTTGTTAAATTGTATCTTTGGTGCAGACTATACGCGGCTGAAACGAATCCACCGAGACGGCTGAGTATATTGGTAGATCCTTAATAACGTGTCATTACGTCGAAATTGTAGCCCCCAGATGGTATTTGTTTCCCCAACCTGTCATCGGTGATTCTGAATAATTAATAACATCAAAATAAACCATGTGAGAAAGTATTAATTAATCGGACTAGACACTTACTTGAAATTTAATGGTAAAAATTTGCATGCACTTCAATATATAAAATTGTAGATAAATATTTGTTGTGCACCACGTCTTACGTCAATTTCATATGATCTGCATATTTAATCTTACATGATAAAAAGAGGAAGATAGAATTCAGTTAAGTGTAGCCACTTTTGCATGGAACTATCTGAAGAAAAAAAAACACCCATGAATACAACCGGGATTTGAGATCAAATATTTCCATCACCACTGTCTAGTTTATCTAAAGAGTTACGCCCTAGACTATGTGACCACCGATGCATCTATAATTTAAATAGCTAATTAAAGATGAACAAGTCACTAACATCATCCTAGATAGTACAACTGTCACTAGTGCCTTTCCTGTATGCCTAACATGCCAGGAAGTCTTGCGAGGAAGGATAGAGACGTTGGCAAAATATATGTGTGGGTTCACCATTATTTATAGACGGCTTTGTTTTTTAGGGATTATCATAGCGGTAACCGATAGCCTGATTGACATACTCGGCTGTCTTACATAGATACAAACCCCAGTACCTTGGGCAAGACGGTAGCCCTCCAGCACAGGTACCCGATGACCCGGTGTTCTATCCCGCGCAGCTCACAAACAAGCAGTGAGAATCCTTAGTTTAGATATTAGTTTGTCAGGCCAGATAACTCTAAAACAGAGCCATATATACTGCAAATTGGTCCGGTTGCCAAGAAGAATGATGACAAAGTTTTGAGTTGTAAGCCCTTTCGTCAAAACAAGATAACTAGACCAGTTCTGACACTTGCAACTTTCAACACTTATAATGTTAATTTAAACAAACACCTCAATTTGGGACAGGGTGATTTCAGCCACAAAATTTTACTTGAAATTGACTGTTTTGTGCAATTTATATGGTTTTTTCGCCTACGTTATATTTACTGAGTTGTTGGTCTGGAGATGAATAACTCGTTGAAACAATTGTTTTGAAAAGTAGCTAGTATATTTATTTAAGTGAATTTAAAATATCGCATTGGTTATTTTTCCTTGCACCACGTCTAATGGTTTCTTACTTTCTTTCCCCAAAAATGTTAGTTCATTCCCTTTATATTCTACCATCCTCTTCCCTTCCCCACTAATATAATTAAATGTGTAAGTCTTAGATTGGTATTAATACGTGGCGCAGATAATCTAGTTAACCATAATCGCTCAATCCATCGGTGTAGCAGGCAATACAAGGTGTCATAAAAGTTTCAGTCAATTTCATAGTAAAGTCAGTAAATTAGATAATTTATTTTCTTGACAAATATGTAAAATAGCCTCCATGGTTATCTATCTATTACGAATATATTATTTTATGTAAGCCACGCTGTACTTGATTTCCAAGAGCACATAAGACATGGGTGGCGCAGTCACATGAAGTCATTTGGATTTCGATCGCGCTCACATAATTACGTTCCAACGTAGCGTCTCGACACGAATGACAAGACGATGTTGTTTCAATGTGTCACCTGTCACCACTCGGTGATATTTGTGGCCTTACTAAGACATTCGATGAGCCTGTTTTGAAACGACCAAACTTCCAAATGGTGTTCATAGATTAACACTTGACCAGAGCTGTTGGCGATAAAGGATGGATGTACAGACGTGCACACAAAATCAACTATTGGCTTTTATTTATATATTTTGCATTCTTTATACCGGCTACCAATAGGCCTAAGGAAACATGAGAGGTTGAAAGTGTACCTCTGTCTATTGAGATCATTGGAGGTAGTTTTTATTTAATGTTTCTCCTATATTGCGTTCTGGTTGATTACTTTTTCATTCTTATAAATCTCACTCTTCTTCAAGGATGCACTTCAGCTGGTTAGATTAATATTCTCATTTAATTTTATTGAATATCAACCTAAAATTGATTTATAATAAATACAATAAACATTACTACAATATAACACTGTTTATATAATGACATTGAAATAGATATTTCCAGTATTTGATAAGTAAATATTAGCAAGATTACATATTATTTCATGGGACTTGATTCTTAGGCTTTATCCTTAGATTAAGCTATTGGTTTCCTTTTATAGAAGTTTATTTGTAGATAAAACTATTCAGAACTATTCTTCAGAGTCAATCTTCACATTATTTTTATTAATAATAAAATATTCCAATAAATTCTGGAAATGATTACGGGAACTGAAACAGCCCGTTAAATTTGTGCCTATCACTTTTGGTTTTAATTTAAACGATAAACTTGTATTCACGTTTGGTATAAAAATTGATTTGATTTCTTAAAATTACAATTAATAATAAAGAACTAATATTTATGAAACCTTACAAGATCTTTTCATAGTTATATCAGCCACTTTGGCTATTTTTATTGAATTTTTTCTCCCAAATCCCTAAAAATTTAATAAATATGGGACATTTTTAATGAAGCCTAACAATACAATTAATACTTTGGAAGGCCCCTAATAGTGTTGTATTCTTTTAAGCTCTGAATATCTTTTGTTTAAAAACATTATTTCTTGACAACTTCAAGGGCCACATCGCTAAGGTGCTACTCTCACATTAGTATAGACTACCTATGACGGGGAGATCAAGGTTCACACATCATTCGGGCTTACTGAGGGTAGTTTTTCCCAGATGGATTTCCACTATCACTCCACGCAAATGCGGGTACATTGTTCTAAATATAGCCTCTCTAATACCTAAAACCATTAGCGTGATTAGTAAATAAGAGTATAGCCCGAATAAATAGACGCGTGCTAAAAAAACTGTATTTTTCGCAGAAATATTAAAACATTGTAAGCGCAGCCCTTAGACTAAACATTTTGAGTCAGTGCTATCTAATACTCACAATATTACATGATTTTTTTAATATGAAAATATAATTCCTTCAGTTTGTCAAGAATATTAACGGTTCTCTAGCTAGAGAAAACCTCCCTAGTTGAACAAGATATAAGTATCCATGGTCTTGTGAATTTTGCAGCAGTGACACTAGTCGGCTTAGCTTTGTTGTTTGGTCAACAACCACTTACTCTACTACTCTTAAGCTGTATGAATTATTTAATATTAAATATGAACAAAATTTTCGGCAGATATAAATTAGTCATTATATACATATTTTCTTAAGCATCTTAATAACCAATAAACTTCTAATTTAAATATTTTAGGGCTGAAAAAAATTGTAGTTACGAAAAATATAGTACTATCTAGTATTTGTTTATATGAAATATCAGATTAATTTTCAGCAAATAAAGCTTGAAGGATTCACAAATTCTTAATATTTTTCCAATAGCCTACTTCTCCTAACACTGAACAAAATAACTGGTTCCTATCTTTGATGTTCATTCAATATGTGAAAACCAAATTTTACTTTGAAAGTGAAAATCTGACTCCGTATCTCTTTCTACTGAGCTAAGGGTCCCGGGCTTGATTCCCAGTATGACTTAAAAAGTATGATTGGTGAAATGAGGGTTTAGCCTTTCACAGTAATAGCCTACATTATCAGCTGGGGTAGTGTATCTTGTCCATAGTCTTAAGTTAGGGTATAAGGCATTTGAAGCTACGACAGGCCTAGCCAGCCGATAGTGGAAAATATATGGCTTGAATAAAAAACTGACCCAGATCGTGATTGAAACAGTAATGGCTGTAAAAAGAAAAATCTTTGAAAGTGAGTACAAATAAATTGTATGATAAATTGTATTGGACTACTAACTATTGTTGGTTGCTTTAGCGTTGGATTTGGTTTAATTTCAATTTCTAACATAAAAAACACTTACTGCTTATTACTGTTATTGATTAAGCGATTAAACAATTGTAAGTTTTATTATCAATATAGTTACCATGAATAATACTATTATATCTAATGGAAAATCAAAGTTGTGTACTTCGGTTTCAAACTATAACAGGAATACTACCATTATTAATATTTATTTATTCAATGCATAAATAAGAAGATGGAATTTAAAAATTGAATGTTTTCAATTTTACAATCAGATTTTAACTAATCATATCAAAAATCAAAATGTTTCAAGGGTTTGTGTTTAAATGTTTTATTTAGTGTAAGTTCGTGTAAACATAATTTATATTAGTTTGTGATTAATTTTTCTCACAATTTTCACTTTCAGCAATTAAGATTTGTCTCTGTTTCATTAGGAAGACTAGTGTACCGTATTCATGAGCGTTGTTTTCGTACTTAATAAATACATCTATGCGTATATATTACATACATTTGTACATACATAATATATACATACATACATACATACATACATACATACATACATACATACATACATAAGTACATACGTATATACATAATTCTACGGCTCCCTTACGGCGTAGGCAATAATCTGTGCATGTATCTTAAAAACAACTCCAGACTTATTTCATCCTCACTAACTTTCTCAACACTTCCACATCCTTGCATACTTCCTTCGCTTCAATAACATCCATTCACCAAGTCATACATGCTTTATTATTCTTAAAACTCTTAACGTTTCTCTTTTTCACAAATTAATCTACAACATTTAGCCACGCCTTACATGGTTTACCCCTTTCTTTTTATTCATACACTTTACCTTCTTATATTTGTTTCGTCACTCGATCCATACTCATCCTTTCAATATGCCCAGACCACCGTTACATACTTCTTTCACATTGACCTCTTGGATTAGAAAAAGTTTGAAAAAATACCCTGTTGAATGAGTGTTTTATTTCACACTAACTAATTTGTGATAATTTCCATCATTGTATAAATACAAGTTTATCTACAGAGTTAAGTATTAAATATCTCCAATGTGTAGGGGGAAGGAAAGTAGACAAAAAAAAGTTGATTTTTAAAAATTTATTTGATCTATTTTTTACGATGGGACGTGTTTGATGACATTAAATCGTGAATATCATCCTTAAATAATGAAACCAGCTGTAAAAAGAGTCCAATAATAAAATAAATGGTCCAGGACTTTGTTTTTATGTTGATGATTGTATTATATCCTAGTCAATAACTTTGTCGAGATGTCGAACCTATGTAACTACATCGAATAAACGCTGATAAAGCCCAGCCCTTCTAAAATAAACAGAGAAAAAACAAGCTGGGAACCTGTTAAAAAGGGATAACCACAAAACGGTTTTCATGAGTGTTTGTGTGTGACCTTCGAACTATAACGTAAAGGTAACAGAGTAATTCAGAATGTTTCTTTTTTTTTCCGTGTTTTTTTGAGGTGAGGTAAAATACAGGAGTATTGAAGATGGACCACACAAAAGAGAGAAACTTAAAAGGGAAAGAAGGCACCGGAAGAACTTGTGACAAAAACAGGACCTTCTCACACAGGACGTTAAAGGGAAGTCCTTGCAAAACCAGCTAACAGCCACGTGGACCTTTTTCAGCGTTGCAGAAAATGAACATAAATTTCAACTACTCTTCCTCAGGTTTCAATAACTTTATATACTTTACGAATAAATAATTATATTAATTATATAGTTATAATTTTTCATCTTGATACTAAACTAGCATGAAAGTTTAGCCATGTTTTTAACTTATGAAAGGTTCTTTAGAATATTTTGAACTTTACATGGATTGATTCAGTTTTAGCTCTCACAAGTCCTTCCTTGTAAATAAACAGGTAGAAGTTGTGTGAGAATATTGAGAAATTCTGCTTCATAATTATTATGCTTTCTTGATTTCGTTTGAGAAGAAAATAAGCATGTGAATTCTATTCATTGTAATATTTCAAGACCCTCTACTGGCATTCAAGATAAAGAGAGTTCAAAGTCAACAAACCTATCAGTGTCACAAGAAAACAGGAAGATTACCATTTTTAGATATTATTTATTTTAAACTCGATGAATGTTACTTTGCAGTAACTCCCACGTACCTAAAAAGTTGAACTGTTTTAACATAACCTGAACTTACAAACTATAAGTTAATTTTTGTCAAATGTCAAATGTCACTTGTCAATTATCTAATAGATATAGGCCTACACTTGACTGACTGCTTAAGTTCAAATATATTATTTTCAATATCATACGGGCATATTTTTTTTAGATAGCAAGGAAAGTTTTCAAAATCAATAGTTTGTTATAGTGTTAATAATATTAAAATACTTTAAAAACAAAAATAAAAAATAGATAAATTTAAAGAAAATATCAATAATAGCGTGACACAAGAAAATGTTTTATCTTAGTTATATTTCATTATCTCAATGTTTTAATAAACAGTACCCAGATTATTATATTGATGTGCCTTTTCGTTAAAGCTTTAAAAATCAGTTTCAAATAATTATTTTTGATCATATTAAATGTACAAAAGTATCTCATCTGTGAGCGAGGAAACTTAGGAATACAAAATAACAAATAAATATACTTTACTTTAGACAACCCATAAAAATACCATTTTTTATAAAATAATAAGTATAACGATTTAAACAGATTTAAATATTTATTTAAAATAACAATATAATAATGCTTATTTTGCTTTATTAGCTCCGTACTTAGCACATAAATACAGACAAGTCCAACTAACAAACTGTTATCTTCAAGAATTTTTATTGTTTTGCAATTTTATTTTCGGAAATTTTTTGTTTAAGAATAGAAGCATGTTGACTATGTTATAATTTTTATATATGCACTTCTTATACAATTTTAACAGTGATCAAATATCGATAAAATTGACATTTTTCAATAGAAAACTACCGGTCTCATAACAAAAAAATAAGGAAAGGTAACAATTTATAAACATCGATACAATATCTTAAAAGGGGGTTCGAAATATTAACATAAACATTTCCCTCGTTCTCGAGAAAACTGATATTTCCAAACGTATGATTTCTCCGCAAGACGCACATCTATAAAACCTTAGCGTAATAAAAAATAATACAGTTCGGATGGCTAGTAAGACATGGTGAAAAATACAACAATGTAAAAAAGGATGTATTTTTATTTATTTAAAAAAAAATTTAGGATTTTGTTTTTAATTGAATTATATACGATTATAATATATTTACGCTAATAACTGTCATCGTTGTTTCAGTACAATTGTTTTCTGTATAGTTCGGTACTTAAACATAATTTGTGTGTAAAACAAAAATCTACCTTAAAATGTTATTTTCTTAGTCTAGAAACCAATGAAAATAGAGTAAGTGTGCAGGTGGCTGGATAAACACCTCCTGGGAAGTATCGACTCCTGATAGTTCCCGGGCCAAGAAAGATCGAGCGGTGGTCCTACCTAAAAACTCTCTTTGTAGTTTTTGCTTGGTTCATGTGTGGGAAACTCCAAATGTTCCCCGTCTTATCTCACCTGCTAGATGAGGGAGGAGGGTCATATTGCAGTCATAGTCACACCGGCTGTCATGGGAACTGACTCATTGGATCATTCAATCCAAGGGAGGGGTGGGGGTGATGACACGCACCCTATCTTGCAGTCAGTCTCATGCAATGCCTAAAACTAAAAATGGGAATAGCATTTTTCTTTAGCACCACACCAAGTCTTACAACTATTTCGGGCTTTAAGCTTATGTATTAATTACGCTAATGGTTTTAGAGATTGAAAGGCTATATATATTTAGAAGAAGTGTAATCAAACTTGTGTGGAGGGAGAGTGGAAAACAATTTTTTGAAAAATCACCCTCAGTTCACCCGACAGTAATTCGAGCTTCGATCTCCCCGTCATCGCCAATTTAGTCTACTGAGAGAGTAGCGCCTTGGACCATGCGGCCACCAAAGTGGGTAAAATGGGAAGAACTATTGACTTACCCTTACGAATATAGCAAAGTCATTTAATTCACTAAAATTATCAGTTAATTATAGATAAGTTTTTTCCACCCCGTCTAAACATGGCGTTACACATTTTAAATCGCGCCAATAGGGTAGGAATAAGGTAGGTATAATTCAAAGAAAATGTTCTTTCACTTGCGTGGAGGGAGAATAGGAGTACATTGAATAAAATACCTCTCCGTATACAAATCTTACTAAATGATCTTGAAACTTTTAGACCACATGCATACTGGCGGGGGTAGTAAGTACTTTAATAAATAGCTCAATTTGAATTATTAGCTCGCTAAATACACATCTATATTTGAAACAGTATTTTAACTAAGTTTCTTGCTGCCCATTCAAGCTATTTCTTACTTACTATCGTAAACTTAATAAAATAAAAAGGCGTCTCCCGAATTCAAGATATGTGTGCAGAGCTCTGACATCCGAACACTAATGACTAATTATAAAATTGAATATTTTTTCCATTATTTCTCTGACATTATGGGTGGAAAAGTCGAAGCCATTAACTAAATTATAATCACCAGGTTCAGAAGCCTACATGAATAAATATCGCAGTTAATCTTTTATCTTATTCAGAAATAAATGAATTTAATTTGGCTCTAAGACCCTCTATAAATCACGCCACAGCTATAATTACCCGCATATAATAGGTCCTCGATTAACTTCATTGTGACACATCCTTGTACTTGTTCTATTGTCTGGCTCCTTCAAACTCGTCACCTTTACGTTGATTCAGCTGTCGAAAGAAAACTTTCCACTTCCAAAAGCAAAATTGAATGGCGTGATTGTTTACTACCTTTTCATGGATGGTAGAAATGCCAGACAGCTTGGTAGCTGACGGTGGTACTTAACCGACATGAATATATTTATTAATTTAGAAGAAGTATTATTTAAATTAATAACCCAGCAGACGTATTGATGGGCACGTGGACTATATGTCAGGGGCTTTTATACTCTTGTTTACTAGCTACAGAGAGGGTGGGTTTCAAATTCTTGCAAGGTGTAATGAGAGTTTTTTTTCTTTCCAAAATGTTTTACTAATCTACTTCCCCCTAGCTGAGGGAACATTTCGTCTGGATTTTATCTTCCTCATACCTAGATAATTAGTGTACCTACTGCGGATAGCTTGTATGTGCTCTAATATGGAGTGAATTAAAAAATAATTATCAAATAAATAGACTTCAATGGTATTCAAGTGTAATCAAGAGAAACGGTGAACAGGTGGTCTAGGAGTAAGGTGTCGGACTTCTGTGCTGGGGATCCAGGGTACAATCCTCGGTCCCGGCACAGATTCCCTTCCTTCACCTCTGACAAGACGTGTATTAATCACAACTTGTGAATGTGTGGATTGCCAGGCCTCCACCATGGTTCGGATCCCACTTTAAACTGTAGGTCTTCCATTTCATCTCACAATCACCCTATCATTACACATTAGCGTAAGTGCGTATAACCCGAATGGGTAATAATAATAATAATAAGTGCGTATAACCCGAATGGGTGCTAATAATAATAATAATAATAATAATAATAATAATAATAATAAGTGCGTACAGCCAGAATGGGTGATAATAATAATAATAATAATAATAATACTTAAGAGAAGGACTATCCAGCTCGGTGATCGAATGGTACGTGAGTCTACCTCTATGCATCACTCAGGGCGTAAAGTGCCGAAGAATATGTTTAGGAATTTGCTTTGTAAGCTCTGTAAGGTGGGTTCGTCTCTAAGACGTCACTTTCGCAACAGACTGTACTATCAATAACGAGGAGCTGGGTTCATATTCCATTTGTATGTAGTGAGGGTGTTTTTCCTAAATGTTTCTTTCACCTTTCCAACCACACAAATGCGCGAACACTTCCTCTTAGTTCAACCTTCCTCAAACTTAACACACTAGCGTAAATAGCACATAGCTCGAACAGGTAGTGAGTTGTGGGAGCCGCATAAAACATGTCGGGTTGCCATAAGGAGAGCCTGTAGACTTTGAATCATAAACTTAACACTTTTCTTTCACTGGTGATTTAGTCTTGGTTAGTTATTCTGTAACTGTGGCACGCATACCCCTAGAGGTACGAGAAGGATTTCAGGGGGTACGCAAAATGTCATTGAGTTTTATTATTTATTAAATAGTTCTTAGCAATAGAAAGTCTGCTAAACAAATTAGCGCATATTTTGACGATATGTTAGGGACTTTCATAAGGCTTACTTTTCCTCTTTCACGGTATTGTATAACTTATAAAAAAACGTAATATTAAATTTATAACAAATATTTATGATTCCACAATATTATTAAAATTTGTAAGACCGTTTATAAAATCGTTTAAATATATCAGGTATTTTTTTCGGTACGCAACTGGAGAGAGTTTTAAAAACGCTGGTATAAGAGGCAGGAGTAAATAAATGTTTCTACATTTGTAGGCAGAGAGGATGTGTACATCACTAGGAACTCTGAATTTACTTGGTCAAAATTAAGATATAGTATTCTTCATCAATGGTGTTTGACTGTAATGTGAGTCTAACGCTTTATACCACTTGGCCAACACTGAGGTGACACAGTGAGTGTTTATGATCTTTCCCCACACGAATGATTACAATAATTAAATGTATTCAAATGGTTCCTAAACCTCTTCATGTTCACAAAATATACGAATAACTCTCTTTGATTTATTTAAACTAGCTCTATGTAAATATAAGACCTATATACCCTTCCTAGCCAAACTATGCCAGTGGCTTGTTGGCAGGCTTGCGGTGTCTGCACGTCAAGCCTTCGATTTCGACTCCAAAGCTCTGCTTGTTGGGGCGAGAGCCCAATGTAAGTAATTCTGGGGAAGATGTATTAGTAAGAGACATTTATATAGTAAGTACTATAGTCACGTTTTATACAGGCATGAACTTTCCAATTAATTACAAGTCAGAAGAAAATGTTATTGTACTCCTGTTATTTGAGTGTGATATCGTTAAGGTGCGGCAGAAGGGATCGCAAGTATTTATTACAGTTTCTATAGAATATAAATGTTTTGGTTAAAATAAATCAAATATTTCTCCAGTAGCAACACAGAGTTTAGTTTTCTGCACATGCTAATATCAACAGATCATGAATATCTTTCAAGGCTGTCCTAGAATTTTGTCAAAACTTTTTAAATAAAGAGAAAAATCTTTGACAAAATTCCAGGGCACTCTTGTTCTGTTGATATTAGCATGAGCAAAAATCTAAACTCTATGTTTCTACTGGAGAAATATTTGATTTATTTTGGCTAAATAATTTAATGCTTTAAAAATTGTAAAATTACTCGCGCTCCCTTCTGCCGCACCTTAAAATCAGCCACTACACTTGCACTACATAATGCATTTTCTCAATGCTGGAAATACATAAGAAGTAATAGGACAAGAAAAACCGATAATAATTAGAATATTACAAAGTTCTCTACTTCATTTAAATCCGTCTCAAATTTGTTAACCTATAAATTAAAATTTATGCTTGTCAACTTTAATACCTATTTAAACTTTAAACATTGTTTCATTAATTATTGCATATCTCAAAGTCACATATCAATACTACTAAATCATTTAATTATAACCTACTTGCAGATGTTCTCCTTTGAAATCAAATTTTATAATTGGATTTCCTAACTTACTTGAACTTGAACATTGTTTTGTCAAACCTATTTTTTTATCTGTAAGTTGTACAACACTTTTTTTTAACGTGTTTTCATGTAGTTTAGACTTATCTTATATTGCTAAATTGCTGATGAATTAATTTATTATATGTGTAATGTTCATTATTTGACAATATTTTATTACCATAAGTAAACCTAATTATACATTTTGATATGCAATTTCAATGTATTACATCAATTCACTTAACAAATTTATTAATCAATCCTTTCTATATATTTTTGATCAATATTTCTAAGTCTTAAATTCTAAATCACTTGTAATGTTTCTGATCAAATGCTGTTATATGCATGACACGTATTCAAGGACTATTCAGATTATAAAATGTAGGAAATTAAACTAAGTTTTATCTACTGAAGAAATGTTTTATTAATTTAGACAAGAAAAAATTGCTATATAAACTGTAAAAATACTGACCTTAGTTCGAACTTTCTTCCATTCCATTTTAATATCATAACAGTATTTATATAAATCGATATATTAATAATAGTAAACCATTTTAATTGTGTCTAACCTCGGATTGAACCAGATTACGCTCGACCTGAAATCGGACTTGTGATCCTCTTGGTCATTGAGACGGCTCAAAGATTGTTGTAGAGGGGTTAATGGCGGGTAATGTCTACAGGTATCAACTGTCTTTACCAGTTTTCCCACTGTTACACTTCCAAGACAGGTAGATCTGTAGCAACGTACCCTCACACCTGTACCCTTGGCTCCCTGCATCAGCGACACAACTTACATGCACAAAGATCAACACTTTTGTAACGGACGACGGACTATTAGAAACCCGTATTGGTGTTCACGCGGATTAAACTTCAAGCTCGTGTGGACTGGTTTGCCAGTAACAGGGAGGTTAAGGCTCAAACACAAGATACTTGTACTGAGGGTCTTTTTACTTAATATTTTTCAGCCCTCCCTTCACGTGAATATGGCCACACTTTCTCTAAAATTGTATTTTACTCATCACAATAATTTAATTCTAATAGCCTGGACAAAAAAGAAAAAGTTGAAACATTAAATAAAAATAATTATAGCTTCCATAGCTTATGAATTAAAAGTTAACAATATATTTCTAAACGTTCGAACACTCTTAAGAAAGAAGAAGAGTTATTGGTGTTTGGGAACCCACTAAAAGATAACTCTTTTTTACATTACCCTTATCCTTCCTGTTTGTGTACAAGGCCATTCAGAAGTAGTATAGGGATTTGAATTAGGCGTGATAGCTTAAATAATTTATAGAAAATATTTATTTTTATTGTAAAATATTTCTTAAACATTTAAATTAACCAAACCTATATATGAAACTCATATTTAGCAACTGTCAAAATATCATTTAGAACCGACAGGAACCTTTTAAATGTTTTATACTACTTTTGGTGGACACCAAGAAACTTTAACTCTGCTGAGATTAGATAATTTCGAAAATTTAATAAAGGCCCTAAGTTTTAGTATAAGGTTTAAAAAACAATCCTCCCGTTTCTCATAGTGGAGATTATCAAATAATTTAGTCCTTGGATATTTGGTTGGGGCTTAATGATAAAAGTTTTGACCTTTTATGTTATTTTATAGACCAATGATTAGTATGATTATGTATTTATAATGCTACAGTGAATACATTGAAGCCTTTATCGTAAGCCAAGTGAACTTCACGTCAAGTTCATATAGTCTGGCTTGCAAGGGATGAGAATATAGGGATTAAAATCCGGACAGTGTGTTCTGAGGAGAGTTTTCCCTGAATACAATCTGATTCAAATAGGGAAAAACTATTTTAAAAGCTACGAAAAGTCACACAGATAATATTCATATATTCTTGTCAAGTCGTGTCACTGCTGTCATTTTTGATGAATAATATATACCTATAAAATAAAACAAAATATAGTGAAATGTTAACAGTTTTGGCCGCGAAAAAAATTGTTTGTATTTTATAAAGGGTTTTTATGCTACCTGCAATAATTTATCACTGTTATTCCTTGAAAATGTAGGTGCATTGCCTATTAATTTTACCATACTCATCTCTAATCCCCATTAGTGTAATTATATTTGGAAGCTTGGGAAATCATTATGACGCAACAAGAAAAAACAAATTGAATTAAAAAATCTTATAAATACAGGTATATGCCGTTGTAGCATTGAGATACGACGTATTAGCTGTTGGTGGCACACACATCCATCCACATGGGAAACTTCTGGAGCATCTCTTCATGAAGCGGTTCTTACTTCCTTCCTTCCGCTGCCTTTATTCGACGGCTAAGGGGGAAGGGAGGATAGCTTTCTTCCCCACACAGGTAGAGAGCACTAGCACCGAAGTTTCTCACACTTGGGACAGGTGAGACATATAATGTCCTTTACAGGTTCATCAGCAGGTTAAGGGGCCTCCCTTAGCAGAAAAAAAAATACCTTTTTCTTCTTTTACCTACGATATTTTGCAGCATTGTTATTAATGTTACAATCCTTCTTCATGTTCATAATAAACTTTCCATCTTACTCCCAAGTAGTGAGGTAAGCGAGACAAGATGATAGAGTCGCTGGCCTAGAAATATTAATACATAACCGTTATAAATGTTGAAACTGATGTGACCACAAGTTATTATCATATTGTTTTGACCACAGAAAATATGGTTTCAAAAAATATTTTTAGTTTTGAAAACTTTTTCTGAAATCTTAATAAATTATACGTAGCTTTAAACTATTAAGTTATTTTGTTAATGATTAAGAAAATAGAATAAATGTTAACGGCAATGTGTGTAAGCCAGACATACAATATAATTCTCAAGTGGTTTGAGCAAAGTATGAAATAAATTAGCTTTGCTGTGGTATTTTATACTTTTCGTAGGAAATTTATAGAATAACCAGTCATTATATATTACCAAGAACAATAGCTAACCTAACTTTACCTTACCTAACTACCATATTCTAAAATAACCTAACCTGACCAACTTAAATCCTAGGAATTTGGTGAACATGCAAGAAAACGGCGCAAGACTTACATAGAACTAGATAAAAGAATTGATAACATATTCCGGGAATTAAAAAAGACAAAGAACATGAAAATAAGTATGAAATACAACAGCAAAACTCGTTTATTTCATACTTTGCCAAAACCACTCTGGCATTTTATAGAAGGCCTGGATTTCACACTTTTCCGGTGACATATATACAAAATAAAATGAAAATCATAGAAAGGCCCTCTTTGATATGTCAAATATTTTAGATTCTTTATCGTGCTAATTTTACTGCTGATAAATTTATCTTCTTCAACAAATATAAACGAATCACTATTAAAATGCTTCAAAATACATGTCCTAAAATTTATTTACTATAATCAAGAGGGGAAGTCACTTCTCAGTTGGTACCGTTGTTATGTTGGCTAACACTGAAAGAGAGAGATATAGAAATATTAATAATGAAGGACTCACATTTTTAAAATAAGCCCATATCTTTATCGCCAAGTTGTGAAATTTCAGACAATAATAAATAAATGGCACGGCGTACCGCACAGACTTTCTCTCTCTTTCTATAAACTCGTAAGGTTTCTGAACGGAATAATGTACATTGTATCATCACCTTTCCACATAAGAACGCAAATAAAATAATATACAATGATATAGAATCAATGAGAAAAGAGGCGCATCTTTGTCCACAGAGGTTTAAGGAAAAATAACATACTTTTTTTTTTATACTTACTTATATTTAATTACTCTATGGCATTGGAGAATTATTGCGTTAAGACTTAAGTAGTATATGTTTACATTTAAAGCTCACAAAATTGTATTAATATATTTGCAAATATCTCAGAAACTGTTGCTTTTATAAACATATATTTCAAATAAGTTTTTTATCTCTAATAGTCCTAAAATTTTGCAATGATAAGTTGTTTAGTATTTCAAATAATTGTGGAGATACGGAAATTAATGCTTCTGTAAAGTAACCTAAAAATCATTTTCATGGGAAAATGAAAATAGCCAGTTCATTTATAATCTTATTCAACGCCTAGATACGAATTTTAATCAAAATCCTTGTAGCATATTTTGAGGAAACCTATTTTTTCTCTTTTCGCTCCTTATAAAACTACTTTTAATTTTAAGTTTTAATAGACACACAGACAGACGGCATAGCAAAGACTATTTTTTAGGGTTTGGCAGGTCATGAGACATTGACATCCATCAACATTTCAGGCTAGATTTTTTTACGGTCGCAATACTTAAACTTTAATGTCCTAAAAGTAAAAAAAATATATATAATTACGTATAGATTGAAAGTTATTGATTTTATAAAAATATGTTTCGAATAGAATATTTGTATTATAAATATATATACATATTTGTAATGCTAAGTAATTTCATATCTCAAATAGTTTCGGAGATATTATAAAAAATGTTAATTTACGCAACAGACCGGAGCCCTTAAAGCCATTTTGCCGAAATATTGAGAGTAGCCATTTTGTTTGGAATATTTATTAATGTTTATAAATGAAATTTAATCAAAATCGTTGTAGCCCATTTTGAGAAAATCGATTTTTTCTTTTTTTTTTCTTCAGTAAATTGCCATTAATTTTAGGGGTAGATATTCAATTCCAAAAACCCCTCGGGGCAACCCTATGAAGACCCTAGATATCAAGTTTTAGCTCAATCGATAAAATAGTTTAGGCTCTTGTTGGAGGTACAGACAGACAGGCAGACATACGGAAATTCAAAAACAACTTTTTCGGATTCAGGGAGTCATGAAACGTCAAGATTCATCAAAATCTCAAGTTCGATTTTTTTGACGATCACCATGTTATTTCAAAATTGGGCTTTCTATATAAACTTTAAAAATACAGATTTTAGCGAGCATTACTTTTCCTCCCACTTTTAGCAATGAGGCATACATTAAATCATTTCAATATTGTTATCACTGTGACGAGTTCGCGAATCCAATACATTAATTTTTTTAAATCTTTTTAAAATCTGTTTTGTTTCTATTTTCTTACCTTGCCATTACGCTAGTCTCTCTAACTGATCTTCCAAAATTATCTCACCTTATAACAAGTGAAGGGGAAAAACACAAGCCTTAGGGTAAGACCAGTTGATTTTTTTTTGTGGTCCCTCTTTTTTTCTACCATCAAGTTCTTTTTATCGTTCTAATTCTAGTTGATGCTGTTGGGTGTGACGCCTGTTCGATTCCCGAAGCGTTACACATGGTTGTAGTCATGATTTATACGACATATACCAACACTTTCACGACTATTCTTCTTGGAAAAATAGTCTTCTTGTTTTTTTGATTTTCAAAGGGTACCTTAACTAAATGTAATGGGCTGAGCACAGGTATTGGGAGCCACAAAACATTCCTTTATTGTTTGACCCGTGACCTACACATCGTGTTAAACGGACATCACTTTTTTGTTTAGCCGTTGGGGGGATTAAACTAAGCCGCGTTCATACAAAACGAGTTCCAGTCATTTACATAAAACAACATAACAGCGCTTAGGCTATAATTACAATTTTTTTGTGGGCGTACAGCACGTCTTACGTCCACATTTCGCAGGTCATTAAATATTAAGGTGAAAACTCCTGTTGCCACAGTGAAAGTAAAATATATTATAATTTTATTTACACACATAGTCCATTTAATGGCCTACTTCGGTGACCACATGGTCTGAGGCGCTACTTTAGCAATAAACTATACTACAGAAGACGGGTGGATCGAGATTAAATCCCTGTTGGATGTGCTGATAGTGGCTTTCTTTAAACAGTTTTCCCCTCTCCTTCCATGTAAATTCGGATACATTTCTTCTAAATCAAACCTTTATAATTCCTGACACATTAATATAATCAGTGCGTAGTCGTAAAACCCGAACGGTTAGTAAGACGAGGTGCTAAAATAATGTTAATATAAAGATAAATTATACACTAAACTAAAAGGATTATTATTGGAAGCTTTTGATAATTTTTGAGATTAATTTTAAAGTTGATAAAAAAATTATTCACATATTTCTAGAATATCAAAATTAATGTTAGTGACTTAAAATCAATGCTGAAGGTTGAAAGTATAACATATTTGGTGGTGATTGTCAACAGCTGAAAATAGCTCTAAGAGTTTGCCCTTTATTTAATACTAGCAATCTCGGACGGCCTTGCCCGTGACCCCTTCTAAAATTTGTTAAAAATAGCCTAGTTAAAAAGATAATTAAAAAATTTAAAATACAGCCTCGGGACCCCTTGTATCCACCTATGTTAAAAATTTCATATCTCTAAATTGCCGTAGATTTGGCTGATACATTTTCAGTTGCTATTATTAGTTTGTTTACTACTGTAGCTATAAACAGAGTATTAACTAACAATTTCTGGTTAAGTTGTTATAAAACTATATAGTGTCAATCAATTTTTAAAAGATGTTAGTGACATTTATCTAAGTAATTATAGAAAGTTTTCATTTCACATCACGTTTCCCTGTTTATTATATATTTATTAAAAGCTTAATTAATATTTTAGTAGAATTGGAAGGGGGTTTGTTTAACTTTGGGACTTGGTTAGATTTTTTTGTTTCAAGAAAGCGCAGTAAGTGCTAAGAAATATACACTTTTCCATTCAGTCAAATGACATTTTTGTCTAAAATGTAAGGACCAAACGTCAAGTCGAAATCATATTAAGAGCTTGATATTTTGTTAGATATGTTTTTCTTAAAGATTATCAAACACTATGATCGATGTAGGGTAAAGAAATAAAATGCAGTAATTTACCGTCAAGAGTTTTAAATGTGATTAATGTAAACATTATTGAGTAACTCCTTTTCACGTTAGTACCAATTAATTTATTCCTTAGTTAAATATTGTGTTGGAAGGGTAAGCTTAGATTATTTATACTATTTAATGTTGAATATTTATAATTAAATAGTTTACAAGTTTTTTTTGTGTTCTCAGGATATTTATACAAAGGACAGGGAATGTATAATTTGGAGGAAATTTTACTATATTTTCATGAATGTATAGTGGAAGACCATTTATGAAATTCTACGTTTAATACACGCAGTGTGTATTCTAACCCTGATCTCCCCATTGTAAACCAGACCAGACGCCTTATGCCACATGCTATATTTATAGTAGAGATAAAATAGTAAAGTTCATAATATTTAATTAATCATAAATATATATATATGTATATATATAAATTCCTAAATCAATATAAGACTTGTAAAATAACTTAGTAAAGAAGATTGCCTAACTTTACTCGCTCAACTATTAGTGCCTAATTTTTTTTTAGTAAATTGGATAACAGTACAAGGCCATGTACAGTCCAATTTTAATAGGAAGTGTCATTTATAAATAATTTAGCATCACATCTTACTACACACGCCTAAGTATTAATTAGGCTAGTGGGTTATGAATTGGGTGGGTTGAATACAGAGGATGTGAACCTACATTTGCGTTGAGGGAGAGTGGAAATACATTGAGGAAAAACCACCCTCAGTTCACCCGAGCAAGATTCAAACCATGATCTCCCCATCCTGGGCAGTCTAGCTCAACATAAAACTAAAGCGTTAGCTAACTACACCAACTAGGGGTGTGCCTTTTATAAAATATACGTATATTTTGCGGGTAACATTGATACTATTTAACTATTTTATTAGTGTAATTTCATACGGTTTATAAATATCTATAAAATGTGCCAGCTGCAGACAACACGTCGGAACTTATAAATAGGTAGATCAAGTAACTTTTCTAGATGTATAAGGGTTTCTTCTTATTAAATTTGGACTGTAGTCCTATAAATAGTATAATAATTGATCAGTACCACCCATGATAATGTACAGTCTTCTAGATTTGTGGTTGACTACTGTAATAATTTAACGACAGGGTGGACAACATCACTCAATTATACAAATATATAGAAGCATATTTATGCCGAAGAATGATTTAATATAATAGTAGCTATAAATTTTGAAGATTGGTAAAATGATTTGTCATTTTGAATAAATATGATTTCTTATTTTAATGGGGGTGGGGGGTGGGAGTTACAAAACTATCGCAAACTGTTGTAGTCTAGTGCAACCGGGGTCGACGGTTGTTTCTTGAGTGATAAACATCTGTAGCATAACTTTCTTTGGAGGAGGAGTAAAGCCGTTGGTTGGTCCTATGTCGATTGTGGCATGTAATGTGAAAATACCTTTACCGGTAGTATTGATAGGCCTTTTCACTCTTGTTAATAGAAATTATCGTGTGCTGATACAATCAGTCGATTCAGAATGTGCACGTTAAATAACTCTAATTAATAAATGTATATTTTTTAATTTGTAAATTTAAAAATGTGACACGTATTCACTTAAATAAATCAAATAATGAAAATAAATGGCAGGTAAATTAAAATTAAAATATACAGGTTTAATATCCAATATGAGGAGATATATTAAAAATGTATCCTATCTTAGACACAAAATAACGTGTAAAGTGAAGGAGGTGGCTTTAATGAGCTCATTGTTTCACAATGTCTGTCTACTGCAACTACATTGCCCTGACTGGTAACAAAATCCTCTTTTTCTTGTGCGTCTCAATGGGTGTTAACAAATGTCACGCATGCGTAGTCCAACGTACCCAACCGGTTTTGAATACAGTATATTTTGTGGAAACTTGAACTTTAGTATTGTTTACATTGAAAGTGAGTGTATTAATTGAATTATCTTGTTTAGAATAAATAATTGTTTCGTTTACATTGTTACCCGTGGTAACCTTGGCTTGATACTAGAACACCTTATGTTCCTCCAATGTGTGTGTGGGTGGGTGGAAAGAAGAGGAAATTTAAGACAGTGGTAAGGTGAACACTTCTAGGATGGCATCAAATTATAAAATAACAATATTAAAAACATATAAAAGGATGAAATTTTACTCTGGGCAGCCTAAATTTAACGAATTATTCTCTTTAACTTTATTTGCGCATTATTTCAGCTATTTGTTATGATATTATAGCTTTTTTTAACGTCGTCTTCGTACTCATCCAGTGTTTTATAGTTACATTAATGGGATAGGGATGAGTAAGGTAAAATTATGATTAATAATATCCTCATTTTCTTAGAGGCGGAGTGGCAAACCATTTATGAAAATTAATTATCCTCACACCCGTTTGGAGTTATCTCCCTGATCTGACAGTTATTGGGTTAGAACTTGTTCAAGGCATCTCACATGTGTCGGAACATCCGTTGCTATACATAAAAAAGCCAACATACTTAGGTTTAAATATGTGGCATCGTATTTGACAACAAAAATTAAATTTCAAAAGAAAATGTTTGAAATTTATATTCCAATGAGTTCTCACATTCCCAAAGAAAAAAAAACTCATTCATATAAATATAGTATTTAAAAAAAAGTTAAAATGTAATATTACACACATGAAAACTATACCTGCTACATAAAGTTTACGTTGATAAAAATTAACATTTAATAAATAAATAGCTTAATTCACTTCCTTATTATCATAATACTTTCAAACCTCAGCCCTGGTCCGAAGGATTTATTTATTGGGCTCACCATCGTACGTCGAGAGATTTTCTTTATTATAGGGACTACCTGTTGGAACACATTTTAGTATTTACTTCACCCGTGAGTAAGTGAAGTGAAATTTATTTGGACTTTACTTTATAAAATGGATCCTTAAATGTATGATAATTTACCTTCCATTAAAACGTTTGTAAAATAAATAGTAATAAAAAAATATTTCTTTGGATTCTACTCTTTAGGCTTTCAACGAAGTTTATGAACTGTCATAAACAATTGAGTATTCTATTTCCATTCTCACGGCAAACTGTTGTATAGTAAGAGTTTAGTAGAAATAACCTTTTAGAAAATACAAACATATCCTTTAGCGGGAATCATTGATAGAAATTACTATTATATTATTGTTATTTTATAGGTTGTGGTATTATCCATTCAGAGTGAGAACTGGAGATCACATACTTTGATATTTTAATATATTAAAATAACATATTATTTATATTTCACAGTAATTTTTTTTAATAACTTTAATCTTAATTTATCTCCATGCCTTCTTTAATTTCATTTGCAGTATCCATGATTATGGTAGCATAGTACCGAAACATGTCGGAATGAAGTAATCCAGATTTTTTCCAGTGCTGGATATCAATAAAGAGTAATGGGACACAAACACAGATAAGACTTAGATAATTCTACATTACATAAATGCAGCTACTAGTTTTCTAAATCAGTTTGGCAGATGTTAACATAATTTTTATTCTTTAATTTCAAAACCAATCTGGACTTGAGAACATTGTTTATATCACGTTATATGGTATATTATATTTTTTGTATTAATATTTTAATGTGTCGACTTATGTTTAAGACTATTCATCAACTTGTTTGGGCATTATATTTTTAGTTGATGATGCATTGTAGTTTTATCTAATTGTTCATGTCATACACTATGTTTTCTATATACATTTTATTTAAATTGTACATTTTAGTGCTTGCCAATTTCATGTAATACATTAACCACTTTATTAACTGATTAGTTTATAAGTTAATTTTATAATTATCTAGATAAATTTATCTGAGTCTTTAACGTTCATTATAACATTTCCTTACTTACAACTATTATTTTATAATGTTTTCTAAAATGTTACATTAAAATAGTTTAGTAGCTTTTGTAATTATCTAATAAACTTCGTATCAAAAATGCTTCAGGTCCAAGGCGCGGTAGCTGTGAAGGCGCCCTGGGTCACCCGAAACGCGCATGCGCGCGACAAGACCACAAGTGTGAAAGAAAGGGTATGTTGTTCAATTAACCCGGAACCTAAATGTGTTTCTCCGCGGTTGATGGACATAAATTCCCGGGAACACCCTGGTCGACGTATACATTGTACCAACCCGGTTTTAGGTTAAGAAGACATGTGTTGTGTATGTGGTTTAGTGGGATAAGAAGGAAAGGGAAGGGGGGCGGATCACTGATCGCTGCTAGGCTTCTTCAAAATAGCGGGGCTAACAACCATTTATGATCATGGGATCGAACTATAGTTTCCTTGGTGACTCAATTTTTTTTGCACCTAATCTTGCTACCCATATGGACTAACACAAGTTAACTCCAATTACAAAGTAGTAAATAGTAAAGTAGAATTTTCATGTGTTGTATAAGAGGGATAAACTATTTTAGAAGAGAAACCTCAGCATAGTCAACCAGGACTTGAACCCTGACATCCCGGTCAACAGAAAACCAGACTATTTGATCTTAACGTTTATTCTGTTTTCTTAGCGAATTGGGTTTATATTCCTAATCTTAGTTAATATAATAACTCCCAACGGTGGCCTAGTGGCATTAGACTCCCATTTAACGTGGTTGTCATTGAACAGGAGGTTTGAATATACAGACCACAGGTTAGTTATATTGAGGTTTTTATCTTTTTTTTCAAAACAAATCCAAGTGAAATTCTTGTAGCTTAAATTCTAATCTCTATATATTAGATAACATGATTGATAAATTACAAGCTAAACTTATAAGCTGGATATTTTAGAACTTAGGAAAGCCTTCTTTAAAATTTGCATGCAAAGTGAATTAACTGTGTAATTTTGTGCAAGGCCCTAGACAGCCAGTAACTTCTGGGGAAACGAGGGGCAGGGGGGAGTTGGTGGGCACATCCTCCAATTGCTAGAAGTTAGAAAATATTCTAAATGATAAACAGTTCTAGAAGCTCTCTGAAGTGGTTTTTTTCATGGTAAGATAGCCCCCTAGCTGCCGAAGGATTTGAAAATTTCTAAATATTTAACACCTCTATAAGCTCTCTGGAGGTTTTTTATAGTAACACAGTCCCCAAATTTGTAGTTGTGTCCTAATTTTGATATTGTTTGAACCTTAAATAAAGCCATATATACTTTTTTGTTCATACAATTTCGTGGGGGGTTGGAACCCCGTCCCCCCCCCGGATACGGCCTTGATTTTGTGTAGTATTGTGTACAAACTTTAAACCAGGTTTATTGAAAATTAAATGGTAAAATATATTCCTATTGACAATCGATATAAAAGAATAATTTATCTCAAAATTAAAAATAGTAGGATCAGACTAATTCAATATTGGTTAATTAGATAAGTTAGATAGTTTGAACCCACCATGATCCCACATGAAGTTACTATCTAAATCAATGGTAAAAAATACAATTTATTTGGAATTTCAGAAAAAAAATATTTGGATAGCTTGAAGCCAATTATTTTTTTCAAGTTTTTACTAATTTCATACATAACTTAACAATTTTTATTAAATCAACTACTATGCCACTAATGTCAAATAACGTTAGAGTTATTGATTGAACGTAAAAGAGAAGATTCACTGAATCCAACCAAACTAGACGCAAAATACATGTTTAATGCAATTAGTAAACTTAAAGAGTTTGTTTATTGCACAAAGATGAACAAATTATAACAATAATAATAATTTTTTCAACGTAATGGCATTTAAGTGAGAAAACTGATTTGAGTCTGTAATTTTCTTATGTTAATTTTTCCTAGTTTTAATATTTTGTATTTTTTTACATGTATGTATAGATTGTGTGTTTTATATAGCAAATATAAAGTGTCTTTATATGGAGAGTATTTTGAGATTATTGATTTATTTTGTAGAAGCTGCCTTGATACTCATAAAAAAATGCTTAATTCAAACTTTAGATACTTTGAATTATTTTAGATATCCCTTGGGCATCGAATTAAAAAGGTCCTACTGTATACACTGTACATACTGTATATTTAAATCATAATCATATAAAAGTATTTGCTGACATAGTAAATGTAATTATTGGGTGCAGGCTAAGCCTTAGATAATAATTTACCTCACTCAATGTAGAATGTGCGAGAGCTTATCTCTGGACCACTGTTAATAATTCGAACAACTTTGATATGAGAAATATGAGAAATAAAGATTAACATAAAAAAAAACTAAAGGATGTGATGTAATTAATAAAGTACTTAGGAAAATATTTGGTCCAAAATAGGAGCTACATACCTTGTGCTCATAACTTTAGGGTTAGGGCGGTTAAATCTCGCAGGCTCCGCTGATCAGGACATGCAACGCGAACGGGAGAGTCTAGAACATTGTTCAGGTCACAGACTGGAAAATCCAATGTGAAGAAAGCATTATAAAGACCTAGACGCAGATGGCAGATGGTAGGATAACATTAGAAATGGACTTGAAAGAAACATGGTGTAATGAGGCGGGCTGGATAAAACTGTCCAAGATAGGGAATGGAGTGTACTTTTGTAAGTGCAGCAATGGGCTATCGAGTTCCTAATGCCATAGTGAGTGAGTGAGTGAGTTGCCTACCTGTGACGTACTGTACGTATCAGCAAGTCAAGTTGGATGCTCCATGTAAAGGCATTTACGTTTCATTCAGAGTGTTAGTTAGATATATAACATCGAAACAAAATATATATACATTCTAAAATAATTTTTAAAATGATATTACATTGCTGCACCATTATTTTATTGATCTTGACGTAGTTGTTTTTTAAAACAAACAAACATGACCATTAGGAATTTTCCGACCAGGAAGATTCTTGCCAGGATGTAGATTAAAATGTTCCGTAGAAACATAAACTATATATTTAAGAGAGGAAATAAGAAAATATGTTTCCTGAAATGAAAGTAAATTTTGTAAAGGTCCAAATAATAACTCCTACTATTTATACTTGTCAACGAAAGAGGGGAAGTTTTATCGGCAGGTAAACAAGAGGTCTCGCAAAGGGAGCTAATCATTTTATTACTCCCCGTTTCTACGTCTTTCATTGGCGTCTGGAGTGTAACAGTAGTGCTTGTAGTGCTCAGTCTGTTATATTAAGATGTAGCCCGCTACTCAAAATAGCTTTGAATTCAGGAGGTCGCCAACGACATAAATAGTATTGATCTACTATAATAAATGTAACATATAGTAATGCCACGTATACATCCGATACGTTTTCGTGCTTAATTCAGTTTACATTAACTACTATCATGTAAACGACCAACCACCATGGCAATTATTACCATAAAAAGTAGTTACCATATGGGTGGTTAATAGTTTTCAGCAATGTTTAAATATAGACACAGATATACTAGAAGTAATTTATAAGCAAATTGAACAGTGATCATAGGTAATCTAGGCCTACTCTATGTACTGAAGTATTATATTCCAAGGATATAACAAAGGACAAAAAAATATCTATATTATACTGTATTTCTAATAGTGCTGATGGTAAAAATTAGTTCGAGAGTATCATTGAACTGTCTTAACATATTTGTGTTTTGCTGTTTAATTATACGATCAACAGTTAATCTCAATTTTATGGACCAGAGCCACTATTTTTTCGTTCATGTAGCTCTTCATTTGTCTTCACGAGACTGAGCTGATTCCATTCCCGAAACACTTCTTCACTGAAAATCTGTAAGTGCTGTGGATCGAATACGAGATATCAAGACATGTAGCCAGGAACTTTGGCTACTAGACCACGGAGGCATAGAGATAAATTTACACTAAACATAAGATATACATTTCAAAAAGCTAGTCTTTACTTAAATGGTGAGTATATACTAGAGGCAAATTTGAATCAAGGAAATTCGAGGAAGAACGAAGGTACATTTGGTAGCAATCTCGCTTTCATGTGCTGACACGTGTTGGCTCTGTTTACCAAATGGCCAGTGTATTCTCCATTCCAATTTGACTCTAGTGCATATGCACCTTAAGAAAGTATAATTTTTTCCTTCCGTTGGAAAAATAAATTGAAAGAAAAATTATTTAACCCATGTTAACTTGTTTCATCCAATTACATATTATTATATAAGCTAAAAATGTTATACTATAAATTAGTCTCAAAAGTAAACATTTTATGTAACAAAGTAGATTATATGCCTCATATTGAAGGTTTTTTTAACCGCACGTCTAGATAACAGTTTGGGGTTATGTACTAATTACGCTAGTAGTTTTAGGGGATAAGAAGGATATATTTAGATGAAGTGTGCCCGCATTTGCGTGGAGGTATAGTGGAAACAATTTAGTAAAACAACTCTCAGTACACCCTATCGAGATTCAATCCTCGATTTCCCTGTACACAGCAAGTGTATTGCTTTAGACCACGTGGCCACCGAAACGTCAGAAATAATGTTAATCTTTAATCTACACAATTATTTCTTCTGCTGAATTCCATACTTCTAGGAATAGTGATAGGTTCGCAGAGCTGTTATAATTCATGGCCAAGTAATTGACGTAAGAAATATTCTACGGATAATTAAAGGCCCAAAGCTATATTCAATCATTTATAATAGTAAATTCTATATCTTTAAATTATATTGACGTGTAATAGTTAACAATATACCTAAACTAAGCCCCTTTTAAGCGGAACGTTTAATTTTTATTTGCAAATTTGCATTTATTAATTTCTTTCAGGCTTCTATTTTGACTAAATATATGCAATAGAATTTCTTAGAAGAGAGATATTATATTCCTATGGGATTCTCCGGATCACCTACAAAAGCATATGCGTACTTGAAACACATTAATGCTATTTTAAAAAACCAGATTCAAACCATATAATTTGTAATTTTGCGAGATTATCACTATTAGTGATGTAAAAATTGAACATATTTAATACGTAATAGAAACTTCAAATTTATTCTTAGTATGACACAGTAAGATATAAAACATTATTTATAATTAAAATCAAAGAAAGAATAAGGCCTAGGAACTCGCTGAGAAAAATCAAAACTATTGAGCTACTTTTTAATAATTAACAACCACTGTAGCGCTACTGTATTGCCAAAAAAATTTCTAGCGCCGCGTCTTGCTAACGGTTCGGGGTATACGTTTTAGTCAATATTGATGCATATTTTAATTTGAAACGGTGTTTAGTATCAATAACTTTGTATAATTGTGATTAGGATAAACGAGGGCCTAGTTTACTATGATCGTCTACTTCCTGTCGACCTTACCTCAACACTTAACCTAAAGACCACAAAACCAGCGATTAACTCTCCCTCTCAACCGTTCTAGATGTTCACCCGCATGGATGCTGAACTGGAGCGATTATTGTGATAGTTGGAGCGAACACAAGAGTTCCAGAACAAGGAGAACCTCTCAATGAGATGGAAAATGGGGTGCTCAAGATCTTTCTCACCCTTCATTGTGAAGACCCGCTTTAGTTGCCAAATGGCCTAAGGTAGTTTTTTCCAAACTGGGTTCTTCCATAACTATCCTCAAGACCCGTGAGGCAGTTTTAGAACATTCATTATTTATTACACACTCTAGAAACTATAAAATGGCATTAGTAAATAGGATTGAAAATTCTTTCAAATCCTAATAAAGGACATTTGCCAAAGTTTCAGACAGACATAACATGTGATGTTTTCCATTTGTTGTATATTTGTATACTTGTAAAAGGTAACTGCTCTTATTGAATGTTCATAATATTAATGTAAACAAATTTATAAGGACTCCAGTATGTATTTTCTTCTGATGCAAGGGGTAATTTGGTCTAAAAGGTTTGGGAACCCCCGGTCTAAGGCTTCACTCTCGTGTTAGACTGGCCTGCTGAAGGCTGAGAGAGTGTGGTATAAATCCCAGCCGGGTCTATTGAGGTGGTTTTTCTAACATAGTTTCCCACTCTCGTTCCAATCAAATGTTAGTAGATTATCTCTTTAATGCTACCTTCCTCGTTCCTAAGTCGTAAGAGTAATAATCATATTTGCGTATAGCCTGAACAGCTAGTAAAACGTGATTATTAAAAAAAACCTTTCCTTTCAACGATAATTACCGGAGCTCTACTCTGACTATTTCCAAAATCTCCTTTAAAAAAAATGCTTATGCATCCAGAATGTGCTCAAAATATTTAATTTCACAAAAAAATGTAAAGGGAGGAGTTTCTAATTGGCAATTAAAACTATACTAGTAATGTATATTCTACATAGATTAATTAAACTATAAATTCACATATCTAAAATTTCAGGGCTCTAGTAAAGAACTATAATTTCCAAATTTCTGCATGATGATTCAATGGGCTAGATAGTTATCTAATACAGTCTGTTACACAGACAGAAAAATATATAATAAGTGCTACCTTTTTTACTGTCACCCGCATCAGTTAACATGCGGACTAAATGCCACAGTCACCCAATATCATCACTGAGGGAACTGCAGGTCTTATGGAGAAAAGATTGAGCTTCGCTCTCTCGTGGTTATTTGTTGCCAAATCTCCTAAGCTTTAATAATGTCTGAAAATTGTGTGCTGGGGAAAGAAGGGGTCATTGGCAATCTCGACGAAACAACGTTGCAAACATTCTCTTAAATATAAGGGATGATTGATCACATGTAAACCAGAGAATGACAACTCTGTTTACCAAAAGTAGCCATGCAGTTTCCTCAGAGATGAGATCCAGTGTAGCTTTACAGTGACCGGAAAGTCTGGGATAAAATCCCGGCCTGGGACACTGAGAAAGAGCTTTCCTCAATATTTACTCACTCCCCCTTTACGTAAATGTGGGTATATTTTATCTTATTTATTACCTTGTCATTAATACCCAATTTTTTGGTTGAATTTGGATATCCTGGAGGGATTGTAAGACGTGAAGTTAAAATATGGATATTTTTATTAATATTATGGTTCTTTTTGTAACTTTGAAATACATATTTTATATGGTGCATATTTTGTTGAGTATTTTAGGCAGTTTTTTTGGGAGAGTCTTAATAGAGAGGACGCGAGAAAGAACTAAAGACCCGATTTGGGGTGTGCAATGGGGTTTCATAGCAGGTATAGGTTACATGGACCAGATATTTGCATTTTAACAACTGATTGAGGAATGTATGGCAGTGAGCAAAAAAGTGTGGTGTGAATTCGTTGATCTGGAGAAAGCGTAAGATTGGGTGAATAGGAATATGGTATGGAATGTTCTGACAGAGTGTGGTGTGGATGCATAGTTAATAAATGCAACTATGGCGGTGTGTCATTGAAATAAAGCGTGCATTAGGGTGTATGGAGCTTTGAGCAACAAGGTTGTGTTATGTGTCTCCATAGGTGTTTCATGTATTTATGGATAGTGGTATGAGTGATACTTGTGAGGACGCGGTTGGTGTATAAATGGATATTGTGAAATGGAGAGTACTGCTTTAAGCAGATAGTTCCGTATTAATGGGTGAGAATGAAAGTGACTTACAGAATACATCAAATCGTTTGAATGTGGTGACAGACAGAATGGGACTTTGTATAAACTTCTCTACAACTAAGGGTATATACTTTGGTAAAGATGAGTCAGAAAATGATTGTCAGATTCAGGGATGACCATTCCTCTCAAGCCCAAGGGTGCTAATACCTCTCAAAATATTTCTCAATCCACACTCCCCTAAAATCCAAATAACCATACAACATTTATTGGAATCTTGAATTTCTGAATGAATTCACATCAAGGCCTACATTACGTATTTTGTAAATCAAGTCGGAGAGCTTTTTGGATGAGATAAATAAAATTATAACAACTAGGAAAATGAGCCCTTTATATTTACAAGAGCAATTTCATGTATAAAAATGAGATTACACTTCTCGGGTGATAATATCCATAATATTGTAAAAACAGTTTCTTTGAAAAACTCTGAATGTCATATGAATAAAACAAATATTTTACCTTAGCCTTTTGTATGAAAATAGTTTTTACATTCATAAAAAACTTAAAAATTCATAGTGAATGAAAGAATTAAATAACAAAATTGAAGACATCAATAAATATCAATAAATCAATAATAATATAATGAAAAACTAAACTAAATGTGTAAAACTAATATGATATGAGTATTATCGTAATATTTACACGAGTTTCTTAAGTAGTCATAAAACCTTAAAACTAAATTCTGTTATAGTAGTGACAGAAAAACAGTTATCTTATGCGGAGGGAAGGAAAAACATTTGAACACGCGAAGTTGAAAAAAATCTACATTTTAATCAGAAAATAAATTCTTCAAGCACAGGGATTTAGGTACTATTTATAAGATTTTAACAGAAGAAGCTTTATTTTCTGTGTACTTGATGGGGCAAATTTTTCGATAATTTTTTTTGTGGCTTTCTTGGGAATGTCATTCTTAGATGATAGTATCAATAAGTTTGACAGCTAATCAATCATCCCCTAAGCTGCTTCTTAACCTGTTTTTTTACAATCTTTAAACGGCTCATCGTCCTTTACACTGAGCAACTTGTGACCGGTAACGATAAAAGGATACGATATAGAATGGTATGTTGAGGAAATGTTGACATATACTGCAAACATCTGTAAGGCCTAATAAAGCCTCTTTTTACCCACTGATCAACAGACAAAGGCAGCTCATTATGGTCTGAATCTTCTTCCTCATCTCCATTTTTATGAACTTCATCTTCATTTCCACCCTCACATCCTGAAACGTCAGATTCCTTGTCTGGTGTCTTATTTTCACACTTTTCTTTCTCTAATCGTAGTCTAGAAATGTCAATTTTTGTGTAAGCAGCCATATAAACATTTGCAAAATGGTGCTTTCTACGTCAGAGTTCCAACCATTTGTCCTACCTATGCAACTGTTACTCAGTACTTCTAAACACTTATATATAAGTAAAGTTTTAAGCCCCCTCAAAATATCTTTAGGATTTCCCTAAATAAACAAACATCATTGAATTAAACTTCCTAGCTCCTTCACTGACACACATTATGCAGCTAGCTGCATTTAACTTGTGATTCAACAGTCTCGACTTTATCCTGTCTATGGAAATGGTAACCAATACGACGGGCGGAAAACCCTCAAAAGTAAATGGTGACATATATCTATGTATGAGCAGGGTTTACACCCTTCCCACTACTCAGCGCTACCAACCAAGCCTTGCTCAGTGAAAAAATAATGGAATAACTTCCCCGCTCCGAGTGTGTTTTCATAGCATGAAAGATAATATAAAATATATATGATAATATAAAAGTTTCTTATTAAATAATTTTTTGAGCGAAAAATTCCCCCCAAAAATCCTGATGGTGCAACTTGACCCATAATCTTCCTCTGTAGGCATCCCTGGTCAGCTTAGTATTAATATAAAACTATTAGAACAAGTGGATGATCTCGTGTACATAGGCAGAATGTTTGGTAAAAATGGAAGGAAAAATGGTGAAATGGACAGACGAGTGAATGCATCTCAGAGAGTATTTGGATGTTGGTGGACTATTGCAAAGATTGAAGTAGTGTCGAAAGAGGAAACGTTGGCAGTATTTAAAATTGTGTTAACGCCAACATTGTTTTATGAATGTGAAGCGTGGGTTTGTCAGAAGAGACACAAGAGCAGGGTGGATGCAGTTGGAATAAGATATCAATGAAATGTATGTTTAAAAACTCGTATGGATAGAGTCAGTAATGAAAGTGTAATGAAGGAGTGCGCTTTAAAAGGTAATCCAATAGGTAAATATGAAAGAAGTGTGTTACGTTTGTTTGGAAATGTTGAGAGGATGAGTGTGGATTGGGTGACGAAGCAAATATATTAAGGTAGAGTGTGTGGTTCAAGTAAGGGTTGGCCATACAAGACGTGTTTAAAGGTTATTTCTAAAGCTATATGCACAGTTTCTTGCCTACCCCGTAAGGGGATGTCATGATTAGGTATGTATGTATGTAAAAGCTATTAATTTTTAAAAATGTATTTATACTTATATATCTATGGGATTTTCATCCGGCAATTTTGATTGAAAATATAACTCTTGTAATGATACTGCTTTGGGCCCCTCTCAACTATTTGATTAGTCATTGATGAAGTATATGTTTCTTTAAAGAACTTTATGTAAATTGTCCATTCAATACTTCAGCCATGGATGGCCAGGCAAAATTGAACGATTTCATTTCAGTACAAGATTCTAAATTCAAGCAATATCTTTACTATAAATACCACTTGCATTAATTATTATTTATTTTACTGAGTTTCAAGCCCATAAGTTATTTTCAGAAGTAAATTCAAATATAATACTTATTCAAACTTTCTTTATTTAAAAACTTATTCCGATCTAATTAAAAGTGTGGTAATGAGTTAGCCACTTTTTATTCAATAGGAAGCTAGCATTCACAACATCAGACTGCCAAGAACTCTCATATTGTTTGGTTTTAACACTAAAGACAAGGGGTCCAAGAAACAAGGAGTAGATCATATATAAGGGGCTGGAGCAGCTTCTGCGTAGCTCGAACGCGTACTCTGGCTTTGACTCCCCACGTCAATTGGTTAAACTATTGAGAACCATGTCACTTTAATGTTAAAATTAAAATATTAAAAGTGTAATTAATCAAATAAATCCTATATAAAAATTGACATTTACTAATGTCAACCATTATAAACGAAAAAAAAGAAATGATAAGTAAATCCTACAGTAGACCAGACAAATAATCAGATCATCACATAGCCGTGTGATAGCAAGTGCGCAGTAAGAAAACTGGTATCCCAACCTTGGGACGTATGAACATAAAAACGGTATCAACATAATTGCTGCCCAACCGTAAGGCATTCACAGATCCTACTCAACTTCATCATAAATCGGTATCATCATACTCTTATCTTTGATAATACTAATAAAAAGTAAAATAATGTTAGTGCTGACCAAAAAAATATGTTTGTATTTTCTAAAAGTTTCTTTCGTCAAGAATCTTACTATGGACTGGTGTTTGTGTGTGAACCCATTTTATACTATTTAACCTTTTAAAATTTTACAACAAAAAGAGATTCCTAGCCTGTTCGATACAAATTCACTTGAATAACCTATTTTGGATTTGAGCCTAAACCTCATAGGGAGATCCAAACTGACACCTAGCGCTCTAGGATATGATAGAACCTGTCCTTTGTTGTAAGAGACTTTCAGATGTTTAATTATTTTGAACTAGTATCGAGATATCACGTCATAATTCCAGAGTTTGTCATAGTTCAGTATAGTAAATTTATTTTATTTGTCTACGAATACAGTTAAACTACGAGGTGTTTTTTTTTTTTAATGTCTGTTTGATTATGTTGCCCTTATTTAGGTATTTTTATTTAAATGCCTTTATTTTATCTGGTAAATTTAGGGTGTAACAGTATTACATTCAGCCCTGTTACCAAATAAAAATAAATTTACATATATTTAAATAGCTTATAGGAAATATACCAACATTTGTGTGGAAAAAAATCAATCTTAAGCACATACAGTCGGGATTCAAACCCTGAACTTCACCACCTAAACAACACTGCAGTATATAAATATACCTAAGAGCTAATATTAGATCTCATTATCTCATTTTTTTCTACGCTGCAACTGAACAATAATATTGTAAGAAAAACTCGTTGGCACGTTTCTTGGCCATTCTAATAGGTACTTCATTATTTTATAAATCTCTAAAGGGAATAATGTGAGTTTCAATTAGATTTTCTTTCTCTTGAAACATTAATGGCTCAGTTTATTTTCTGAGAACATCAATCACTTTAATTGTTAGCTTAAAATAAAATCAAGCCATCATCAATCTTCATCCTAGCGCTAACAAATACTACCCCCCTCCCCCCTTAAACCAACAGTATTAACCCGGTGAACAAATTGGAAACCAAACTCTTATTTCATCAGTGCTATCCGAACCAGGGCAGACATTCTCAGGTCTGGAAAACAAAGTGTTAAAAAGTTTCGTGTTTCACTTGTCATGTTTGACTCAACGAGTGAAAATTATCGTTGAAGGTGTTGCCACGCTTCCCCTCATGGATTATTTAGAACCACTATTTTAAACACAATATAAATTATATACAAATCTAGTACAAACAGGTGTTTATTTTTCCAAGGCACTCCGCGTCTTATTACCCATTCGGGCTGTTCGCATGTTTACAATAACGGGGTGAAATCAAGAACAAGGCCTAATTAACCCGTAGGCTGATTAGGCTGCACCCTAGAGTGCGAAATTTTTTTGGGGTGCACATTTTGGGCCACAATTTTTTTTTTAAGGGGGTGAGAAATGTTCAATGAAGAAAAAATTAAGTTAATATTATAATATTAGATAAAATGGGTTTCTCAAAGTGAAAATAAACCTGAAATTATATTATAAGGATTAGGATTCTTATTTTAATGTAAAGCTACTTGAATTACTAATGTAAAGGCTAAGACAAATTAGTCATTCCAGGACCAATGGGCTGGCACTGTACCTGTCGCTGCCATTATTTCTTTGATTATTTGAAATGAAAACTATTGGCTTTTAAATTTAAGTATTTTTTATGGTTACCTCATGTGTGTCAATATAAATACCACTTACTAAAGAGTGGGATTGCGTTATCACATTTATTACTTTATTAAATTAGATGATTTACCTTTATTTATTAGTTTATTTAAACATGCATAGTTATTAGTTAGTCACATAATCAATATTGAATTAAAAACTGTAATAACACATTTCAGACATATATGTATTTATTGGTTGTCATCTACTTTTAGCCTTTGGATAATAAAACAAAACAAAACTAATTTTCGTTAAAATTTGGTAGCACATAAGTTGACATTGAACGATCTCAGTAGCCAAGAATTTATTATAGAATCAAGGATACACAAGGATACAATTAACAAGTCACTTATTATGGTGTATATTTTTAACTAGTACGTTGAATAAAAATGTCTCGTAGTGACGTAATCTAAGCGATGTGTATGAGGAGGGCAAAGAAAGATGCAGTCACATTGGTCTTGAGACAGGATGGAAAAAATCACAGATGTAAATCACGCGTGGTACACCCGACCAGGATTATAGCCCCAAACTTTCCGTCAGCAAAACCCACTTTTATTTGTGAGAGAGAAGCTTAAAGACCACGTTCCATCCAGTGTGGGTGAAATTATTACCATCCTCTGGCGAACCCTCGTTGATTTCATCGTCCATTTCCTGTGTATAGATCGGGAAGGAGGGGGGGGGGGCGAGGGTAATGGGACACGAGATCACGACGATGAACGTGTGGATAGCGCCACTGACCCCCTTCATCCACCCCCTCTGTAATTTACACTGGCGTAATGACTGGGACCGGCCCGCCAGGGCTGCCACAACACATCCGTCAAAGTCAGGGACGGACTCTTTACTCTGAGGAGTGGAAATGTTGACCTCTTCGGGGCAACGGGCTCATTACAATAATGTGTTCTTCATTTCCACTCGTGGGGCTCTGCCGTCGGCAAGAGCGTTGAGGAGTCCAGCTTCAGGTGTTAAATTCCCGCCTCCCCCCTGAAAGTTACTAGTTCGATTCTTGGTAGAGCGAAGAGTTTTTATTCTAGTTGTGTGAATCAAAGAAACTAATATATAGAAGAGTGGTAGATAATAGACACATGTTTCCCAGACTAATGACCACATAGTGTTAGTGGTTACGCTCACACCTCACAAGCTCACCAATGACAGGGTGCTTGGAGTTCTAATTCTGTTCAATTGCACTGGGGATGCACTACCTTTGAGCTATCCTACTCCCTTCTGAACCATATGGTTAGGTCATTAATACACCTGGTGTGGAATACACTAATTGAAACATATAAATGTATTAGACTTGAGAGCTATTCATTACTAACCACTTAATTTAAGGATGAGAAAAGAAGAAAAGTCGCTACTGTCTTCTCGTAATGGTGTGCCGTTGACGGGGAAGTTGGGTCTCAAGACCTGGGAGAATGTAATAAATTGTTTCCCCCCCCCCCTATTAAATGGTTCCCTTTTGTCCCCTCACGTAAATGTGGATATACTAAGTTTCTGTCAAGTCAAATAATATCCGAAGACATTAGTTTCATAGTCAATTTCAAGGAACAAATATTAATGTAAATAAATCTCTGTTTGCATGGAAACATAATTAATTATAAATTTCAAATATTTTTCTATTTTCACTATTGATTTTAAAATATATTTTGGAAGATAGATGTTTATCACTTAAAAATAATATTTCAGTGCAAAAGTTATAGTAGTAATCATAATATTAATAATAATTATTATAAAAGCAAAACAACTCTAGGAACCAATAATAGGTGATATCAAGAAACATCTTTGAAAGACATGTCTAACAAAATATAAAATGTAGGTATTTTTTTCTAATTCCATGGGAATTTATTTACATCATAGATTAGATAGGAACGTTTATTATCATTTAGCTTGTACATGCCCTTCGTGAAATAGATCTTGTAAATAGAGCTTCACAAAAGTATAAAGTTTAATGGTGTAGTTAGTTATTTGCACTAGCACTGTTAAAATCTAAATATTACTCTCGCTAACCACAAAGGAGTACTTTTGGAAGGACTTGGTTAAAAACCAGTACCTATGGGTGTATAACGTCTTGTTTTATAGGACAATAGAATATCACCCAAAATACAGTACGAATAATCACCCTAGATTTTTTAAATTTTAGGTGAATTCACTAATCTCTATCCAATACTGCCTGGCTATTCCTAGGTATACTCTAAATATTCTTTATTTGTCAATCTTATATAATCATAGGAGTACATTATGGGTTGAAACATTAATAGGCCTAAAATATTTTGGTCACCCTCTAAAACACTATCACGTGGATGGACAAAAACACAAATATTAGCCCAAAGAAGGGTTGTGTTTTGTGCTACGTGTAATAATGTAAATTATTATAAATGATTATTAAATAATGTCTTATTAACCTGGCTTGTGAAAGAAAGAATGATACTTCAGACATACACCACTTGCTATTGGTGGAAAAATGATTTTATATTGGCTACGTGAACTCAAAAGATATTAATGATGCTTGTTATGAGAATGTAAAGTGATTTTTCTGAACAAACACATAAAATAAATTAATTCTAGAACATAACACAGCTCCAACATTACCGGATTCTCATCCATTAAGATTAAAAATCAAATTGAAAAAATAGCCTTCAATATTACCTGTAAAATAAATTCCGGCTATGCCAGGAATCAAGCCAATACAAGTTATGAAATTGGGTTGACTGTAGAACAAAGCTATTAGAGGTTAAATGTAGACGGATCATTTTCATTTGATAAGTATGTAAATCCAATAGGAGGGTAAAATACGCTTAACACAACCGATTTTGGTATAAATTCATCAGCTTTAGTCTGTCAAGCATAACTTAAATAATGGAATATTTGTAAAAAAAAACTTTAATCCAAAACTACTTTTAAATATGAGAAAACGTTTATTCAGACCAACCTATATCACGAAATATTTCCCAAGGCTTACCGGGAAACATCATGTAACCTCTTGCAACATTATTAGAAGAAACTCGAAACAATGTTGCCATGATTTTATCTTCGCACTATCATGTCAATCACCCGTAATGCTACAGTTCTTTAAAATATAGTTGATGATGACCTTGAGATTGTCTTTTCATAATATCTTTCATGAAGCAAAATTGGAAGGAGGAGAATGCAACTAAATGGCGACGCCTTGGAGATTAAATTAGTAGGGTTGAGGTTATTAAAAATAAATGGCGACGTCTTGGAGATTATGTTAGTACTGGTGGGTTGAGACTAATGAAAAAAGATAGAGACACCTTAGCGATTATTTTAATATTGTCCGGTTAAGACTAATGAAAATAATAGAGACACCTTAGAAATTATTTTAGTTATTATTATTATTAGCACCGCGTCTTACTACCCGTTCGGGTTGTACGCATTTACGCTAATGTGTAATGGTAGGGTGATTGTGAGATGAAATGGAGGACCTACAGTTTAACGTGGAATCCGAACCACGGTGGAGACCTGGCATTCCTCACATTCACAAGATGTCTTGTCAGAGGTGAAGGAAGGGTTTGGTAATCAGATAAATCTTTGCCGGGACCTGGGATTGAACCCCGGCCGCCAGCATAGAAGTCTGACACCTTACCCCTAGACCACCAGGTCACCAAATTTATTTTAGTATTGTTGGGTTGAGTCTAATGCAAATAAATAGTGACGCCTTAGAGAGTATGTTAGTATTGGTGAGTTGATACTAATGGAATTAATGGAGACGCCTTAGAGATTATGTTAGTATTGGTGGGTTGAAACAAAGGCGACTAATAGCTACTTTAAGGAAACATGTGGATATAAATAAATATGGGGCTGCTATAGGGTTGGAAGATGGTTAAGCAGTTAGTTGATGTTGAGCTTAAAATACATTCATTCACCATCATATTACACTTACAAAATATCAATTGTTGTTTAACTTTCATATAATATGAATTTTTGACTTTATTTTTGACTAATACATGTCCCTGTTGTGGCTAATTAGGATTGTCTAGCGTGGGGTGACGTTTTTTTAATAGTAAAAAGCTAGTTATATTTAAAACAATTTTAATTTAAAGAATTTACAAAATAAATTGTACTTCAACCGTTAAAAATAAAATTAAACTTTAACATTATAGTGAAGTGTTAGTAAGTGTTAGTCGTTACATTAATAAGATACAAATGGATGATAGTGGATTGGACACCTTTTATGTGAGAGATTGTTGGATTGGGCACTATTGATTTGACTAGAAAGAATATTACTAGGCCTATAACTTTTTTTAGCACCACGTCTTACTACATGCTTTGGTTATACGCCTATGTATTAATTACTCTATTATGTTAGGGGTTAGGAAGATTGAATTTAGAGGAAGTGAAACATAATTTGCGTTGATGGAGAGTGAAAAACCATTTATGAAAAACTAATCTCAGCATACCCAACCAGAATCAAACCTCGATCTCCTCATAGTTTAAAGTCTAATCTATTGCAAGAGTGACACCTTTGACCATGCGGCCACCGAAGCAGGTAGTATAATATTAAATCGCCACCGAACTACAGTTCAGTATAAGCCATCCAGCTGAACGTTAACTAGTACGTAAAGTATGCTCGAGGTAAAATTATTTAAAAGAAAAAGGCTAGGCTAAGTTAGGATATGTTTGGTTAGCTTAGGTTTGGTTATGCCGGGCTCATTTCACTTTGAGAGGGAAATCATAGTGCAAGGTAGCAGCATCCATATGGGTGTGTAGCCTGAGGTCAAAAACCGCTCCCAGTACACTTACATACAGTATTTACATTTTATTTACATGCACATAATTTTCTTACACATCATAAAATCTTCACCAGAGAATGCAAGTGTTCTAAGTCCAATTTTTCACTTTTTTGTAAAATAGCATTAATGTTTGAACGTGAGTATAATAAAACTAATGTTACTAGATGACAATTCAAATTTGTATCTGTTTGAGTAATTATATAGTAGTTCAAATTTTACCGCAGGTGAATCATATGCATTCTAAATAAACTTACATACCAAATATCTCAAATTTAACCATTTTGGAGATAAAACGCTTGCATTCTCTGGTGACGAAATGATGGTATTTATGACGATGTTTGATTTAATGGTACAAGTTTTCTATAGAAAAGACCATAGCTCTGAATATTCGTTGTATTTTTTCTAGGTTACTGTCTCTTTGTTTACCAATTAATCGATCAAATAAAGATAGATTTACATATATAGTTTCTTGTATTTGTTTCAAAAAACTGGTTGAACATAAGCCACATTTGTAAACAAAATTAATTATCAATAATAAAAACAATACAATATTTCCCTTTCTGACAATAAGCACTAAAATTTAATTAACACTACGTATATTTTTACTTTCACAGATGGCCATTACTTATTTGACTTAACTTATTTAATTTTTTTATATACTTATTAACTAATTATTAATATATCAAATATATTTACAAACAAAATAACCCTTGTAATCCTCTGGGCCAGACGTTCTAAGGCATTTAGACCGTGTTGTGCTAGGTCATCATTTATGTTAAAGGTCAGAGCTAGAATCCCATCGTATACTTTGTGGGTTACTTTATACACTTGTGAATCAATGGGCACGTTCCCATTAATATGGGTGCAATGGCAAAAGTTTTGCCTCTATTATCTTTAAATTTTATCTTTTTTTTGGTCGGTGCATTTCATAGTATATTCTGGTTGTATGCATGTGTACATATTTAACTAATATGATTGAGAGGAGAAAGGTTTAATTTAGCGAAAGTTTACAGAAATTTATTTGAATGGAGAGTGTAAAACTATTTAAGGATAAACAAAATCCAACCCAGTACAACCCACCAGGATTCTAATCCCAAATTCCCCGTAATCGGCAGTCCAATCTATTTTTATTAGCACCGTGTAAAAATACCCGTTTTAGTTCTACGCTTATGTACTAATTAAGCAAAAGTTTTAGAGATGAGCAAGGGTATAGGGTAAAGGATATGTACCCACATTTTGGTGGAGGTATAGTGGAAAACCTTTTTGTTTGGATAAACCACCCTCAGTACACCCGATTAAAATTGGAACCTCTATCTCCTCGTTATCTACTGTCCAATCTATTGAGAGAGTGAACACCTTAGACCAGGTAGCCACCGAAGCGAGTTGCCGCTAGTCATTCAACGAGTGCGCTGTGGGAAAACGGTTTACGTTAAATGGCTATAGAATGAGTGAAGATATGTATCAAAGGAAGTATGCTATAGATATCAGGGAATGAGGGTGAGAAATACCCCGTCACCCCCTTCTCTCCCGTCGGATCAATAGGTGAAACCTTGAACCCAGAGTCTGTCTACTCACGACTTCTCACAGTATCCTGGAGGGGCTAAATCATTCGGTCGATACGAGGTAAAAATCTTCGTTCCGGGCCAGTTCCTTCATAGGTCAGGAACCAAAAAGTATATCGCTAAAGGAACAGGTTTGGTTCGCTGCCCTGGCCCGTACAGGTGTAATTATGCCCTCACGACCTTGCAATGAACCAGATCATATGCGAGAAGCCAACTCCTGGTAGTCCCAACTCATTGCGGACAGATTAAAAAACAAGTGGATGCCCCTCCCATCCCTCCTATGACCACGCTAATTCCATCCGCTATTGGCACGAAGTTTACGCTCTAGTAACTAAGAATATAAGGATTTCTTGTCTTCAACAAAACAGTTACATATTCATATGTACGCTCTGTCACGAGTGGTTATTTTCTATCACACTATTTGTGTTGGACTAGTGGTTAAAACACCTGGTTCCGTATTCACTAAAGAAAGAAAATATATGCGACCCGCTTCGGTGTCCACATGGTCTAACGCGCTACTCTCGTAGTAGACTAGACTACTGATGATGGGGAGATCGAGTTTCAAATATCGGACGGGTGTAATGTGGGTGGTTTTTCCTAAATTGTTTTTCACTCTCCCTCCACGCAAATGCCAGTACACTTCCTATAAATGTAATTTTCCTGATCACTTAAACCATTAGCGTTTGTAGTATATTGTAAACATCCTTCCTTACACTACGCCCTAGCCTTTAACTGGAGTGAGCCGATGTAAGGGCGTACAGAAATTACATTTATAATTGTGTGGGACGCCATCTAAAGGGATTACCTTGCTCAGGGATGTAGGTAATCATTGTAACTAACCCCGAGACCACCAGATGTCATAGGACCTATAGATGTGGAATTTAACACAATTACACATAATACCAGTGACTAGTAAATAAATACTCAGACCTTCTGTGGAATTCGATATTTTAATATAATTATTGTGGCATTGTAATTAACTCATTGAACATAGAATATTAGCTACTCGCAATTGAAGACAGTAAATTGCGACATAACTTAACAATAAAACACATTAAACATAATAAACAATGGTTCAAATTCGTATTTGTTGGGTCATCTTCATGACGATAGTTAGAACATAGTTTTCGTAAGAATAAAACAATACAAATAGGTTATTTAAACAATATTCAGATCAATTTCATGTGAATAGTAAATAGTTAATTGTAAATGTTTCATATTGAAATGTATTTGATGGCAAAAAAAACAGGCCAAGTAATATTTAAAAACAAATTATTTGTGTTCTTAAAATTGATCCGGAAGGAACGCTTATGAAAATTGTAATGATACTGTTTTGGACCCCTCTCATATATTCAAAAAGTCATGGATGAAGTGTGTTTTCTTCAATAAATTGTATGTAAAATATCCTTTTAATACTTCATCCATGGAGAATCACGCGTCTTCGGAAATAATGTCAATATATTGCCATGGGTTTTCCATTAGTTAGTTTTAAAACTGACGACAAGGGGTTCAAGAGGAAAGGGGTAGGTCATCTATAAGCAGCTTGTACGTATGAATCATATATTGTGATACACAGAAAAGGAGTTAGATCCATCACGCGGCTCGTTAAAACAGTGCCGGTAATCTATTAATAAGCAGTTACATAAATTTATACATTGCCGGTAATTATTAATAAGCAGCAGTAACACAATTATATACAGCACATAGTACTCAGAAAGTGTCACGTGTAATATCACAGAATAACAATCCATAATTTAACAATAAACTGAGTCATTTCATATCATATCTTCAGTACCGAAGGTGTACCTATTTAAATAAGTCGTGTGCAACATCAAAAGTCTTGTTCATTTCATAATTATAAGTATAATATATAATCAGATCACATCACCGTTTACAAGTGCGCAGTCAGGCACGCACGAGTCATCATCATCATCATCATAAAACCCAGATATCATTATAAATAGTGCTCAATCACAGTGCAATATCAATATATAATCCCGTATCATCATAATTGGCGCCGTATCGCGAGCCAAATATCACAATATAAAATCGTATCTTATTAAAATAAATATGTATTCTCTTAGGTACTTTATACAAGGTTTGTTAAATATGGGTTAATTATCCCTCCAGAAACCTATATACTTCTTTCAGCAATGGAGAAATGTTCACAAAGTATAGTTCTTTTATCACAAAAGAATGTGAAGTTATCCTATCTCCAAAATAGTTGTTAAGTTTAAAATAAGAAGTCGTCGTTTGGATTCTGCCGTAATGGTTGAAGATAAGCAAAATAAAAATAGCTAACGAAATTATTGATTATGTCATAAACACCTTGGTTGTTTCACAAAAAAAAAAAAAATAGAACTCTTCCCAAAATATGTTGCCCTCCAATATTAATGTTGCTTGTCCAAAGCTTGAGGATGTAACCTGGACTTTATATTAATTTTTACTACACAAGTTGTTTAAATCGCCTCTCTTTTAAAACAAATTTATGTAGACGTCCTTGATTGCATTATGGGATAGTCTTCCTCAATTAAAACACTCATATAAATAATATTCACTAACTTACCTATCAATTTAGAATTATAAATGCTGAAAAGTTCTTTAAAATACTTTAAATATAGCAAATCATCAAAATATTTATATAATCAACGAACAAGAGAGATCGGAAATAAAAATTAAATGTCAACAGAACATACAAATCAACGTTCAATAGATTAGTGGAGGTTTCATTCATATTAAAACAACTCTATGAATGCCTTGTAAATTTACAAGATCATCCTGCTTTCATTCAAAGCTCCTTGGTACAACGCTTGGACCAGTTGGTAAAAATAATTACGTCATTATGATAATTAAACCTTTAAACACAAAATATTTAAAAACCTTAGTCGTTTTTATTATAATAATAACTCTTAAAGATTAAAAAACATATCACTTAAGTAAATAATGATATTAAAATAGTTTCCTACGTCAGGCGAGCGACTCATACCGATCTTGGTGGCAGTTTGGTGAAACAATTCATCTTCCTTAGCATTATTATTATTATTAGCACCTTGTCTTACTACCCGTTCGGGTTATACGCACTTACGCTAATGTGTAATGGTAGGGTGATTGCGAGATGAAATGAAGGACCTACAGTTTAACGTGGAATCCGAACCACGGTGGGGGCCTGGCATTCCCCACATTCACAAGATGTCTTGTCAGAGGTGAAGGAAGGGTTTGGTAATCAGATAAATCTTTGCTGGGACCGAGGATTGAACCCCGGCCGCCAGCATATAAGTCTGACACCTTACCCCTAGACCGCCAGGTCACCCTTCTCTCTCTCTCTCTCTTCTCTCTCTCTTCCTTAGCAGATTTAGTTATTATTATACCATCTAGACTCTAGAAGACCGGTATTGGGTAATCGCTAGGGGTTTGATGAACCGTGATTTTACAACACAAACGTATTACCCGAAGGGGTAGTAAGACGTGGCGCTTATAAAATCAAAGATGTGCAGGCAAAATTTTGAAGGGTGCACCTAAATACATAATATCTAAAAATAACAGGTGTAATTTGAGAGCCAATATGAGTCGTATTTTCTCCCCCTCAAAAGTAGTGTAAACTGTTAAATCACGTCACTTCTATAGATTAAAAATAATGGCAATATATAATCGAAATGCCTCAGAATACACTTAGCTTACTGTACTACAAATAATTATAGATTAATTAAAAGAGCGTACGTATTGTAAGAACACCTTTTTTTCAATATAGATATATCTATGGTATTAACAAAGCTCTTACTTCTCAGGTATTATTTAATTTTACATTCATATAACGGCATTCCTTTCGTTGTTATAAAACAAACATCAAACGAAATAAAAGAGCATCAAATAAAACAACATGCTTTGGAACATTTCTCTAGAGCTAAAGAGCTTTACTATCCACTAAATTCCAAGACATTAATTGTGTTGTTTGTAAAAGCACCAATAAATATGCCAACTCTAATTTAATTGATTGCTCATATGAAAAATATTTTATAATATTGGTATTTTTTGTTATTTTAAAAAGAGGTTTTACTTAAAGTACCATTGACGTTGGAAGTAAGTTACTTAATCAGATTGATTCATAAAAAGGTGCCAGTTATGACGTTACGGTAACTTCTCCAATCCCCATAGTGCTTATTTCCAGTTCACTTCTTGTTTAGTGAATATAAAAACATAGCAAATAAAAATATGAAGTTCAGAGAGAATATTGATTTCAAAGTTGCGCCATTTCTATACTTGCATCGTGGTATATTTGCACCCTTTAGTTAATCTAGGTCCATAAGTCTGAATCTAGATGCCTAAAGGTCCTATCTAATAAAATACATACTACATTATTTACAAATACGGATTAATGAAGTCCAAATTGTCGAGGTTATGCTCTAGTTTCAATGAATGCTAAATAATTTTAATAATATAGTAAGATGATGATATTATTGACTCCACCTAAACATCCATCATTGAGGTGCACATTTTTATTCACAAGGGCTTCCAATTTAAAACTTCTGCGTGCAGTAGATATGCTCATGACAGACAAAAAACTCAATATTTTATTAATACAAATCTAGTATTTAGTAACTAAAATTGACTTCTTGATCCGAAGTAATATATTATGTTGGAGTGCCCGAGATATAACCACCTAAGTTAACTCAACTCTATCTTACCTACAACATAGAAATAATCAGTTTACCTCTATCTAGTGCAGGAGTCTATGAACTCACGCTACCTACAGTAGCCCCATGGCTTCTTTGGTGCTGACTGACAGCTCACAGCTGACAACTGACAGATTAAAAAAGTTACCAGACCAAATTATGTATCCCTATGGCGAACCATATGATCTGCAAAAACATGTGTTTAGCAGCTGCCACTTCTGAAAGTCAAAATTTAGGTATATACCTAACTGTTGTCTATCAGTCAGCACCAAAGAAGCCACGGGGCTACTGTAAGTATTTATCTGCTATTCTTTTCTTGTCCCTCCGCCCAGATTTCTTCGTGTTTCTCATCCTACCCTGATTCGCCGTGTATTCGTGTAGTCCCTCCTTCACTGTCTCAAATCTGTTTCTAAAATTGCATTGTAACATTTATGGAGTGGCGCATAAAATACGGGAAGAGGTCAACGAGTCAGCGTTGAAATACATCGTAACTTTTCGAGAACTCTTACGAGTGCAGCTCAGGCGAAAGGTGAAAGCTGTCCCTTTATTACCATCAAATCGGCAGTTAAAAAATGTTGGGGACTTGCGTGAGGTGTGGTAATTGATGTGGCAACGGTCAAGCTGTAAGGACCAAGATGAAATACCTATTTGAAACGCGTTATTAAAATTTTGTGGGATGTGGAAGTCTGTACGTACAGTTTTAAAATTTGACATTGAACACTAAATTATGATTTTTTACGTTCTGCGCTTTGTATTTAGAAGTATGTATGAAACTCTTAGTACAAAGGCCTTTAGAAACGTATTATTTCGACGGTTTAACGTAGGTAAAAGTTTTTTTTTCATAACCTGTTTTATAAATGTACTGTTATATAACAAAACTAAATATAGAAAACAGGCATGTTTTAAAATATATTTTAGGACATTCTAATTATTTTTAAAATTTTAATGAAACTGAAACTTGCAATGGTGGCCAAGTGGACTTGTCTAGTATTGCGATGGTAAGAAGAGCCTTTAAGAAAATAAAGACATTTAATTTTGCGGTCAATATTTATAACATTTTTAATTTATTTTTGTAGCATCACGTCTTACTACCTGTTTGAGTTATACTATTTACTTTTTAATTACGCTCGACCCCTTTGAAGAGAGAAATATTGCGATCGCCAAAAAAAATTTGAAATCACGATTTTGATAAAGGTCGACATTTTGTGACCCCTCAAAATCGAAAAGTGGTTTTGGGTCACTGTCAGTCTGCCTGTATGTGTCTTAAAATAGAACCGAAACAATTTTATCTATCGGGAAGACTTGGCTTATAGGTTTTCATAAGGTTCCCCCCAAGGTGTTTTTATTAGATAGCTAACCCTAAAATTAAGGGTAGTTTACTGAAGGGCAAAAATAGTAAAAATGATTTTCACAAAATCCACTCTAATGATTTTAATTAAATTTGGTATCTATACATTGTTTAACATTACAAACAAAATGTAAATTTTCATTTTTCCATGTCTGATCGAAAGGCAAACATATACATTTTTTATGGGATACCTATGATTTTTGGGTGGACAGTGATGCTCCTCTTTTATATAGGTTTCTGTAACAGTGTATATTATTATATTTATGCTATTTGGTGAATGTATCTGCAAGAAGGTATATTATTACATTTCACAAAGTTTACAAGTTCTTAGTAAATGTCTCTATTTTAATGTGTGCAGTCCACCATACCATTTATCTATTTATCAATAATAGATTACTAATTTCTAAGCCTCTCTATGATAGACTCATGCCGATACTACCCAACCTAACAACAACTGATCTTCAATTTATAGATAAACGAAAGATTGAGTTTTGTTAGATTAAGCTAGCTTGTTATAAAAGTGTATTTACTATAATCACAACCATTTAAAAAGTCAACAAAACTTCATAAAATACTACTTTTAGTCAAACTTTAAAATATAAATTTACCAAAACCTTTTTTTTACCACCTAGTGTGAAAAAAAAACCAACCAAGTACACTCTAAAATTAGGTAATCTTGTATATTTCCTGTAATTTATATTTAAAATAGTCTGATTCGGTGGCCGCATGTTCTAAGGTGTCACTCTTGCAATAAACTGGACTGGCGATGGCGGGGATATCGCTATTTGAATCTCGTTCGGATGCGCTGAGGGTGATTTTTCTTAAATGGTTTTCCACTATTCCTCCATTCAAATGCTGATACGCTGTATTTAAAATTGAGCTTTTATCATACTTAACAAATTAGCATATATATTAATACGTAGATGTATAAGCTGACAGGATAGTAAAACACAGAGTTTAAAAAAATATATACATTCTGTTAAATTTTGGAACTCTAGTGCAAATACGTGATATACACTCACAAACAAACAATCAAACATTAGTTTTATTTATAAAGATATGTCATTTGTTACTCTGCAGTGTCAGCTGTATTTTAATTAGAGTAGTAATCAGTCTGTATGGAGACATATGTATATGTAAATGTATGCTCAAATTAAATAAATATGGTTTTACATTAACTGTAAAATTTTCATTTACCAACAATATCATAACTTTTCCGAATACAAATCAACCAAACCGTAAACACGGGTCACTGTATTATATTATAAATTGCAATTCCTCTTTGGATTTTAGATTGGAATTTATATTCTAGGTTCTCCTTGTTTTGAAATGCACATAACATGTTAACGAATTAAGTGATTAAATAAATTAGGTTTTTATAGTTTATAATTTTTATTTTCGATCAGTTTTCAAGTTTGAAGAATTTGCACACCTCTAGAGTGATTCCTCTATTACCAAATTTCAGCTGTCTATCTCATTGTGAAGTACTAAAATTATCTAACCAGATATACATACATAAATATAGACACCATTAGACTTTTGTTAGTAATGATTTCATTGATATGGATAGTATCTTTCAAAAGTAACGGTTTCAGAACATATGAATGGACGCAAGAACAAATGAAAATCATTTTACTAACTTATATCAATGCAAAAAAAAATTATTTCTATTGAAATCAGATTAAAGAGATTCACTTGACTGATCAAACTTAAAAGTTACTGTTTTCAGTTGCTATAGTAAAATAGGTTTAGGTTCCCCAATAAATCTCAAGATTAAGTGAGACTGAACATAGATTGCGCAATAAACTAAATTAATCTTTAAAGTAACTACTAAATATATCATGAATATTTGAACACCCACGTCTGTGGCCACATGGTCTAACGCGTGACTCTCACAGTAGGCTATACGGCCGATAAAGGCGAGATTGGGGTTAGAATCTCAGTCAGCTGTACTGAAGAAGGTTTTTACTTTCCACTCTACATCTACGCAAATGCGAGTACACTTCCTATAAACATATCCTTCCTAATCCCCAAAACAATTAGAGTAATTAGTACATAAGCGTATAAACCAAAAACGAGGATAGACGTGGTGCTAAGTAAGAAAAGAAAAGCAGTTGAACTAAGTTCTTAACAAGTGTTTGTTGAATAATAGCATTATGGTGGGAAGGAGTGTATATGACAGATTACTTAATATAGCTACCTACTATAGTAAAGTCATGTCATTTTCAACTGTCATTTATGATAGAACCTATCAAATCATATTAATTATATACAGAAGGAAATGTCTAGTTAAAAACTGGTTAATTAGAAAAATTGTATAGTTTGAACCAACCATAATTCCTCATGCAATTCCTATTCAAATAAACGGTAATAATGTATATCAAATTTTAGAATGAAATATTTGAGTGATTAGAAGCTTAACCATTGATAATTTTCTCGAGTGTGTACTCATTTCAAACCTTACTCAATGATATATACATCAAATCACCCTTATATCCCAATAATGTCCAGTAAAGTTGTTATTGACGCGTGGTAAAAGAGAAACCGGAGAATTCTGCATAGGCGTGGCGGCGATCAGGAGTCCGGGGATGTCTTGGTTCGGCTTTCATCGTTTCTCTGTGACGATGTAATCACCTGACGTCCTGACTGACTAATTTAAGTCTGTTAATATTTCTAAGTATCATATTTAATATTTTTCTTGTTTTTCATGTATGTACATAAATGTATGTATGTATGTATGTATGTATGTATGTATGTATGCATGTATAATGTATTAATGTATGCATGATGTATTTACGATGTTTGTACGGGGGATGTGTGTACGTATGTATGTATAATGTGTGTATTTATGTTAAATGTATTATGTATGTATGTATGTATGTATGTATGTGTGTATGTATGTATGTATGTATGCAGGTATAGTGTATGTATGTATGTATGAATGATGTATGTATGATGTGTGTACGTATGTATGTATAATGTATATATGTGTGTATGTATGTATGTATGTATGTATGTATGTATGTATGCATGATGTATTTATGATGTTTGTACGGGGATGTGTGTACGTATGTATGTATATTGTGTGTATTTATGTTAAATGTATTATGTATGTATGTATGTATGTGTGTATGTGTGTATGTATGTATGTATGTATGTATGTATGTATGTGTGTATGTATGTATGTATGTATGTATGATGTATGTATGATGTGTGTACGTATGTATGTATAATGTGTGTATGTATGTATAATGTATATATGTGTGTATGTATGTATAATGTATATATGTGTGTATGTATGTATGTATGTATGTATGTATGTATGTATGTATGTATGTATGTATGTATGTATGTATATATGCATGTATAATGTATTTATGTATGCATGATGTATTTATGATGTTTGTACGGGGGATGTGTGTACGTATGTATGTATAATGTGTGTATTTATGTTAAATGTATTATGTATGTATGTATGTATGTATGTATGTATGTATATATGTGTGTATGTATGTATGTATGTATGTATGAATGCAGGTATAGTGTATGTATGTATGTATGTATGATGTGTGTACGTATGTATGTATAATGTGTGTATGTATGTATAATATATATATGTGTGTATGTATGTATGTATAATGTATATATGCGTGTATGTATGTATGTATGTATAATGTATATATGTGTATGTATGTATGTGTATGTATGTATGTATAATATATATACGTGTGTACGTATGTATGTATGTATAATGTATGTATGTATTTATGTATGTATGTTTAATGTTTATATGTATGTGTGTATGTATTTGTGTTTAATGTATGTTTAGTATATGTTTAATGTATATTCCATTCACCGTGGGAATTGACTTCTGAAAGGCTTTTTTTCCCTACCATAAATCTACTATATAGTAGGATATTGGTAGGAAAAAATATCTTTCAGAGAGTAATTCCTACCGTGAATGGAATATATGTATGTATGTGTGCTTATATGTAGCATTGATTTATTCTATACCAGATTTTTTATTTTATCACCGCATCTTACTAGCTATTCAGGCTATGCACTTATGTACTGATTACGTTAATGGTTTTAGGGATTATGAAACTTATTTTGATAAGAAGAGTATTCGCATTGCGTGGATAAAGAGTGGATAACCATTTTTTTGTTTTAAACACCTCAGTACACCCAACAGACATGCTAACCTTGATCCCTCGGTCATCGGAAGTCTAGTATAATGCGAGAGTAGTGCCTTAGACTATACGGCCACCGAAGCGGTCTGTACCAGATGCCTAGATACTGATAAAAATTGTTAGTTATTTTAATTTTTTGTTCGATTCTCATATCCAGGTTTCATTTTTTAATTTTCAAAAGATGATATATAGATGGATTAATCCTCACTAAAAAGCCTAATTAATAGTTTTGGTTATTTGATTCTTAATTTTGGTTACTTCGAATATTTTGTAGCCATCCCTTGGTTTTCAAATTAAAAAAGTTTTACTTTATTAAAATGTTCTTAATGTTGACCGCAAAATAATATGTTTGTATTTTATAAGAGCTCCCTGCAATTTATGTAAAATGAAATTGAATGTCTTGAACAAATGAGGTGATAAAAAGGTCTGTATTATTAGGTTGGAAACCTTAGTTCATTCGTCGGCATATTAACTATCGAAGAGCCGTAAACTTAGATTTTTCAGTTTCCCTCGTTCATGTTTCTTCCATGTTTCTTCCGTAATCCCTTTCTAAACGGTAATTTATCCCAAACGCGCTCTCCGAACGACCATTTTCTCCTTGATGAACGAAAGTGTAAGAAAGTAGGAAAATAAAAGGTCGAAAGGCGTTCCAAAAGATCATGTTAGGAAGAAGCCATGAATTCAATACATACCTTTTGGTACAAGTATACTGGATTAGTTCTTAGCGACCTAAAACCTACTAGCGTTAGATTGGGTGGGTTACTTTTCACTATATTGTTCTAAGTTCTCATAAAGAGAAATAATTGAAATCATAAAATTGTTTGACTTAGAGATTATTATGAATCTGGTGGTGTATGTGTACCTACACTAAAAAAAGGGGGTCCTAAAATTATGTTTGTCCCCATGTTAGTCTGCATGTATACACCCAGGACTACAGCTGGATATATTTTAAACCTTATACATATAATATGCTATAATATGGTCATAATATATTGGGAATAAATTATGATTATAGTTGTAGCTTATAAATCAAGTCAAGCCTATGAATAAATATTAGAAATATTTCAAAAATAGCTCTAACATTCTAGCTACAATTTTTTACTAGGGAGATCTTTTTACATGTTTAAAAAATTCTTCTCACTTTCACCCCTCCCCCTCCCCCCGAACCGCCCGCCCCAACAAAAATTAAGGTTTACACACAGATTTTTGGAAATTTTGAACTTCTTTAAAATGGCTTTAACAATTCGTTTAAAAATTTGTATCTAAATAGTGTTTTACATTTTTATCAATTTTCTATGATTACTTAAGGGTAGTTTACTGATAATCGATTGTTAAAATGTTATGATCTCATTGGTGGTAGTGTGGACTAAGCTCCAATCTTATCTAGTATGATTTAACTGTGAGGAGGATTTAGGTGTTCAAAACCTTTTTGTATATACTAAGGGCTTACTACTCTTCTTTCATGCAAATGTATTTATATTTCTTCTTGATTCTGCATTCCTCATTCTTACAAAATTTATGTAATTATATGTGGATCACAAACAAAATCAAAAGTATTACATTATTCAAACCACCAACAAAATTAAATCATGGACCTATAGATTTGTAATCAGTTAGACAACCACTTGGAAGAGGGATCAGTCTATTGTCTATTTCATTCCAAGATGAAAAAAAAGGAAGTGTTGTACAGGGATTACTCTGTACCCATTGTCACAGTTGCAGCAGAAACATTGACAATGAATGTAGGAGAGACTAGGAAAGTGGAGGTTATGGGAATGAATTTTTTTAGAATCATGTTAGCTGTCACGAGGAGAAACAGGATTAGGAATGAATTTATCCGGGAAAGAGTTGGAGTAGAAGGCGTACATAATATAGTGGAGAAAGCAAGACTAAGATGGTATGGACATGTAATGAGGATGAAAAAATATGATTACAAAGAAAATAATGGAAATGAAATATGTGAAGGGAAAGAAAGAGATGGAAGGAGTAGATAACATAAAGTGTGCAAGTGAGAAGCGAAGAATGGAATCGATTGAAGCAGGAAGAATGGTATAAAACTAGAGGAAGATGAAGGCATTTAACTAAACTGACCCGGCCAAAGGCTGTAATCAGATGATGATTATGATGACGATGATGATGATTATTATGATTATGATGATGATGATGAAAACTAAAATTGTTATCTAAGTGAAAAATAGTACTTATTTGGTTTTTGGTTTTCTTTTTTATTCATTTTTTTTCACTATTAATTATCTTTCTTACAATTTTACTTAAAGTGTTTTTTTTTACATCTTATACTGGAACCCTAGCAAAAAACCACATTCCTAATTTGTAAAGCGTGGTGTAACAAAGTGTTTGGCTTCCAGTGGCTACGTGCTCTACAAGTTGGTAACCTCCGGCGATTACGCTACGTGACCTGTACACTTGCTGCAATTAACTAACTATATACTTGTGATACTCTGACACGTAGGAGACAGTAGGGCTGGGCTATCCCACACAGGGACGAACAGAGGGTCGTAGACGTACAACTAACCATAACACTGGAGGAGAAATAGCCATCTGGATAGTCAGAACCAACCAAAATTGTAGAAATACATGCTAAGAGAAAACACACTCTCTTACACTAAAAAACGAAAAATCAATATTCTATAACATCACATAGAAAACACACGTTTATTATAATAGCAACTCCAATAAGCACATACTTTTATAACATTTTAGTTAATTTGAGGTCGGTTCCAGTGGCGTGAAACTGAATGTTTCCAGGGTAGGTAGAGCTTGTTAAAACTGTACCTGTGATATGATCTCAACCACTTTGTCACAATTTGATAAATCGTAAATAGGTTCTGCTCTACACACCTCATATCTTCATTTGATAACTGGCCAAGGTGTGTTCTATTGAGTGACGAAAACAAATTCACCCCTACAGTTAAAAACTACTCTTATTATTTTGACAATACCCCAGAACCCACTATAGATTAGTCATTATCCATTAATTATAATAGTTTTTAATGAGATATTCTCAATGAACCATCTTACCCAGTTGAAGGAATACAAGGATAGCTGAATTTATTGTTAGTCAATTTGTAAATCTATATAAAAGAACTAGTGACCTGGCGGTCTAGGGGTAAGGTGTCAGACTTCTATGCTGGCGGCCGGGGTTCAATCCTCGGTCCCGGCAAAGATTTTTCTAAGTACCAAACCCTTCCTTCACCTCTGACAAGACATCTTGTGAATGTGGGGAATGCCAGGCCTCCACCGTGGTTCGGATTCCACGTTAAACTGTAGGTCCTTCATTTCATCTCACAATCACCCTACCATTACACATTAGCGTAAGTGCGTATAACCCGAACGGGTAGTAAGACGCGGTGCTAATAATAATAATAATATATAAAAGACTATTAGATCTGAAAGTGTCTCTTTAAACTAGATTAGCCTATAGCCCTATATCTTTTATTGACTTCACGTCCCTTTGTTTTCCTCTCCAGTTAATTTCTTTAACGACACATCCAATGAGAGTGTGCATTATGTTTACACTGAAAGGTGTCAAGCCTACTTTGATGGGCTTCTCTAAGCTTAGAAGATAATACCCTACAGTACTCGATGAAGACTTTTCAGGATAATCGAATATTCACTTGCATGGAGCTGAGTTTCATCTTTCAGGACTTTGTGAGAGACTGGAATAATATCCTTTGTGCCTTTACATCTTAGCTTCATGTCATTATGGGTGTATTCTGTATGTGATCAAAATTGACTACTATCACCCTATCCCGTTAGGTCCTACATAAATGATATAGTAATTATATATGGCACACACACACTACTAATAGTGATTTAAATAATCTAATCTTAGAAAGATGAGGATGAAAGTAACCCTTTCTAGGAGAAGAGATAAGAAACCGCTTATCCACTTACTTACTTACTTACTCTGTGGCATTAGAACTCGATAGTTTATTGCAGCACTTACCAAAGTATGCCACCTATCCCTATCTTGAGCTAACCAGTCCACCTTATTACATCCTATCTCTTTCAGGTCCATTCTAATGCTATACTCCCATCTACGTCTAGGTTTTCCCAAAGTTCTCTTCCCATTAAGTTTGCCAATCAGTACCCTGAACAAGTTTCTATTTAATTACAGTTAAAATATGTCAAATGAACCAAGTAGACGAGAAAAAACATCTGAAATGGGCACATTGGTCTTTCACGCTTACACGCTTACAACAATATCTATTTCCTGTGTTTTTCCTTTCGGTTAGTTCTTTTACATGTTCCTATATAAGTGTCCTTGCATTCTTTACATATTTCCTTCTCTTTCGTGCGTGTTTTTTAGTTTTATCTTTTAGGAATTTGCGTTGTGTGTTCAATATTCCTGCCTGATGAGTACTGATATAATGAAATCTAGGTCGGGGGATTTGGTGGTAAAGATCGATTTTCTTCAAAACTCTCCCATTACCTATTTTCACAATGGGAACAATGTCAATTGTGAACTGTATTCTTAATTTCATTGTAAGAGTCATATTATTTCGTTCTTTTTTATATGTATTCATCCACCTTTTCTGTACCTTCTCCCAAATAGAATACAGTAACAACAATGTAAGCTCATAATAAAAAAATAAAAATTATAATTTTTTAAAATATTTTAATGTGTGATGAAACTTTGGCCTGTTTCTGTTTTATTTGAATCTAAATGTGTGTCCAATTTATTGTATATTTAACATTGTCTTGAATTTTTCTAAAAAAGCTATAAGGATTATAAGGGCATAAGGTTTATTAAAATATTAGAATGGACTACCAAAAGGTTCATGAAACATTTATATGGTAAGTTAAAATCGCTCTTAGTAAGTGTTGGCAGTAAGGTACATAAAACAAACTAAATCAAAGTGCTATCCTACGTCTATGACCCATCTCCTAGCAATCCGCTACTCGTGGTGAAATGCAGACGTCAACGTGGCAGACAGATTGCCAGCTCATTCGCCGGCTTTGTACGTGATTCAATTCCAAACAGCGTAATTGAAGTGGAAACAAAGTGATTTATAGCTGTGTTCTTGCCGAGGAACTATATATTGGGATAGGAACTTAATTAAATCTACTCCTCCTTCGGCATTAAATTAGTAGTCACGTCTCTGATTCGTCCAGAGGAAACTAACTACCTGCCTGTAGCTACCATGAAATACGACGCTACTAACTAGGATACTTGCTACTCGCATTTTGCATCACTGATATAGGCTTTTTAAACGTTTCACGGTAGAACTTCAATCACTTATTTTACGTTTGGTTATGGTTCGATGCCGAATGCTTCCTTTTTTTAATATATATTCGTAACCGCTTTGTGTACAATCACTGTGAGGGCATCTCTTTCCTCACGACTTTGCTTAACCTCTAGCTGAACCCGACAAATTAGAACAGACCATACACATGCGTTATAGAAATAATTGGATACAACCTCCTTTCCCTTTAAACGGTCAGTCCTCGTGGTCGAGTGGCTAGAGAGGCTAACTTTAGATCTCATATTAATTAATTTGAGCCCAAGTGACGTATTAATTATTAAAATATATTGTCTTTGGACTATCACCCTACTTCACTTCCTGGGTTAGGCTAATTGGGTCAAAACCATAATTTTACGAATCATAATACTCCTATTACCTCTAAATCCTGAATCTCAAATTCAATTTTGAACCTTGTAAAAAAATATGAACATAACTAAGAGGAGGTATATTAAAGAATAATTTAAAATAGCGATGATTACTAAATGGTAATTATTGTATGTATAATGTTGTAGTATAGTGGTCCGAGCTAGTGGCTACAAATCCAAAGGTCCCGGGTTCAACCCTCAGCGCTTCCAAAATATATCTGTGTAGCAGTGGGTCTGTAATGAGGTAAAACTCAGCTTCGCGTGGAAAAATGAGGAGCTACTTGAATAAAGAAATAGCAGATCCAGTATAAAAAATGGAGAATAATGGCTGGAGGGCTCGTTGTGCTGATCGCATTACACCCTTTATCAGAAATGTTGGCACTATCATTACTAACGGTGGCAGCCACTATGTTAGTATAGCTCACTTGCGGGATCACACCATGGAGATTATTTTATATATAATGTATCATTTATAACTTTCATACTTTCAGCTTAGTGTGAAATTAATGGTCTGGGGTCTATTTGGGAAGTATTTACTATAATTGTGTTGGGGCTGAGCCAAAAATATGCAGTATTAAATCTCTAAAACAAGTTCAAACTCAAAGCTGGAATAAGAAAATTTATATATATTTATCGAATCTTGAAACAGATAATTTCTCTAATCCTCAAATCTGGAATATATTTGAGAACCCGACATATTAGAGGATTCGAGGGCTCAAGAGTCCCAACCCTAATTAATATGACTTTTTTTTTTAACTCTGGGATTCAAATCTAGGTGGAGGAGATGCGGGTATTATGAAATAGTCGGGCAATACGGAATACCATTGTTTCTCATATATTAAGTGTCACGATCTATCGTCAACTATTACAACTATTACAGAAAACAATTTCAAACCGGTAGTGACAGATCAACTGATTGTTTTGTGAGAGACGATTGTTTGTTTTAGCTTTCACAAAAACTTTTGCAGGCTAGTGTTTATCATGCTATATTTCTTTACTCTACGGTTCATATTAATTCTAGTCAAATAATTAGGTTGTCTTTGAGTTAAAACATTATTTTACAGTAAACTTATTATAACCAAACAAGAAATATTGTTTCGGAAAAAGGTGAGTTGGACAGTAAGAATACTACTATTCCATGAATCTCGCACATTTTAAAAATATTTTTCAAATGATTTATTTTGTCAACGTAAGCTTAAACATTTTTCCTAACACCTAATACATCTATTAAGAAGACAATGAAGACTGATCCAATATTTTAGTTTATTAAATTTTAATAATTCATTATTAATACTAATTTAATAATAGGGTATTTTTTATTAAAATGTATTATTTCAATTATTCATTATTATTACTATTTTATTGTTTGCCACATAATATTTGCATGTTTTTTTACACTTTTTTTATGAAACATTTGTTAGTTATAGTAAATATAACTGATATTTTATATAAAATAAATATGTAGTGTTCCATATTGTCTTCTTTATTTCATATTGCCCTAATTTGTTTCACATCTATTTTAAGTGCTCCTACAGGATATTGAAAGTTATTAATTTTGTTTTGAACACAAAAAATAGTTAAAAACATATTATTTTTAAGTTTAATATGAAACTAAATGACAAAATATGGAAATACGCTTTGCTATTAATGTAAAAAAGTAAATGGTGTTCCATATTAACTGCACTTCCTCTATATTTTACTTTAGGAGATACCCGTAGAAATCATCAAGTTTAATCATATTAACTATATTCAAAATGTTACCTGAATAAGTATAAAAGCTGTAACCGTTAAATGTTTTAACTATACTATTTAATATGTATTTTTAAAAAGTGTCTAAAAATTACTTAGCTGAATAAAGAAAGTAACAACAACAAAGATAATTTTCAGGATAGAAGAATATATAAATTTTTTTATTCATTATTATAGGCATCACCATGAATCGAAAAAAGGTCCCGCGTAGTTGCAACAGGCCTTCAAAACAACCCGGACACGATTACGGGCCAATAAGTTACGGCTCGATTGTGCAGTAAGACGCGGTGCTAACAAAAAAAAGGGCCATAATAATGTTCTCCATACTCATATATAGGTCAAACATGATGTTGACTTGTCAGAAAGAACATGGAGATAGGTATAGCCTTACAACTGAACATGATTCTAAACGTGACGAGATATATTTTCCTTTGCTCCAAGATAACTTCATTTGAATATTAAGGGGGGACAACAGTGATTGCTAGATGGACAACTTCTCCAGGAATAGGCACATTATTTATCAACTATACTAGATATGTATGTTGAATAGTATCAAAATAGTATATTTTGGCATCAACTAATAGATATGAAATCACCTGCTTAGCTTGATATTATTATTTATATTTATGGGAAATTGTTATTCTTTTGAATTTAAATAATTTTAAATTTTACAGTGCACTGCAGGATATTTATCTCAAATTGGAGAACAAACTATCCATAATGATGGACATGTGGTATAAGTGTTTTGCTCAATTAATTTGATTTTCTGAGGTGGTCAGGGTTTGAATCCTTACCGTGTGTACTTAGAGTTTTTTTTTCTTAAATGGTTTTCCACTCTTCCTGCATTCATATGTGAGTATATTTCCACAAAATTATACTCTCTTGGTCCTTAATACACTATCGCAATTAATATAAGCCAAAAGGGTAATGACACGTGGTGATTAAAGTATTAAACTACATATAATTGTGGGTGTATGAGGACCTTGCTACTTGTTCCTAAAACAATGACCTATTTTTATTTGTTTAGTGTTAGGTCTGTTCATTTTGTGATAACATAAAATTTCTTGTGCCTCCCCAGTTTTCTTAGTAAAGTTAAGAAACTTCTATTCCACTGAAACACATGAATATATTGCTAAGTAAAACTGACTTATCTTGCAACTCTAACTGTTTTTAAAATTGATTAATTTTACTGTTTATCTATTTTAAGTGGTATAGATACGTTTGTAAGACACCTCTTTTGAAAAAAAATAATGTTTTCTAGAATGAGTCTTCAGTAAACTATTTATAAAGGGTTTTTATTTAGTAAGACAGTTGTATTTATCATGTAAAGCCATCCCCACATACACATTTTGAACCAAATAGTTGAAGATGTTTACTAAAATCAGACATCAGTGAACTAGACAATGTTTCTCCTAAGAATGAATAAAACCCTACAATATTATTCGTCATGTAAAACACTGCTCATTAATTTAATTTGAATTAAATAGTTACATCCATTTTCTTTTTTAGATATTTTGGTCATATAACTCACCCATTCGTAACATACCCTTTATTCTAAAGCAGGCATGCCCAATCTTTCTCCGAATGAAGGATGCATATTGCCCAAGTTTTTGGGGAATTGGCCGGGTGGCATTAATTAAATTTATAGGAGTTAACTCCCAAATATAATAGAACAAAAACCTAAATTATTCTTCTTTCCTCAATTTGGGAGTACGGTATTTAGATAGGGGGGGATGCACAGGAAGTACATAGGTGCCGTAAGAGGTCCGTGGCCCATGGGTTGGACATGCCTGTTCTAGAGCTAGAATTAAGAATGATTCTGTCTCAAGGTATAATTATATAACATCTAAATATCAAGTATGGACAACATCCATAAAAACCATTTCAGCCGTAGCCCAAGTACAGACAGAGAGGGACAAACAGGTTGGGGACAATTTTTTAAGTTTGTGGGAATATAAAACGTCAAGACTCATAATAATATCGGGGCAGGAAATTCATTTATTATTTAGCACTGCGTCTTACTACCCGTTCAGACTATACGCTTAAGTACTAATTAGGCCTACTCTAATGGGTTAGGATTTGAGAACGTTGAATAGAGAGGAAGTGAACCTTTATTTGCGTGGAGGGAGAGTAGAAAACCATTTAGGAAAAAACACCCCCAATTCACTCGATGGAGATTCAAACCTTGATCTCCTCAGCCTTGGCAGTTCAGCTAATGCTAAACTAGTACATTAGCCAACAACGCCACCGAGGCGGGTTTTAGAGAATTATAATTATTACAATATTTTTATTTACATGAAAAAGTGAAAACACATCCTTTCTGCACGTGTGCTGTGTGATCGTGGAGTGACTCGGCACCATAAAGCGTGGCCCTCAGTTCTCTCCTTCCCCTCTTGAGACTATTTGGCCAGCCCTATTAGTAAGAGCTTATTATGACGTATATTAGTAAGTGGTTAAATAATTATACTGGTTTATGAACGTTTCATGATGCATCAGGCATCAGACATGTAGAAATTATATTTAGAATTTCTTGCTAATTTTATTCCCCGCCCTCCCCCGTACAAGCCATATGCATTATAGTTACCCTAATGGAGAGAGGTGGTGGTTTTTCAATTTTAGGGAGAAACTGCATATACATTTTCTTGGTAGTAGAGTAACAAACCATTTAGTGAAAACCACTTTATTACACCCAGCTAGAATTGTAAGCCTGATGACCTCGTCAATGGAAAACCAGATTATTAGATGAGCCCGGCATTTAGTCTGCGCTCCCACCAATACGGGGCTAAAGTTCATTTCCCCCCACAGATAGCACCTATCTCAGATAAAAAGTACAACTCAAAAGAGATGTCACATATTGGTGCGGTTTTCTGTATTATAATTTATTAAACAGTAGAATTAAGACAAGCAAAACAGTTTTATCATAATTTAAAAATCCAAACAATCCAAAAACCATTATTTTTTATTGAAAAAACAACTTTCCTCTTAATTTTGACGTTTTTTAGTGAATAACATCTAGTGGGATGAGATTTTTGGCTTTAGATTAATCTTGTATACAATTTACCGGTTAGTTGGTGATCATCTAGACTATTAAAATATTTAACTAAGCTTTTACTATATGTAGCAATCTTTTCCTATTCGTACCTAGCCTTAATTCATAAATAGTCTAGTCAAACATGGATAATAAAAGTTGAGGCTTTTTCTTGTGAACACTGAAGTCACCTCTTAAACTCTATAATTTTTTTTTGTACACTTCTCCACTCGTTGGCGCTATGACACTGGACTATGGTAGAGATGGATGGGCGCATGCACGGACACTGTTACCAGGAACATGGCTGCCATAAATCACCACGTGCATGTGTCGTGTCACCCGCCAGTTACACCATCAATTGTTTTAACAGCGTGTGGCGACTATCGAGGCATGAACCAAGTACCCTCGGGCATGCAGGGAGGTGTTATGTCCAAGGTTTTAATGGGAACGAGAGCGTAACGGCTTTTGTCCTTAAGCCTCTTGAATGTCGGAGAAAGGCTTTTTTAGCGAGACTAAGATATCAATTTTGTTTTAGTATGTATATTTCATTAATTTTAAGTTCAGTTAAACCCACTTTGGCTGGTTCGATCCCGGTCGAGTGTACTGAGGGTTGTTTTTCCTAAAATGGTTTTCCACTCTCCCTACACACAAATGTGGATACACTTCCTCTAAATTTAACATTAGCGTAGTTAGTTGTATAACCCGAACGGGTAGTAAGACATGGTGCTAAATTAATACTTAGGGAAAACTACTATATTAAATTTCTCTTTATCAATTATTAGTTAATAAAATAGTAAAGGAGAAATATTAGTTAAAATTATTTGTTTAAAATTATTTTGTATTTGTTTCGTTGCAGGTTTAACAATTATCAAAACTCTATAAAATCTAGAAATAACTAATATCAAGATTATTTTAAGGGCTTACACTAGGTGTTCATTTGAAAACTTTTCACCTAAATATCTCTAAAACAACGCTTTGGGGGGGGGAAAAAATTGAAGCAAAAGTTGTTTAGTTTTGAGGTGCAAGTAAGTTGGTGATGTTATTATGACCTTGTCTGACGTTGATAAGGTCACGTTAAGGTGACTTTGATTTTTTTTTAAAGGGACACACTATTTTTTATTCTATATTCTGGTAGCTCTAGTCATAACATTTTAAAAATGGTGGTTTCAAGCTTTGTAAAGTAAATTTATAAAGAGATATAAGCGTCACAAGTTTCAGCATCGCCAGAACTGGTGCGGTATTAGAATGGTTAATACGTACCGCTGGAAGGTAGAAGTGTTTGTGTGTGTAGTTTATCTGTATTCGCAGAGGACATTGGTTGCTCAAGAACCTTCTAAAGCATCGTATTTAATAGCAATGCAATTTACAAATAAAGTACTGTAGTTGTCTCGTTTACTTTCTATTGTGAACATCTGAAGTATGCTCTACAGATTTTTTTAAATGGTTTACAGTCTGGAAGAGAAAACGGAATTAATTTTTCTGTATGGAGGTGAGAATCAATACGCTAAAAGAATGGCTACAGCTTTCAACCAAGGACATGTACTGATCGCCTCATTGAGAGGTGTCCAGTGACACTTATTAAGTTTAATTAAAAAAGGTATATCTGCTGCCAAGACTGAAAGAGAGCATAAGTAAATAATTAGCATAGTAAATAGTT
>CABEEJ010000397.1:280549-294334 GCA_901482245.1 Timema douglasi | reverse complement strand
ATGGGTGTCCAAGTACAGTATCCTTGATTCACAAATGTTCTTTTTTAAGCCTACACACACTTTATATTCTAGAAAAAAAATCCAAGGTTGGTATGCTATCAAGTTTATTTAGATTAAAATTGGGTCTGGAACACAGTTTGTCATTTTTTAGATGACATGTTTTAAATAGAATTTATATATATTAAATATATTGTCATATGGTGGCAATTTGGTATTATATAAACAAGGATGTTTAGAATAATTTTCCGCCAACAACAAAATCACATCCGAAGACTATGTCGGCGCCATTTCTATTATTTACTCTACACATAGTCTGAGCGGTCATTGATTGGTCAAATTACACAAACTAGTGTCGGAACTAGTACGAAAATAGCGCATGTTCTATCCTCACAACTAGTATGGTAGCCAGTATCAAGTGACAGAACCAGTATACTTTTTCTGATTCACATGACGCTAGATGATGACGTGCTAGCTAGTGCTAGCTAGCACACTGGATTTCAAGTACTAGCTAGTGTCGTGTGATACGGGCTTTATGTCCCACAAATACTATACTAGTTTTCAAGAATTCACATTTTGACAAATTTTGCTTAATTCCATATTCTTTTAGTATCTGTAACATCTTTTCTGTCTTCTCGTAGGCATCCACCCTATCCCTACCTACTACAAGTATGTCGTCAAGGTAACAATAAGTATCTTCCAGTCCCTGTGTCAACCTTTCTATGCATTGTTGAAAAGATTGTGCTGCCACTGCTATTCCAAAAGGTAGGCGTGCAAACTTATAAAGTCCTTTATGAGTGTTTACTGTAAAGAGTGGATGGACCACTAACTGTAAATATGCTTTGCTCAAATCAATCGTGAAGAAAACTTTATTTCTTCCATAGTGAACTTTTTCTCTGTCGAAATATTGAACGCAGAATGAAAGTTTCTAGGAAATGCTTACCGGTACTTCGGTTTAGTCGCCAGCCAAGATACTATAAATCTTTGAAACGTTAACTTTTTAAATAATTTTGCTTTGTATGATTTCCCCACAGCATTTTATTAATTCATTTTGTATTGTTGTACCTATAAAATTAGCATTATTACCAGCAGTAGGCAAATGGTTTTCAAGAGTTTTGTCACCAGCATCGATACGAAATCTTAGTAATTCCATGAAAATACCTTTAGTTTTCAACCTATCAACGTTGCCTAACTTGCCTTTATCTTCATCTAAGAAAATCGACCCATAATCTCTATGACCCCTCAAAGCGATATTTTGCATTCTGCAAAATATTATCGTCTTAATCATTGGTATTAATTTTTATCTATTACTTTCTATCCTTCACTTGTTGGTACTATCCTTTGCTGTCCAATACTAAATTTTTTACCATTCATGACCTCAATAAAATGCTGAGACCTAACTACGTTTTACTAATGGTATTAGGTTTTCTCATGAACTCTTAATTCATTCTAGGCATTTCTTTAAGATGATAAAGGTTCTATAGCCAACTTTCCCAGCTACATATGACTACAAACTTCCTCATCTTCTCCAAATAACACACAAATTATGCAAAAACAACCTTCAAACGTATGACTATAAGACAGCCAAGGAAATTCCTTTATCTAGTGTATTTTGAATGATATATTCTTAATTTAATTGTGGAGTGTAATTGGAGAAGGCTGTAAGTGCAGAAAACAAAAACTTTCAGAAACCACATTTTAGTGAAATATGAAGTTGCTTTTGGCTTGATAAATACCAAAAAAATATATTTCTAATTAAAATACATTTTTGAATTATTTACTGGAAATTGTTTTTATTTAAAAAATATTTATAAGTAAATAACGCAGACAACAATGAATGTACCGTCATTAACATAGGATATTGATGAAAGCTTCAGGGTTAATTTAGGGATCATAATATAATTTTGATTATTGGTATAACTAAAACTAAGCACACACACACACACATACACACATTGAACACAATTTTTAGAAATGAGCTAAGATGGTTAGCAGTAAAAAGGTAAAGGAAGATTCAAATAACATAATAAAATGTTTAATATAAAATTATGTGAATGGTTATTTTAAAAATAAGATATCCGTTTACACGCACGAGTAAAAAAGCAAATATGTTATTTAAACACATTATTATTATTTCTTGCGATTAGCGTTCTATTTAGTAGTTTCTGTTTTAGCCCTTTCCACTATTTTATTTTTTTCTTCTTATTATTTTTCTACTCCTTTCACTTCTTCTTCTTTTTCTTCATCTCTGAAAATATCTTCGTAGAATGACTTATATGAAGGTTTAAGGGACTCATACATGTCTCTGATATATTTTATTTTCTCAGAACTTATCTTTTTTGCATACCTGACACGAGGGAGGTGGTTTTCTTCAAGAAGTAGCTGTAGTTGTTTATTTTTTTCTCAATACATTAACTCGTACCCATTCGGGATTGAGGCCAAAATTTGTATCAAATGTGGCTTTGATGAAGAGATCCTGATGTGAGATGCCTTGCTGATTTTCAGTTTGCTTGTGTCAATGGATTCATTGGCCACAGAAGAAAAATCAATGAAGTCACTTTGTTCCATAGAAACTAATTTTAAAGGGTTTTTCACTCTTGCTGATTCTACCACATATTTCAGTTCTTTAGGAACCATAACTTGACACTTACTTCGGCGTTTTTCAATGATGCCAAAGTCACGGTCACATGTCATAAAGCTTTGACCACTGACAGAATACTTAAGCTCAACAGACTTAAACACTCCCTTTGAAACCAAATAAATAATGGCAATTATTAACATTCTATTCTTATTTTATGCAGCGCAGTTGTTGCACCAAACAATGAGCTTTTTATTGGTTATGAGTCCTTAAAGAAACATGACGCAATTTGGTTTCTTTCCCGCCCTGCAATTCCCTTATGCCACATACACATGTAACTAGTACTGTCATCTGCAAGGTGAATGCACAAATTATACGTTGATAACTGACAGGAATAATCAACATCGGAACAAACATAACTTGCTGTAAGTCCATACGGACGGATGTTGTCTTGCTTGCTGGAAGTTGAGAGCCAATAAAATCCAACTTCATGATACTTTGAGCTTTTTCAGCCTTTCTTTGATGAAACTTTAAATTGAATTTTGCTTCAGTTTTCTCTTTTTCTCTGGATGCAGCTGATAATTGTATATTTTATTTGTGACACTTTTGACACGAGTCAATGACTGGAGAAGCAAGTTTTAATTTTGGAAAGTTTTTGGCAAAAACCTGACTATAATATTGATATAAAACAGTGCTATTAAGATTTAGGATACATATTTTTGAATGCACTATACATGCGATGAACGTTCAAATCTGGACTTAGGTATTCCCTAGAACATCATTTTTCTTCCATAATGGCTTTGATGATGGGGGAAAGCGTTTATATGAGCTCTAACACTATTTCTGTGAACTTCTTTTTATGCTAGTTGGAGCTAGGACTCTTACCTCTTCCATCTTCATAAACAATACATCCAATTTCTTCTTCTCTTACAACGTTTATATTTTTTTTGGTGTGGTGCAAGATATCTCTTTAAATGTCTTACTGCAAATCTAAACATTCTTACCTTGTCCATCGGGTACGATGTAATTTATTTTAACTTGCCGCCAACTTTCTTTAGCATCTTCATACGTGCCATGTCACCTCCTGCCAATGTTCACTATTTGAAACCGAGTCAACAAATAGGTACTTTGCCGGTCTGCTGACAGTTTATACAGTTCCATAAAAAGTTATTCTTTATGTTCAGGTTAAATATTTTTACCAGAAAATTAACATTTGCAATTCACGTTTCTTGGTGGTGGAACCTTTCCTGAAACTCGCTTTCCACTGGTGGTTGTGTATGGTTTTCCTTCTTGCCTAGCAATTTTCTTTTTATTTAATATGGCTTTATTTGTTTCGTGATGGTCCTCAGACATATCTTCAAATTTATATCATAAAATACAACATAGAAATACTAACAAAATGAGTAATATAATCGACTACACAGCGAGTGCACTGCTGACGCACATAACTTAGATCTTAGACTGAACAAACAAAGGAAACGTGTTTACCTCACAGCTGATGCTGGCTGGCACATTCATCGCTGTCCACAAAACTACTACAAGCTTTTACAGCGATTGCGAAATCTATCAGTGGCTGTAGGAACTATATTTGGTTCCTAGGGCACATTCAGCTTACCACACGTTATTGGCGATGGAACATACTACACGTTTCAATAGAAAAATAGATTTTCACTTTTATGGCACTTTCAACCTTTTCCATTTACACTCCACAATTTTACCAAACGGATTATTCAGTACACTATCATGTTCGTCATAAACTATTTTCTGAGTAAAACTAACATAGCCAATATCTCTGCAAAATGATACACAGAGTTGCGATGTAACAATGTGCCACTCTAACATAATATGATTCGTGGACACAGGCTCACGGTCACAGCCAAACTCTAAATTCCTTTAATAAACAGAACACACGAGGCACGACCAAATTGTGTGCATCTTCGATATTCGATCACGTCAGTATCAATATGACAAATTTAAGTCAGTTGAAAATAGCTAAGCCCCAATTGAAATATAGCTAAAAGACGATTTTTAATTTTATTTGTAGCAAAAGGGAATTTAAACAATTTGTGTGTATTTTCTGGAAAACGACAGGGGGCACGTGCTCAAGTGCCCCTACCCTGAATCCACCACTGGAGGTAGTCGTTCAACGTAATGATGGATAACGGATAACATGTATGATACGTAGACGTAGAATAGCATGCTTTAGTACTCCTTGAAGGGGGATACAAGAGCTAATTATAACATGTACTAACCAATTGGTCACACCATGTTATTTACTGTGCTTAAATACAGATTGTCGCATTTCGTGAAAGTCATGTCACATGTGTGGTAGCTTGTCACTCTCTTTATACACCCTTTTAGATGATTTGGGGGGGACTCGGCTAATGGCTGAGGTGACTCGAAAGGGATAGTTGGTCATGTGCCATCGTTGTTAAGCCGAATGATCACGAAGAGAAGGGCACTGAGGTCACAGACACTTGGCCTGAGGGTATAAACAAGGGAGGAGAGAAAGAGCAAATGATAGACCTTGGTAGTACAAGAGCACGATATTTATTCTGTTTCTGTAATTAAAAAAGAAAACAAGTGAAGTCTTTTTAAATACCTTAGCTAATAGAACAAAAAGGATAGGCCATTTTTAATAAATAGAAAAATTGCTCAACTAAAACCTTAAACACTTTTTTTCATTCTAAGCTGTTTTATTTTTATTCTGAAGTGTGCAATGTGTGCGATTCACTCACTACTAGTTTGGAGTAATGCATGAAAAAAACTCAGAATAAGTCACGTTTTCGAATTTTTTTAAGCCAAAAATTTCTTTTTTTTAGATGAAAATCACAATTTTGTCTGATCTCGTTGTGTACCAAACCTCGAACTTTTTATGTCACACGTTAGAGTAGAATCTTATGGTCTTTATATTTCTTATTGTTTAACCTGTTTTAATCATACATTATATTGTGTTCTCTCTCACCCTAACATCTTTCTCTCTTGTGTGATTCGCATTCATTCCGAATAGCTATTAGTAAATCAATGCTCATCCTGTATGTTTGTAATATTATAGAAAATTTATTTGGTTGGTTAACCTGTAAATCTTCAAAAGACGCAAGACAGTGACTAATACCGATACATTTTCAGGATGTTCGACTTTGCCTTCATTTTATTGGTTTTATTGTAGTATTATAAAGGTATTTCACTTTTATTGAATGTGCTATTTCTATAACGACTTGTTTAACTATTATGATAGTGTAAAGTTAAACTATTTTTTCTAATTAACTTACGTCGTAAAATTGTTTTTTTTCCCTCACAGGGTGGCATCTTAGTGTAGCAACAAGTGCCTAGTATATAAATACATATAATGGGGTGTACTGTTAGTACGGCTGTGGAGAAAGAAGCTGCAGAGCGTTCTAAGAATATAGACAAAAATTTACGAGCTGATGGTGAAAGAGCAGCAAGGGTAGTTAAACTACTACTACTTGGTAAGTTTTTTTAAATAAGTAAAATGATTCTTTGGACAAAAAGTCAGTAGGAACTAAATGTAGGGGGGCGTTGCTCTAAGTAAAACATTTTTCTTGGACAAGAAGCTAGTGACGTTGGAATTTGAATTAAAGTATTTGAATTTGCTCAAAGTAAAAAAAATGATACAATTCGGCTATTAAGCCAGTGATGTTGGAACTAGAAGGAGCAGAGGCGTATTGCTCTCACTTGAATAGAGTTGCTCCCCCACACCATCCATCCCTAAAATAAATTAATCCTTCTGAATTTGTTTTCCTCCCCCACACCCTCACTGAAATACATCAATATGTGTGTTTTGCTCCTCTGTCAATATTCTCTGAATTAAACAAATGGGGATAACTGAAGAAACTTAGCATGTATAGAAATTTTCGTTCTACTATACAGGGTCTGTTTTTCTAATTATAACCACACAATTAAAGAGAGTGAATTAACGTTTAGCCCGAACGGGTATTAAGACGCGCTGATAAAAATAAATAAAGATTGAAATGATTAGTACCAAGATTGATTAAGTTTAGTAATATTTTAATAAATATACAATTAAAACAAAACTCGCTAAAACCACTTAAAGTGGAACGTATTGACTAACTTGTGTGTTGACCCATGATATTCTGTGTGGTGTTTTGACCCATATATTGAATGCCATTTTCCCAGTGATCATTAAATTGTTTCCCTTACTAATGGGGAGATTGAAGTTCAAATCCTGGTTGGTTGTAGAGGAAAGTGGGGGAATTTGGCACACCTAATGGAAATTTGTTATAAATCATATAGGCCTACTGTACTCCATATAAAGATCCAATTCATAGTAATTATTGTCATCTATATTATCTATAAAATACCAATCAATTAAAACTTTAACATTGTTCCATCCCATGTAAAATACAGGTACCGTAAAGTGGGGCTAGTTTGACACGGTGGTACAACTTTGACACACGAAAGGGAAAAAGATTAAAAATGCGACTACTCCCAGAACTTAGCAGTGATTGCCTTATATTTATTATCGTTAGATGCAGAATTTCATTAGCTTTCAGAATATACACTTATATTATGAATGGTTTAGCAAACAATTTTTTTTCTCCATTGCCAAAAAATTGCAAACAAATTTCAGGCTCAACTTTTATGTGCCCAGGTCATACCACAAGATGTATCGTAATTTTAAATATTACATCTTGTAGCCTGGTTTATTAGCATTATTTTGGTATATTGTTTCCTTTTTTAACTAAGTAAAAATAAACAATTTCACCACAAGTTTACAAAGTGGTAATTTTTCACAAAAGTGTGGCTACTATGAACACACACTTTATTGGAAAAAATATATATTTGTGGGAGGTATTGTTATTTTGTTCTTTTCACTGTTGCAGAAATGAACATTGAAGTGTAATCGTGGCGTTATGAAAAGATTAGTACTGTTTCACTGAGTGTTTTAGTGTATTTGAACATGGTGAACAAATATAGGCGTAAGCTCGGTACCCGGCACTATAAAGATTTCAGTGAATAATATTCAGTAATCCCTAGTGGTTCATNTTTCTATAGTCCCAGTTTTTAATTACTTAAAAAAAAAAATAAAAAAAAAAATAGGTACCTTTAGTTTTCATGATAGTGAGCCCAAAAATTTAGGCATTTTCCCTGAAAGAATGAATTTTTTATGTATCACTTAGATTTTCAGATATTTTTTTCATTGTAATACAGCTCTTTTACTACTAAAAAAGCACTATATTGCATATCTAAACCTATTTTCTACTGATAAATTATTTTTTTCAAAGGTCAATGTCAGTTTTTAGACGTTAGCGGAGAAAAATGACAGTAACCTTCACTGAAAATAATTTAACTCAAAATATTTTTATTCCAATGTGTTCATAATAGCCCCACCTTTGTATTGAATGTGTCAAAGTTGTCCTTATTCATCCTGCTACTTAGGTTTTTACTGGTTTTAAATAAGTGTATCATAGTAGCCCCAATGAACATGCACTTTTTTTTTAAACCCATGAGCAGAGCCCTGCTTTTATGGTGAATAAAAGATCCCAATTTCGTTTTTAAGTTTCACAAAAGCGGTGAATTACAAAAATCCTATTTTTGCGACGAAATTATCGAATTAAGACAAAAGCGTTAAAGTGGTTTTTACCAAACTTTCGTGATAAAGGTGACTTTGTTGGGTTAAAACTAGACTTCCGGGACAATGTTTGAAACAGGTAAACTAAACATATTTAAGTGAAAACCAAAAATTACATTTTGTTTGGACAAAACGGTAAAAAACCACAAAAAATGTGCTGTCAACTTATTAAAAAAGTAAGATTTAGCGGCAGCTGGTCCGGGAAAAGTATGTACAAGTCACAAATACAAAATATTACACAAAAATCATCTTGTTACTTCACAAAAATTGTGACTATATTTTTAAATCTCAATTTTGTCTAGAAAAATACAAAATAACTACTCAACATCACCAAACTGCAACATGCAGCTGGTAACAATGTTATCCACTTTCATTGTGGTTCTGCGGTCTGTTACTACTAAACTATACCTAAAAAAATATCGTTCTGAATCTGCATTTGAAATCGGTAGCCACAACGCTTGCAAACACTTTGTTGCAAAGTCACTGAACATACTGTCTGTCTTCACCCCTAGCAGCACATTCTCAATTTTTAAACTTTCGATGCCATCACTCTCTTCCATCAAAACTTTCAATTTTTATTTTTCAATATCCCAAAATATTAACGCAAATGCCGAAAATCGCGGACATCATTTAAAATCGCGAATATTGCGATAAAACGTCGATTTCGCGAATTATCGCGACAATTCTGAGCATATATTTGCAATCAGGGTAACCTGAAGTGTGAACATCTGAAAGAAAAAATGCCATATCTAACATTCGCGAATTATTGCGAACTCCACAAACACAGGGCTCTGCCCATGAGCCTAAAAATAAATCAAACATGCACATCTGGTGTGTGCCCTGTACAAATAAAACAAAAATTGTTAGATTCTTAACAATACCTTTCGTTTTACATGAAAATAACCAAAATATTGTGTCAAAGTAGCCCCACTTTACGGTGATTAAAAACAAATTTATTCACTTACACCATTTTACCCTACTTGGAGGATAAAATATTTCACAGGTTGGGGGAAAATATTGCACATTTTCAAACTTAGCTTTTTTAATATCCGACTAAGTAACTTAGCTTTTAATACAAATTTTATAAAACAAAATACTAGCCTAATTAAACAATGGTTTTGTGTGCAAACATGAAAAAAACGAAAACTGTTAAAAAGTCCATGGAATAAACATAAAATAGAATAAATTGACTAATTAAGATTTGGATGGACATCTCGAGGTTTTGCAAATCTCTCTTCTAAGTAGTTCCATGTATTATCACCTCACCAGAGGTGCACTGCTGTAGTTATGGCAGTCACCACACCAACCCCTCTCACCCCCTCTATTTTACCCCTCTTTCAGAGTGTCCTTACATTCCACAGGCAAATCCCGCTCCCCCTTCTTAATCCTTTCAACTTTGTTGCTTGCTACTCAACAAAAGACAATCTATCAGCGTTATTCTCTCCGAGGAGTTGTAAATTCTTTAAGTAACTTCTCTTTAAGTTATAACTTCCCATTAACTTCCACTAAACCTCCTTTTTAACTTCCACTGTGGCTTCATTTCTAAATTCACTCGAAGTTTACTTGAAGTTATTATTTATTGGTGAATGTAACTTGAGACATATTCAAAACCAGAGATATATTTTTTTGTTCATAGTATTTATTTTAATGTAGATGTTTTAAATTGTTTAATAACATTTGAAAACTGACTTGTCCAAAATTGAATAACAAACGGTACATCGTGAGTTAGGGCACATCTGTTTAAACTTCATTTGTCCAAGAGTAAATGGCAGTACATCGTGAATCACAGCACAACTGTTTAAAGGTTAGTTGTGCAAAAGTGAATGCTAGTGGATCATTGATTCGAGCTGAGCTGACTGAACTGAGTTAACTAACTTGGTTGAACTCTATTGGGTTGAACTGACGTCCCACCCGTGTGGAAGCTAGAGAGGAAGACCGCGTGACCTGCCCTCTAGCGCCACACACGGCGGGCTCACAGTTTAACAGTGCTCATGATACATAGAGTGTGACAGCACACACTACAGAGTGATGCCGGGTTTTGAGCCGCAATCCCGGGGTTTTATATAATGACCTCCAAGGTCAAAGGACAAGGGCTAGAATTCCTGTCAAAGTATTATTTTTCTGAATTACCTTAGGAAATCATTATTTAGAGTAAATTGTGACATTTTTATTTAGTTTATCTATTACTGTAGGAATATATAAAAATATATTTTCTTCCATATATTTAAAAAAATATAGCCATTTCTTTTTGTTGTTTTCAGTGGCATAGTTTTTACGGTCACGACTTGAGCTAATTATTTAAATACATGGTATGAGGAGGTTGGAATTAAAATAAGTGAACCACAATTTGTTTGTACAGAAGTTAGAAAAACCAAAGTGAAAACCACACTTTGTTCTAGGTGATAGCCTAATAAAAAAAATTGAAACTATCTTTAAAAAATTAATGAGTTAGAAAAAGATGGCCAAAGTTGGCGAAAAATTGCCATTTATTAAACTTTATTTCAATTAAATATAATTTACGTACTGTACGCCTACTTCACTTTACAAATAGGCCCTACTGTTAACTTTTTTCGAACACCATACTAACAAGAACATTGTATTCTATGATCTAAAAAAAATCTGAGTTAAATAAAGCTCGCTAAACCACGTTTCCATTTAAAATCCTTAATTTATTATTATAATATGATTATAACCCATCCAAAACCAAGTCTTTTCTTTTTTATTGCTATGTTCAGAACACAGGTTATTAACGGCTTAATCTAATTGGGTAGAGATGAGAAAGGTAGCTAAGAGGAAGTGAACCGGCATTTGCATGGAGCAATAATGGGGAAAACCAGGGTGATAAATCACTTGTAGAAAACTGTTAAAGGTATATATATATATATATATATATATATATACACACACACATTTAACGGGAAAACCATCTATAGTTCACAAAGATGAGATTCGAACCTTGACCTCCACGTCAATGGCGATCAAACCAACAGCTGTGGGTAACTTAACTTTGTAAACTAATATTTACTTTGTCTCAACACCTGGGAGTTAAAATATTGTGATCTTCAAAAATTTAAAATTGAGATTTTGATAGATGTTGACGTTTCATAGCCCCTTGAAACAAAAAAAAGTTGTTTCCACAATGCTGTCTGATTGTTTGTACCTTGGTTTGGGCAAGAACCAAAACCATTTTACTGTTTGGGTTAAAACTTTGTACCTGGGGTTTGTTTACATAACGGCCCCCCGTTTTTGGAATTAGATATCTAACCCTAATTTTAAGGCTAGTTTATTGAAAAGCAAAAAGAGAATAAATCTATTTTCTCGAAATTTACTTTAATGATTTTGATTACATTTGATATCTAAACACTGTTTCATTATAAACAAGATGGACATTTTAATTTTCTCATGAATATGACTTTGAGGGTACTTTACATAGGGGAGATTTTCAAATTTTCATCATTTCTCCACAACGATTTGAGACTCGTAATAACTTGTCATTTTAAAGTTGTAGTACTATTAAATGTAAAAATCTTTTTTTTATATAAAACCAATAAGTTTTGAGCTATAAACAAATATATACATACACACACACACACACACTTTTTAATCAGGGGTGTAGTGGAGCGGGAACACGGGGGAACGCCGTTCTGGCACTGCTTTTTGTGGAAAATTATTCAATTTTTTTTTAGTTAAGTTTTATACTTTGCGATTTCAAGTTAACTAATTGATTTTATATCAATACTATGCTAAAACTTTTTTCATACTATTCAATAAATTCTGATGAAATTTACAGTGCTCTATGCAAATTCCTGGAATTTTAGGGGAAGTGCATTAAGTAAGTTTCTGCCTTAGTAATCATTAAAATATGTTCCAAATAGTTTCTAGAGGCACTCATGTTTGTGCAAGCCTCTCGCTCATGGCGGTTGGGGGTCCCAAAACCCCACTTTAACTTTGGTATTGCTTCAACCTTGCATTCTGGCACTGGTAAATTTATGACTACACCACTGTTTTTAAATACAGGTTTTTGAAAATGAATTTGATTCTTATGCTCTTTGGTTGACAAAGATGTTTCTCTTTTCTCAATTTCTCTGTAACATTGTTCCTAGTTCCTGATGCCATAGAGTCAGGGACAACTCGAGGTAAATTTCGCGCCCGGGCGGTATTGCTTTTTGGCGCCTCTCTACATAACTGGTGGCTAATATAGTCCACTCACCATAGGAGTGAAGGTAACTAACAGCTAGCAAAAGTTAGCAGATCAAATCTCATGTATCAATTTGCCAAACCATATTTTCTGCAATGAACATAATACGTTGATTTATTGTCACTTTTGGAAGTCAAAACTTTCACAAAAACAATTTTATTTTTAATTTTATTTTTATTTTGGCAGTTCTTAAATCTTCTGCTAGCTGCCAGCTACCACATTTCTCATGGCGATTGTACTCTCGGAAAATATAAAAATAATCCCCAAACCTATCAACTCCAAACCTAAGATAGCCTGGGCATGATAGGAAAATAATAGAAGGGGAAACTCCACAACTGTTAAACATATACTAAACGTTTCACTTTGAAATTGTACAAAAACGGTTAATTTTTACAAATAAAACTATAATAACCTGTTTTGTAGAATATTTCATCCTCTATTTTTATTAGGAGTTTAACAAACACTTTGACATTATGAATGGATTACGTTATAATTGCAAAAAAAAAAGTTTTAAGGGGCCATTATTTCAAGCTGGAGAATGTAAAATAATTTTTTAAGAGTGGCACTAGATTCTATTTTATTCATCACGAAATTATACTGTGTAAAATTTCATGTTAGTATCAAAAATTGAATGTTTGTTAAGCTTAGCAACTCCACTATCATGCCCTGTATATGTTAGGTTTGGGGATTATTTTAATCACACCCAGGTTATGTTAGGAGGTTTGGAGCTTTGGGGACTATTTTCATATCACGCTTAGGCTACATTAGGTTTGAAGTTGTTAGGTTTGGGGATTATTTTCATTTCATGCCCAGGTCACATTAGGGTTGAAGTTGTTAAGTTTGGGGACTATTTTAATATCCCACCCAGACTACGTTAGGTCATGTCTAGCTCTGTTTGGCGCCCCGGGCAGCCGCCTGGTTCGCACAGCCCTTAAGCCACCCCTGCATAGAATAAGTAACAATGTATATTATTTCATTGCACAAATCCTAACGAGTTTTTAGTAAATGTCTTTTTCAAGATAAAAGTGATATAAAGTCTGTGTGGTTCAACATACCATTTATTTTTTATTACTAAAATACAAAATTGCCTTTTGCTCTATGTGAGTAGGTTTGGGGTCCTATAATTTCTAAGATACCTTTATTCTTATTCTGATTATTATTGGAGTTTACCAACGTATCGACACAAGTAGAGGTCATGTAACATCATTAAAATCATTCTACTCATGTTAATGTATACAACAAGATCCATAATTTCTGAACCACTTTTTTTAACAACCTGTATTTACGTGTGTGTAATTTCTCTAAAAAAAAAGTCTTAAACTAAAATAATTTGATGAATATTTTCAGGAGATAGAAATAATAGCTATGACACACATGCCCCCCCCCCCCCCCCCCCCC
>CABEEJ010000397.1:210955-276975 GCA_901482245.1 Timema douglasi | reverse complement strand
CCCCCCCCCCCCTACACACAGAAATGCGGAAACACTCCCTCTAAATTCATCATCCACTATACTCATTTCAGTGCCCCCATAGTCTAAGACATCACTTTTGTTAGACAAGGTTGCTAATGACAGGATCGAAATTCGAATCCTGGTTTGGTCCACCGAGTGAGTGTTTTTTCCTAAATGAATTCTCAGTCTCCTTCAAAGCAAATTCAGGTAGATTAACTTTAAATGCTTCCTTCCTCATCCCAAGCCCACTGGCGTAACTATCAAATATGTGTATAGCCTCCATAAGTAGTAAGACGTGGTGATAAAAGAAATTGTGAAATTTGTTCATATGCTTATAAAACAAATGGGTAGTAAGAATTGGTATCAAAAAACATGAAAAATTACAATTCACAGGATTCAAACACAGGGAGGTTGTTTTTGCGTGCCACTGCTCTATTATCTCCTGGCCATTTCATATTCAGAGCCATCTTTTACTATTTGACGTTGTGTTGAGTTTAGTATAGTTATGTTAACTGGTAAAAACAATATTAGTTATTCATTGTCACATCAAAGTGAGATCAGTTATCCATGGTGATATTTTTGTGAAATACAATAATAAATAGAAATATGTCATTTTGTTTCAAATAAAAGTTTTAGTTTTTTCATTTTTGATAGGAAAAAGAACTGACCTGAAGAATGTTTATTTTTGTGGTTCACTCATAACTTCTCAACTAATTCGTAGATATCAACACAATTTAATCACATACATATTTGCCGGTTTTGTTTTTTTATCTCCTTTAGGACTGTCTTTTTAGAGACCAGAATATTCAAGTTAAAATAATGAACTATTTGTGTAAGTTTGATGCTATAAAAGTATCACAATTCTACTAGCTATACTGAATAAATGTAATGAGCCTTATTCTGCTAAACAAATATTAAAACTAATCTTCAGAAACTAGTCTTAAATATTTTGGTACATAATAAAAGATTGGTGACAAAAATCGCCAAACATTTTGACAAAACTTGGAATGCGTAGACTACTCACTTAGATAATGTTTAATGTATTAAGAAATTTTTCATATCTGGTTAGGTGTCCAAAAATTTGTTAGATATTAATTTTAACAGATTTAATATGATTTTGAACTAACTCTCTAACCACACATTTCCTTTAAAACAAATACATTACTTTGATTTTTAGCTTGTGGTGGCAAATTTTAATCATGCCAAGTGTGCCCAAATTTGGCAAACTTTTTATAGGGGGGAAATAATCCTTCGGTCAGAATCTAATTACACTTAGCTGGTGACATAGTATTATCTTAGGACATAATTTATTAATTATTATTTTGTCCCCAAGACCAATTTTTTAATAAAATGAAAAGTGTTATGTGATAGCCCATTTTTTTGGTATCTAGCATACAATGTCATATTAATGATTCCTAAATTTGAGCAGTTCTAAAAACGGTTCCTTATTAACAAAATTATGTCACTCACAATGATTAGATTAGTTATTATTATCACCGCGTCTTACTACCCGTTTAGGTTATACACTCTTACACTAATGGGAAAATGATAGGGGGATTGTGAGATAAAATGGAGGACCTACAGTTGAAAGTGGGATCCGAATCACGGTGGAGGCCTGGCATTCTCCACATTCACAAATTGTGATTAAAACACTTCTTGTCAGAGGTGAAGAAAGGGTTTGGTAATCGGATAAATCTGTGCCTGGACCGAGGATTTCATTAGTTAATTGTAACCTATATTTACTGAGTCACTATTAACCAACCTTATGTTTAAGTTAGCCAATTTTAGATAAACTTAGCATATACATATAATAATAATAACTAGTACTACTATTACTACTACAACAACAACGGGCTCTGTCTCACAACAGTTACATTCCTTCTTTCAGCAACTTTAGATCACCAGTGTGCCCTGTCCTATGAATCCTTCTTCTTTCTGAACTCTGTAACACTTCGGTTATCGCGCCTCTCTTTGGCGTCGATCGTAGTACTATGTGATCAATCACCTCGCTTTGGGCGTCGATTGATACACTACGGATTAATTCCTTGATATAAAATGCTGTGATGTTTTATAGGTTGAATAAAGCTCCGTTAAATCGGTATATTAATTTAATTAAAGAAAGAGAAATGTTGATGGCTGTTATTTCACACACGGTTTATTTATATAACACCAGTAAATTACTTGCACATACTTCAATTAAATGTTTCATATCACTGCACACTTGTGATACTGATGTGACTTGTATTATAATGTGTTAGACTGTGACTTGACTTGTGCGTGAGCGGGATCTCGGTGTCGATGTTTGGTTCCCGGAGACCCGGAGCTGCCTTCAACATACGCACAATGGTTTATATATGACATACCCCTTGCATTTTTCTCCCCTTTTCAACAGTGTGAAATCCAACTAATAGAAAGAGTCCTGGCGACAGGTTTTGTGAAGGCTAGCTTCTTATTGGTATATAGAAATGGCGTCTTTTACTATGAAGTTGTTTCTTTTCACAAGAAACAACGCAGTAGATATTTTAACAAGAAAGATGGTATCAAAAATATATTTTAGGGGTGAAGTCCTTTTCACTTCATTTCTGCGAAACGCTTGTTTGTTCATGGATGAATCTTAAAAGGATACTCTACCTATATTACTTTAAAGAATAATTACCTTCATCCATGACTTTTTACATAATTTAGATTAATCCAAATCAATATCATTACAACTCTTTTTGATCTCAACCTTTCCTCCTATGACATCGTGCAGAAGAAAGTTCCTCCTAAGGATGTGTCTGATCCAGTTTGCTTTTTACCGAAGAATCACATCCAAAATGGTTCTCTTCTCACCCACTCTTATTAAAATGTCTTCATTTGTCACCCTCTTTGTCCACCTGATCGTTTCAATTCTGCTTCAATACCACATTTTAAATCTCCTCAAGTAGTTATTTCTTTTCCATTGTCTTGAGAGTCCAATACTTATATAAAACTATAAATATTTTAATATTATATTCAAATAGTTTTCCTGAAATTAATATTTTGAGCGATAATGTCCAATGGATATAAGAGTGAGTGGGTTGATTGAACTTCATTTTCACATATGCTTAGTATTTACACCAATGGATGCTTTATGCTTTAGTTGTTTTTTCTTTCGCGAAGCACTTTTATTATAGATTAGAATCCAAACATTTAAGTTTTCTTGAAACTTTTCTAAGGTTAATTTCTGGAAACATGCTCTCTTAAAAAAACCTTTTAACTTTTGGAGCAATTAATTGACTCAAACAGATTGTCATCTTTCTTTATTTCTTCTATGAAAAGAGGTGTTTTTTCAAATGAAGATGACTAGATAGCATTTGTCCACCTGAGTTATGTGTAGCTGTCCTTGAATCTGAAACACACATTTAAACCTGGTTATATATAAAGTTTATTTTAGAAGTAGAAATATAGTTTTTCTAATTTACTATAAAATATTTAGGCCTATAGAAAAAGTATTGTGATACTGAAAAAACTGTTTTTTATATATTAGGGATAAGAAAGGTTAGATTTAGAGGAAGTATACTCACAGTTGTGTAGAGGGAAAGTGGAAAGCAATTTAGAGAAAAGTACTCTCAGTACACACGACAGGGATTTGAACCTCAATTTCCCCATCATCAGCATTCTAGTCTATTTTAAGAGTGATACATTATACCATCTGACCACCGAATAATGCACCCAAAAAGTTTTTGAAAATTACGGTGGTGGTATTCAAGTGCGAAAAGTTTTTAAAATGTGTGCTGGAAGTGTTCTAGTCAAGACCTTACACCAAACAAATTTTTTCTTTAGGAGGAGGAGGGGGGGATATGAATGTTGAATACCTCTAAAACAGTGGTTCTCAACCTTTACCAGATGACCCCTTGGTAGGTAATCAAATCCTCCCTCCCCCCCTACTTTTGGGATCGTTATAGATTAATATTAAAAATATCTTGTTTTTTAGTCACGTTATTTTACACAACACTTAATGTATTGCTTGCAGCAAAATGTTTCAAAAAATATCACTAAAGGTTAGTGTGATGGTTGAGACTTTTGTTTTCGTTGGTTCTTGAATATTGTTTTCAAGCCTACTTACTTGGTGTTATTTACTTTGGAAAAGGGGATTGAAATAAAATGTATTGTTTTATTAGCTAATTTTTAAATTTTTTTCTTGTTTTAAGACCCCCCTCCCCATTTCCCAGAAGGTTTTCATGCCCGCCCCCCTCCCCACCCAGAAGGATCCCCCCCTCCCAGATTATTAACAGCTGCTTTAAAAGCTATTTTTAGTTGTTTTTATGAAAACTAAGAACAAAGGTTTAAATAATATGTGCTATAAATATTACTAAAATAAAAAATCACTCAAATGTGTTAAATTTATACACAACTCTTTGGTTAGTGGATAAAGGCTAAATAAATATTTTTGAAAGCGTTAAAAAGAATTATTTAAACAACTATTATTTACAAAACATTTTATCTAAAATATAATTAAGAACCTAATATAAGTTTTAACGTTATTAGCAGGATTCTTAGAAACTAATATTGTGATAAAGTTTATATTAGACCGGAGATTATTTTTTATAAATTACAAACTTGACATAGAAATTAAAACAGTGTTCCAGGAGTAATTTTTAGAAATGCATAAAGAGACTTTCGATGCTAGCACTCATAAACCTTACCATTTAACTATATTATGATTATAATAGTAAAAATGTATTACCTTATTCGGTTGGTATTTTATTCATGCCAAATAGCTTCTAAATCTTTTAAAATTATTAATGAATCTGTTGATTTAATATCTTCATTTAAAATCTCAACTCTTTTTTCAGCATAGTCAATTTGATACCTCTCGTTTTGCAATTATTTTTTTAAGCCTATAAGTTCTACTATTTCTTTTGTTCACGGCTATGACCTTTTTATCTCCTTTTTTCTGCCCATTTCTTAACAAATTTTCTACTATCATATATACATGAGTTAAAACAAAACACACTGATTTAAATATTCAATTTATATTATATTTGAGGGTCATATCATAATTATTTTGATATTTTCCTAATCTCAATATTTAAAGAAAAAACTCTCACTTGGGTAGCCCTGAACACACCACTGATACTTGACATTTCTAACGAAGTCATTGACCAGATACATTTTGGTTTTGTTTGGACTCTTTTCATTGCTTCTCTACATATAATGACAACACTAAAAGGTTAGGTGAAGAGTACTAATAAAGCTTCGTAAACCAGTCAAGCAAAAAGGATAATGAGTGAGACCATTATGGGTTTTGCTCTGTTGTTCACGGCGGTAAAGAGAGAGGGCAGTGGGGGAGTAGAAGACACTTGATTAAATAATTTTGAAGACATCCGAGTAGCATAGGCTAAGTTTGACAGTGTTGCTACCTGGTGTAAAATACTATAACTACAGTTTAACATTGGTCTAGTGGAAGAATCGCAAGTGATATTTATTTACGTCTAGAATATTCGAAGAAGGTATTAAAAAATACCTATAATAATTGTTGTTTATAGTGTTTTTTTCTAAACTAATATACACAGTGGAAAACATTTTTTTAATCTCTTAAGTATAATTTTAATTTTCAATTCAAAATAAATAAAAATTAAAAATAGATAAAAATGGATCTTTTTAGATGGGTAGGCTTGAAGCATTAAGAATAACAAACAAATTAAACGAAGCAAAAAAAAAAGTTAAATATATTTATTTGTTTAAGTACACTAAGGCTGCACAGTTCTCAAACATAATGTTATGTCAACAAGATTTGAAATAGGAACTGTAAAAAAAATTAATTTTTTTTTATACTTTATCTGTTTAAGAAGATAGTCTTTGTAACAAATATTATTTTCAAAATCAAATAAACAAATTACAGATGGTGAGAATGTGTCCTCAATTTGGTCATAACAAATTTAAAAATAATAAATTAGTATTACACTTTATTTTATTTTATTACTGAACTTAAACAGATGATTTTTTTTAGATAAAGATAAACAGTTGTAAACCCTAGGAAAGGTAAAAATTTACTATCCAATTTTTGTATTTGGAAAATTAATACAAATCTTATAAAATAGATTTTTGCAATAAGGAAAAAAATATAGGAAATTCTGTAAAAATATTGTGTAGGTACTTACATCAAGTTGATAATACATGCACAGGTTATCATTGAATATTTTTTACACTAGCTCATCTCATAGACATTTTTAAACAGTAAATTATTATCACCACCACCACCACCACTTCCCAGATTAAGTAAGGCCTTTGGTATATTAATTTGAGCCGGTATTATAGTTTAGATACACTGCACACGAAAAAAAAATCATTCACCACTCATTGTGCATTGATTCCCTTCAAATGTCACAATAATACATTATTTTGGTCTCAATGTGCACTGTGCGTGCATGATATAACAGGTGCACATACTTTCCACCACCCCGCTATTTTGCTTAAGTAGTAAAGTGTTGTGAGGCTATATTTGCCGCAAAGATAGGGATACTATATATACTATAGCTTACTTATCTTTTTGTTGCACTTCAAATAAACTTTTATAACAAGACTAACTTTAGGGATAGTATTTTGTTAGGCTTACTATTCTCAATTTTTAATTATTTGGTTGTTATATACAATAGATAATGGATACCATTCTGAGTGGATATGTTTCATAATTTTATAGATGGAATTCCATTGAACACTATTTAGGATTTTTACATTGGATTGGTGTTTTAGAAATGTCAGATTTGATACCATTTCAAGTAGATAATTTCAGGATTTATAAATGTCTAGTGATTTGTTTGAAAAAAAAATCTTAAATATTAATCATTCTATTTTTTTTCAGCAACCAACATTGAATAACATTATTAAATGTACAACATTCATAGTGGATAGTTTTCATTTGAGCTAGGAAAACATTGATAAAACATTAACAAAATAACCCATATACATTAAACAACAACTAAACTCTAGGTAGAGATGGCCTAGTAAAAATTCATCCTTTATCTAGAGCTACTTACTGTAAAGGACAGAACTCTGATACATTTTTAAAATATTTATAATACATCCAATTGTGGTTGATCTTTGAATTGAATTACATGAATTAATCTAGGCCTATGTGCTCAGATAGGCACTGTAGGGCATACCATCTAGAACTTAGGGTATAAAAGTGACAGACCTTTAGCTATTTAAAGATTTCACACTATCAAAGAAAAAGTCACACACATGTTAAAAGCTCATTGGCTGAAAATATCAATGCACCTATTTTTTGAAAGTGTTTAATATAAGGCACATCAAAATGTAGGTAAAGATGGTACAAAATAAATCTAAAAACCACATTAATAACAGTCAAAAGCATAACAAACAAATTTTGTGTAGACTTATAGATAAACCGAAATTATCTTGTTACATGAAATCCTCCTATAAAACGAAATAACACCACTTTTACTTACAAAAAAAAATCTCTTTAAATAAACACACAATTAAGGAGAAATTAAGTAGAAATTTTGACCTTGCTGCAATTTGATTAGTATTTTATTGTAATGTAAGCTAACTTTAGGCTACACAATTGTGGTATATGCAGACCAACTTGATAACAAGTTTTAAAGCAAATATATAAAGTTTCAGTAAGAAATTTTAATTTTGTATACATTATCTCAATATGTAAATAATAAAAGAGCCGATATATTCTGATATATTCCGAAAATTGAAAAATGACACCTGGACACGGGAATCGAGCCCGGGACCTTTGGCGGGACTCTCTGCCTTAAAATATGAGTGAAGAATGACCCTGGGCATGAGACAAGCCAAAGATCACGGGTTCAATTCCCGTGTCCAGGAGTCATTTTTAAATTTTCAGAATATGTAAATAATATACTTCAGATAACATGTAATTTTGAATAAACATGAAATAACACTGAAAAGTGAGATTTAAAAAAAACAAAATTTAACTCAAAATAAAACCATTTTTACGAGGCTCTAACCATAGGCCTTCAGCAAAATATGTGTTTTAAACACTACCAGAAATAATACACTATCATCATTTATGAACATTCACTGGTTCCATGGTCAGAGGTGTCAGGCTCACAATAAAGTGGAATCACATCTGATAAGGAGACATAAAGGTTTGAATATTGTCTAGGTTTACTGGTAACCAACCTTTCTCCATGATATTGCAAGTATTTATCCCAACCTTGGGGGGGNNGGGGGGGGGGGGGGGGGCCTTGGGACAGTTTGGAAATAACGTTAAAAATCCTATAAAAATTAAAGATATTTTTATGTAAATTTTACAAAGTAATTGAGATAAAAAATTTTTTGCAGTATTAACAACACTGCCTACCAATTGTAATAAATTCAGTGATGAGCCAAAAATGTGCATTCACATGCTTATATTCAAGCTCGAAAGTGTTGGATTCACTCTCCTCTCTACCATCCCCCTAAGCCAAAGGTTCCCAAACTCTCTAAACTGAAGGAGCCCTTGCACCTGCACCTTTGGCAAATGTCCTTTACTCAAATTTGAAAAAATTGGCAATCCTAATTACTGATGTTATTTTATATTGTTAAAAACAAATCAATACTATAACTGTGAAGCACAATTTGTAAACGCTGCCCTCAGCCACGTGTGACTATCGAATCTTCAATGCTTACTCATTAAAACTAAATAGCTTTGTCGATTTGAAGTGGAAAGCGATTTGTGGTGTTATCTATCACAGATCAAACCTAATATTCAAGAACTGATGAAAACAAAATGGTGCCAACCATCAGAATAATCTGTTAATTATTATAGTTAGAAAAAACTACCTATAAGTAGCCTTAGGGGAAGCACATGTAGGCCTACACAGAACTTTTTCATAGTATATAACTTGTGGGCTCATGATTAAAATTGAGAAAAATACACGATCTATCAAAGGAACATTTCATTTGAAGTTTGACTTTCATGGGATTATGATAACAATAACTACTTCCTCTTTAGTTAGAATGTTTATAGAGGCAATCAATTCTATATAAAAGCTACAAACGATCAGAAACTCTATACGTACTTTGCATATTACTTTTAACCTTTTGTGAATGAACCTCTTCTAATGAACTTATTCATCTTATCCTTCTGATTATATAATTTTAAAGTAAAAGGTTGTAAATCAATACATTAGCTTTTCAACCTCAGTTGTATATTTAAGTTTAAGTAACCAATATTTCAATTAAAAATACACCTAAACGTAATAGTAAAATTAAAGTGTGATAATCTTAATAGTAGTGAACTAAATTTAATAGTATAATATGTTGTAATTACTTTCTAAATTAATGTACATTAAACAGTGAAGTCAGTTTAAGTTACAAATATTTGTGTTAAAATATATCTAAAAGTAATAGTAAAATTAAAGCATGATAATCTTAAAGTAGTAAATTAAATTTATGATTATGGTATGTTGTAATCAGGGCTGTAGTGAGGAAGGTGCGGGGGTGGAGGGGGGGGGGGCAGCCGCCCGCCCCGGGCGCGGAGCTGGAGGAGCGCTAAGCTGGAGGGCCGTCATCAAGATGTAGATTTTTTTAATATAAAAATGTAAGATTGCGAAATTTATTTAAATGTGTAGTTAAAATGACATATACAATTACTCTCTAAGAATAAAAATGGGCCCCATTTCGACACACACATAGCACAGTGCACAAATTCACACGCAAATCAACCAATAAAGCTATACAAATTTACAAACAATGTTAATCAAATAGATATCACAGTGCCACGGCAACGAGCAAATTTCACATTTAACATATAAACTGTCACACACTTCTCAGCTAAATTTAAATTAGATTGAAAATGGACAAAACAACAATAGGCAGATAACATTCATTGTCCAAGCCAAGCATTAGCAATAACTGGGTAGAGTAAAGAATGTGGATCCCTCAACCACTGCACTTCCACTACAGCAAGGTATTGAAAGTAGGCCATCTCCATCAACACTTTTAGAAAATGAAAACTTTACTTAAGTAACTAAGAATGTAACTGGTAGTGTAATGTTACTGTTTGCCCAGGGCGCCAATTCCTCTACAGCCCTGGTTGTAATTACATTCTATATAAACGTAAATTAAACAATGAAAATGTTAATCTTTAGTATCTCTTATAGAAATAGCTGTATTGAAGCTTCAAAATCACTAAAACAATCCCAATTATCTGTGAATTTTATGTCGTGGCCAAATAAAAATAGCTTTATTTTTTGAGTAAAGCTAGTTCTATATATATATTTTAATCATTTATTTGGATTTTTGAACTGAAACATCACATAGAATGTTTTTTAAAAGGGCGGATTTCACAGGTTTATTAATTTTATTTTAAATCATAGAATTAAAATATGAGGCTTTTGATCCTATGGGAACATTTTGAAACATTTGTGAAGATTTAGTAAGGAGAGATCAAAATAATGTTGTGAGAATCAATCAAATAGATGATTAATTATGAAAAATTGTTAACAAAAGTTTTATAATGTTCAAACAATTCAGTGAGACATATCTAAAGAGCAATACACTAGTAAACAGTTAGAGGTATTTAAAATGACACCCATTAAAAGAATATAGTGTTAAGGAGCCCTTGTTAAGATACAACATATTAAAAGATTTTAAAAACAAGATAAAAATATAATCAAGCTCATGAATTGGATTTGTTTTATTCCATGTGAAGTATATTTTGAACTGTTAATTAATAACTTAAATTGATGTTATATTTTGTTGTAGATGATGCTAAATGAATAATTAAATATTAATTGTTAATCTTGTTAAGATCACATGAATTATATTAATAAAATTAGTGTTCCAAGGTATAAATGTAAATAGAAAAATAAATTAAATTGTAAGATGGACTAAAATTATTAATAAATTTGAATGATGTTAAATTTAATTGATCATCCCTTATCTAAATTCCTTTTCTCATTGGTTAGAAAGTTGTGTAAACTGGCACTAATGGACAACTAGTTTTGACATGTTAGCATTGATGCTTCAGATCTTTACGAAAGAAAAACAAAGAAAAACATGGTTAAAACTCAATGCATAACTTTAATACCATTGAATTGATTGATGTGTAAAATAATGTAAAACGAAAGCTACATGTAAGATTGGCAATTCTGAATATTTATAACAAGCATATTTATCATATTTACATATGATGAGGAAGGTGTAGTGTCTTTGCTGCATTATGGTGAACGAATGATCAAAGGAATAAAAATCATATGGTTTGTTAAGGCGTTGCTTTTTATTTTATTTTCTAGAATAATCTAAATCAAAAATTATAAATAAGGGTCTGAATGAAGGTGGTTATAAAATTGGCGTGCGTGAAAATTAAAAAAATACATGAAACTTGGTGAAAGTAAGGTGTTTAGATGGGTATAATTTAAAGTAGAAATTTTATTTTGGTATGCAATATAATATAATTGTCTAATAGTGTATTGCTCTTTTCATATACCTCACTGAATTGGTCAAACATTAACCTGGGACCACTTACCTTATTTTAGCAGATATTACCACTTATGGGGTGCATATTCACCCCAAAGGAAATACACAAATTAAATTGCTATTAAAATGGGTTACCTAAATCAAACTTCTACTTAAATCACTTATACAATATCTATAATTGCTCATTCAATTCCATAATAATAATAATAATACAAATAATGATTAAATAATGATAATAATAAAATATCACCACAGTGAATTTAGGATATATATAATTATAATATAAAATGAAATTGAATATTTTATTGTAAACTACTTAAACAACATGATTTTTTTTAACTCAATGTCATATTGGTCTTATTCTACACCTTTAAAACAAATTTAATTTTTATGTTTTATGTCGGTGACCTGGCAGTCTAGGGATAAGGTGTCAAACTTCTGTGCTGGGGGTCCGGGGTTCAATTCTTTGTCCTGGCACTGATTAATCTGATTACCAAAGCCTTCATTCTACTCTGACAAGATGTGTGTATTAATCACAACTTGTGAATGTGGGGAATGCCAGGCCTCCACCGTGGTTCGGATCCCACGTCAAACTGTAGCTCCTCCGTTTCGTCTCGCAATCACCCTACCATTACACATTAGCATGAGTGCGTATGACCTGAACAGGTAGTAAGATGCGGTGATGATAATAATAATAATAATAATAATAATAATAATCCACTTTTATGTCCTGGGCATAGATTTTTTGCACTGTGTACAAAAGCTTTTTACCTATCTATCACACGAACGAGAGCAAAGGCTATACCGTCCCTGCTTTGGTATTTTCTGTGGTGGTCCTTCTGTTGTGTTTGCTGATCTTTTGTTGTTTGAATCTAGCATGGTTTCAATTACAATTCACAGGTCAGTGGGAATGGTGCCATCTAGTCTCCTTTGATTGTAAGGAATAGCGATATTCTTGCCAAAAGATTTCAAGAACAGTCATTGTACAATCTTCTGGTTGCCGTCTCGTTTTGCACACATAAAAAGAACTTGGGCATTTATTCTGGCTTGATCAAGAACACCGTAGAATTATCTCAGTGGCCAACGTCGGGTCTTCTATACAGTTACAAGTATACAAGTAGGCAAGTTCGTCAAAGACATCCACTCCTCCCTTGGTGGAATTCATTTCTAGCTTTTTGGAATTTTCATCAACTGTCTTGTCATTGTGCATGGTCGATAATAGAATTAAACTTTTACCTTTCTTTGGTGTAAATGAAACCTGTGTCTTTTCATCTCTGAATGTGACACGACTTCTTTCTTTAGACTAGGAAGAAAGGCTTTTGGCATTTCACCTTTGTTGTTTCTTAAAGTCCCTACAACAGTTAGCTTGTGATCTGCTAGCATTGAGTCAGCAAGTTGTACAGATGTGAACCAATTATTCATTGTAAGGCTTATTCCTGTTCCATGAATAGACTGACTGAGCCTGCGAACATATTGCAATGCTAGTGGCTCACGGCTATCCCAGTCTTCCTTTCCAATTTATGGTATAACATCAATCATATAAAATGTTCTTGAATCACAAATAGTGACTATCTTCATTCCATATTTGTCAGGTTTTGAGGCAATATAAATGCAGGCTGGGCAATCACCCCTGGACCCCAAAAGTTTTTCATCTATGGTGATATATTCATGAGGTGTGTAATACTTAACACAGTTTTTTACAAACAGTTCCCACACCTCATTAAATGAAGAGAATTTATCTTGCATGTTGCGGGATTCTTTTTCATCGAACCTCAAACAATTAAAAAAACACACCTGAATTTGCATTTACTTGTAACAATCTTATAGATTGGTGGATCAAAAACGCTCCACATTTCTTTTGTGTAAAGCTTTACATGCTTATACGTTCCAGCGATATACAACAAACCTATAACGGTGTAAATTTCTGTAGAATCTGTTTCTTTGCAAACATTTGCATAGTTATTCTAGTTTTGTTTTTGCCCTTTAATTTCAGAATTTATGCATTGCATTGTACAATTATTTGTACTATGACCTCACTGATCAAGAGCTTCCATGCTTCCAGATCTGTTTCCACTTTCTTGGCATTTCCTTTTCAGCCTGGAACACAGAGAGCGCCTGCTCATTGTGACAAGTTTAATGTGTGAAAAAAAATTTAGTGGGGTGAGAGTACACCCCATAAGTGATCTCGGATTAAATAACTTTTATTAACAATTTCTCATGATTAATTATTTCATTCCAATGGTCTCACAACTTCCTATGGGAACATGTTCACCTTTTACTTCCATTTGGGTATGAATCATATTTTAAAATAACATACCCCTTCTTAAATAAGGCAAGATTTCTGAACATTGACAACACATATAAGTTCTCTGATTTTGTTCATTTTTTGGCAAAGTTAATTGGAGGAGGAACAGGCTGGATATGCATATCTTATAGCTTGCCTAACCTGTATGATCCTTTGCTGCCAAATCTAACCTATGTTATTTTATTGTGGATAAGTGGTATCATAAGACTTCTTGGTTATTTAACGAAAATCTATAGATCTTGCACCTTTTACACCACTTTTGACCTCTTTATATTTTCTAAGGTAGGCTCATACAAATTTATTTTAGTTCCCAGTGTTAAAAAAGGCTCTTAAACTCACAGACCCATGCATATTCTGACAAGAATAGTTGTGAATTTCATAGCTTTTAATTATTTTTTTTCACCGTGTATCAACATTGACATTAGAAAGTATGTGTTATAAAGTCATATTTTGTGTATTAGTTAAACCACAAGGCTAAAGGGGGCTTGAACCTCCGTGCATTGGTTTGAGAATGCCATGAATTTAAATTTCTGCACATCAGTAGGGAAAATGGAAAGTTGACTAAAGAAAAGGAGAGAGTGTAAGAAAAGGAAACGAGTATAATAAATACACGCCTTGTCATTAACTAAAAGTAAACATTTTATCCCTAAATTATCCATTGTCCCTCTTAATATACCACTGACATCACCTTGAAATAGCTTTTATGGACATACTATGTTTACAAACACTTATTTCATTTCTATACACAGAAGAATGTTGCTCCAGCTTTTACTTTTATTTTATCTCGAGTTTGGTTTTCTTCAGCCATTGACTTTATATGTCTGTCTTGGCCCACACCTGGCCAGTAGGACTACCCATTGTAGACCCCCAGGCACTCTTGTTATGTCAGTTGCATATTCGGCTTACTGAGTCTGTGGCTGCTGTTTAGTCAATCTGACTAAACCGCCACAAATTCCAGGCTTCCAGCCCACTGTACTGGAACCCACCTGATCAGACCCTTAACAAGCTCATTGGTTTAGTCCCTGGCAAGCCTCTTGTCTCTCATTTGCACCTGTTGTGTCTTCTGCTGTGATTGTCACCCAACCTCCATCAGGTTACTCAGGCCCCAGGGTACACCATATGGATGCGAACAGGATTGAGTAGTAAAGGCTAAGTGGAACCCACTAGGCAGGTTCTTTGTATTGAGGTTCACTGCCTTATTTGTACCCCAATGATATAGTAATGTAATGATATAATGAGGATGGAAAAGGAAAGAATTCCAAGCAGAATGATAAATATTAAGTATGTAGGAAAAAGACAGCAAGGGAATCCAAGAAAGAGATGGGAAGAGCAGATGACAACAAGTGTGTGAGTAGAAGAATGGAAGCAAACAAAGGAGGAAGATGGAGTCATCTTACCAAACTGACTTGCCCACAGGCTGTAAATGGTTGATGATGATGATTATGTATAATGCTCACTAAATTAAAATGTTCTCTTTCAGTTCTAGATTATTGTTTTTGGCCTTTGAAAAAACCAAAACATTTATCTTTAAATTGGGGAATTTTAACTTCCAAGTGCAACAAATGATTCTATCATTATTTTTTTGTTTGATGTGTTTCAAATTTTTCTCACTAACATTCACTCACTATGTTTTGATTCAACTTTTTGACAGTATCACCCTTTAAGTATATACTCTAAAACCTTTTTAGATGTTTTCAAATATTGTATTTTTAAAACATATAAACTTTACAATTAGGGCTGTAAATATTACATGAAACAAATGTCATTAATTTAGAGATATCATCTTGAGTTGACATTACATAATACAAGTTAAAATGAGGTAGTCTTATGTACTAGCATTCTTCAGATCTTATCAAGACTGAAGTCCATGAAAGCATCATTATTATCATTTAAAAGGAAACCGGCTTCGGTAGCCGCATGGTCTAAGGCATCACTTTCGTGTTAGGCTATACTGTCGATGACAAGGAGCCGGGCTTTGAATTCTAATTGTGTGTACGGAGGTTTTTCCAGATAGTTTCCCACTATTCCTCCATGTAAATGCTGGTACACTTCCTCTAAGTTCAATCTCCTCATCCCTAACAACTCATTTGAACTATTAGTACATATGCGTATAACCTAAACGTTTAGTAAGGCAGAGTGCAAAATATTTTTTTTTTCTATTTTATTATTTTGTGTGTTTTAATAAATATGTTTTATAATATATTGTTTGTTTCAGGGGCTGGTGAATCTGGTAAAAGCACTATTGTTAAGCAAATGAAAATTATTCATGAGACTGGATACTCTAAGGAAGAATGTGAACAATACAGACCTGTTGTATATAGCAATACAATCCAAAGTCTAATGGCCATAATAAGAGCCATGGGTCAGTTGCGAATTGATTTTTCTGATCCAGGAAGAGCTGTAAGTTTCTTTTTCTAAGCAAAAATGTAATTGTGTATTTATAAATCATGTCCATGGTAATTAAACTGATTATAGCATAGGTGTGTTTAAATTGCTTAGTGATCTCCGATTAAACATGGCTTTAGTTTAGCCTACTCATTTTTAACTTTTATTATTACTTAAATTAAGTGCATAGACGATAGTTTAGTGTCTGCTCACCATAAATTTTTACCTGAATGACAATTGGAACATTATATGTTTACGTTTTGGGTTGCAAACACTTGTAAAATATCACTGGTTTTTCTTTTTAACTATGTTATATTTTACATTAAAAATAATGTAAAATTAAGTTTTCTCACACTATTTCATTACTTCTTTTATTTTATTTTTATTCAATCTGAAACAATATTTTAAACATGATTAAAAGTAGTTATTTTTTTGTTTTGGAATGTTATATATAACGTGTAATATAATGCATATGTTAGTGTAATAGTACGAAAACCGGTAAATCTTAGAATTTACTAGCATATCCTAGCATTTACCAATATCCTTTGGTAAAAGTCTGAAATATATAAAATTGTATTGAAATTTTGAGCTTTTACCAGCTCTCATCGGTAAATCCTAGCATTTACCAACATGTTTTGGTAAAAGTGATTACAAGTATTATCTTAACTAATTAAATTAGTTTTATTTAGCTATCAATTTACATTTTACCTTTTTGTGGTTTTGAAATCTATTTTGTGTTTTATGAGTTCTTGCTACAGTAGATTGAACATATTTAAAAATTCTTATATTATGATTTGGTTATAAATTACTCTTGTGCATTCATTCAAAGTTACTTGTTGCAATAAGATTAACTATGACATTTAGAATTACACAGTGTGGAAGAAGATTTGCACAGGCACTTTTTTGTATAACTTTTTTTAAACAATTAAATTTTTTGAATCCTTGTTCCCTGACAAAAGATAGTTTACTAACAACTTCCCGTAGACTAACTTCTTATTTTCCTACAACCTCGATGCTGATACAATTTGCTATGCACAGTGTGAATTGGTTTCTGGTGTATGACGATTTCAAGTTTTCGACTTTGGTACCAAGTTAATAAAATTGATCACCTTCAATATTCATTACAACAGCTAGTATTGATTTTTAATCAATCTTGGCCATGTCTATATCCAATACTTTAATTCTCACATTCACTTTAACTGAAAGGTTTGGTTTTTTTTACAAGAGGTTTCTTTAATTTTCTTTGCTGTATTACAAAACCTTCTCTGGCAGTCTTTCGAAACCACTTCACTTTATCCACTCTGTTGGTAGGTGTCAGAGTCACGTCACACTCGTCAGACGGTAGTGGTTGGTATGTTGTTTCAGTTTCAACTACTGTTGATTGCTGTGTCCCTGCTGCTTCATTCCCTTCTCCAAATGTACTTTATTGCTGTAAATATTCTATGGGATTGATTCCTTGACCATTGTCTTCCCTTTCTTCTGAGTCACGCATGCCTCAATTTCCAGCAATCAACACTTTTTACAAATCTTCTTCGGAATTCAAATTCTTAATTAAATCATGTGAAACAACTGAGCTTGCTGTGCCCATTTTCATTGGAACACCAAACATTATGGTGAACATTTAATCCCCTCGGGGTACACCCTGTTCTTCAATGCTGGTACAAACCTTAAGTTTTCAGACCACTAATAAGTTTGATTTATTTCCATCCAAGCTGCTAACATATTTTCAATGTCCTTGTTCGCACGTTAAATCGATCCTTGAGAGTGACTGTGTCTTGGTTTTCCATGGACTATTTTTATAACATTCCATATGTCACATAATTTTTGTATATCTTGATTACAGAACTCTCTATCGTCATCAGAATGGAGGATATTAGGTGGGACAAAAGTGGTGAAAATATCCAAAAGATGATAGGCAACTTCATCAACCCTTTTCAAATGCAATGCTCTAAGAATGACACATTTAGTCAAATAATCCTTATATACTAACATGAACTTCGACATATTATCTGAGTTAGCTTGCATATCGATTAAGTCAATTCGCCAACCTGAATTCATGTCGCTGTGTCAGATGGGTTTCACTACAACACCCTTTTTAATGCTTTTTGTTTCTTTTGACACAGCTCACATAATCTCATATACGTAACGATTGATTCATCTGTCACGTTCTTGTACTTACGATTCAGTTCCATTATCATTTAAGTTATTCCACCATGATATATAACAATGTGTGGTTTATATATCACATTAAAAAGTTTATCAAAACAAATATAATAAAGAATTTCTTCTTTTCCAGCAGACACTGGTGCTATGAGTTTCCCTTCACCACCTATGTTGAGAATATCATACCGTTTCAAACGTCTATAGTAAATGGATTTCTTACAGGCCTCTTTTTTTTCATCTTTCACTTCACTCAACATTTTATTATATTTTTCATTAGTCAAATAAAAATTATTCACTTTTTTATTGGTCTCTGATCACTTAAAAGCTCATAAAATCTTTTATGCAGAACGTCACTCATTTTTATGGACTGAAACAGGACAAACAACTGCTCCAAACATTACAAAATACGAAATGTTTACATACTGTATAAACTCGCACAAGACCAGACTGCAACTGATCCGTTGCAACATGTGAACAAAGAGTGTGGCTCTGTCGGGCGGTAGAAGTAATCACCTTAGAACCTGCTTGTGCAAATCCCAGTGGTGTAGCAAGGGGGGTGCGTATGGAGTGTTCCGCGCTGGGTACCATCGGTCAAATGGCGTCATAGAGGTGTAATTTCATTAAAAAAATATTAAATAATCTAAAACAAATGTATAATTGTTAAAAAAGTAATAATGTAATAATATTAATAATCATTATTATTACTCACCTATTCAAATATAATGTTATTTATTATTATATTATGATTGTAAAGTATTCACTTTAGATCACTAAAATATAAGTTGGGGCATGTTTGAAAGGCGTACCAGATTTACGCCCTCCAGTATTGGTAGACAGCAACTTGAGTTTTTTAAGTTTTCCATAAAGAATATAATACGCTTTAGGAGTTCACTGCTTTATCTCTCTTGTAATAGGTTGAATTTACTGTGGCAAGAACTCATCCAACACAAAATAGATTTTGAAACAACACAAAGGGGTCAATGTAAATTGATAACTAAATAAAAATCATTTAATTAGTTAAGATAATACTTATGATCACTTTTACCAAGACATGTTGGTCACTGCTATGATTTACCGATTAGAGTCGGTAAATGCTCAAAATTTAAAAACTGTACTTGTAAGATATTTTGGACTTTTACCAATAGATATCGGTAAATCCTAGCATTTACCGATGAGAGCCAGTAAAAGATCGAAATTTACAAATTATTTCAGAATTTTACCAACAGATATTGGCAAATGCTAGGATATACTGGTAAGTTCTAAGGTTTATTGGTTTTTGGACTTTACAGTAACACATACATTAATACCTTTTAATACAAGCATTGTATTTACTTTGAAAAGAGAAAATACTTTAAATTTTTTTATATATAATACATCATTTTATATTTTTTCATATAGTAAAGTATTTTTATCCACTGCCTAGGCCATAGACAAATAATATACTCAGACACTAAACCTCCTGGTTAAAATGGCTGCGCTCCATTTTTCCTTGAGTCCTTCAACACTAGGATCGCTGCATTTAGTCCTATCATCACCCAGCAGTGACACTAGCGAAGCCCAGTGTTGAAGGACTCAAGCTGGCAAAAGGAGCACAACGAAACCCCTGTGAGGTTGAGAGTCTATTTCTTATGTCTGGCCTAGGTGCAATATTGTAAAGAGCTTGTTTGCATAATAATCAATCACATGGTTTAAATTCGCCAGTCATCATTTGGAAGTTATATTTGTTAGACCTTTTGTGAAAGCGCTGTGAATAATATTTTTTATTATTGGAATAAAACCATAAATAAGCTTTGTGCCCGACCTCAAATAAATATAAATAATATCAGTCTAAATTACTGTGGTTACTTTAACATTCATACAATACCATATGTTTTCATTACAGCTATCTAAAGTGACAGATGTCATATTGGCCTAGAGATACATTAGGAACTATTTCTAGTAACTTTTTGAGCTGTCATCCAAGTAAACTCTGATAGTGGAATGTACTCCACATACCAATTTTACATTATTACAAACTGCACAATCTCTTGATTTCTGGTGTATGATCAATAGTACTGTGATAGATGCCCTTCATTTAACAAAACTAGGTGACCTTTTGTTTGAAAGGTGAATTTTTGTACCTTTTTCACCCAAGGAACCTTGTGGGAGGTTATAATGACACCTTTAATTATGTGGAACAAATAAACATATGAATTGAGTTTATTTACCTACTCTTGCCATGATAATTTAAGTATCGAGAGACTTACTAGACAGCTATTTAAACATTCCAACCCTATTTGAATACACAGAGCTGTATAATATTTCCACATATAGCATTTATTGACTGTAAATACTAATAAGTTTGGTCCTTCAATGTAACACCTCCCGTGACAAGGGACCAGGTCATCCATTTTCTTTGCATTTGACAATTTAAACGTAACATACATTTTTAGAAAATCAATTTATACTGAGTTAGTGAAAATATTTTGGGCCTGTCAGATACAGTGATAAAAAAAATGGGGGATATAGTGAAAAAAACCTGTTTACAAAAATAAAATGAAACTAGGGGTTCCAGAACATGATCTATAGTGGGGAACTGAGACTTTATTAAGGTCACCCCTTCCCCAATTAATTCCTATCTGTGTTCAAAACCCTTTCACCATCAGCTTCACAATCTTAAGTAATGAAGATATGCATTTATAATTTATGTTACAAAATTGAAGTCGAAGAGGGCCAGAAGTGTGTGTCTCATCTTCCCCTTTCATCTTTGAAGAGTTTGTTTTGAAATACCTTCCAATGCTTTACACTGTAATCTCAAGGCCAGGTATATGATCTCTACTTTATTTCTACACCGTAAGGTTAAATATAAATACATCACTTGCAGAGACAATCTCTAAGCTCTAAGGGAATGCAGGACTATTTTATGGAGAAGTAGCAATACCATTATTATGTGTGTGTTCTGACTTAGAACTCCAATAAAATATTATAAAAATTGGCAATGCTGAGTGGTTGACTTTCTCAGAATTTATGTGATTTTTTCTTTTCATTTGACTTTTTTTTTTAATGGAGAAAGGATGTGAGGGTGAAAATTATTGTATGCATTGGCTTCAAATATACAAATAATATTGATTTGTCTTACCTTTTATTAAAAAATGTTTACTAAACATATTTTTACATTTATTTACATTATTTATTCACAGAAGATTGTTAACAAAAAATTTTTTTTAAATAGTTGTCTGTTAATTGTAAATAAAATATGTTAAAAGCCATTATATTAAAGTGCTATGCAAATGAGAATATTATTTAAAAAAAAATCTGTCCAATGAACAGAGTTAATTTACTATAGGGCTACCAAATATCTTACTTTCTTTGAAACAATTTTGTTTATATAATAATAGGCCCTAAGTTTGAATAAAATACTGAAGTGTTCTTATTTAACGGTATATATTTTTCTCACATGAAAAATCTTTCACAAAAATATTATAAAACATTATTTGTAATTGCTTTAGTAAACAAAACAAAAAAAAAGTCGAAAGGGTAATAGGCCTACTTATTGAAATAGATTTGAACAATTTAATAAAATTTCACAGTTGAATTGAATGTTTAACTATTTTGACACAAATAAAAGTTTGTTTTTATAGCCACATCTTATAATTTTAATTTAGGTTATTTTATACACCCTAATAAAATTAAAAAACTGGACAGACATTTTGTCAAAAGCTCTCTTGGTGTAGTTTGAATAAAATATTTGAATTTTTTAGAACGTTTTTAAACACGATTGCGAAATTATGGCAATACTATATGTAGTTTAAAGACTATTAAGTTTCCTCACACAAAATTAGCCTTGACATAGTTGATAGGTTATGCGTATAGAAAACAAGGAAAACATAGAAAAGTTGAGGGAATTTGGGATGACCGGGAATTCAAATAAATTATAAAAACTCAATAGAATTCTCAGATATTTTTGCAATAATTTGTGAAATACAAAGTAAAGAGCATAACCAATACTAGTTTAAGCTTCAATTCATGCGATTTTTGATCATCTTTGTGCCAAGAACTTCACAGAAAAAAGTAAATGTATAATATTTTTGCTTTTCATTTAAAAGATTTGGAAGGTACAGTTATTCTTTGATCTGTAAAACCTGGACAAGATTGCGAGCTTAAAGATTCTAAAATTAATCAATCCTGTTCAGATGTGTTTGTTTAAAAAATCATATGGTCATCTGATCTTGATAGATTGGTGAGGGTACTGGGATTAGGAGGTGAGGGGTGAGTACAACAGGTTTGGTTAAAATCATTATATTTATTTCAAAGCTATAAAAAAGGTGTTGGTGATTAAATAATAGGACATTTTACGAAGATCTTTATTTTGACCGACAGCCAATCAGCTGTCGAGTGACACAGGATTAATTCAAAATGTGATAACAGTATTTCTTGTTCAGGGTTTAAAATGTAAAGTTCTTCACAGGAAGGACCCCCAGGCCCCTCTCAGTTGAGCCCCCTACGTCCAAAGAGCTTCTGGAGCCCCTGAATGAAACAAAAGGTTTTATACAAGGCATATTATCTACTTGTATATATTATATGTCTAAACAATATACACAACATTATTCCGTAGTTAAAAGAATTACAATCTTTTTTTCTTTTGGGTCAAGCTTTTATTCTTAGGTCCACAACTTTCGTTAAATTTAAATATATATTAAGATAATACATTTCTGATATTACTGCTGTATTCAGGAATATTTGGGGTTTCTTTTGCTCTATAGAAACTAGAAACATGGTTGAAGGAAAATTTGTTATTATTCCAAGCTGGGTGAAGGGGTGCTATTATGATACACAGCACATTGGACCACTCTAAGAAAAACATGCTTACAACATATAAATATTAAAAATGTGCATTAGCCTACAATTTAATCAGATGCATTCATCACATTTTTAAAACCCCTTGACTTACCATTTAAACTGGCTATGTTTTACACCAGGATTACCATTTAACCTGGCTATGTTTTAGGCCAGGATTACCATTTAAATTCACGTCAAAATACTTAATGCACAAGTTTAGTTTATACCTCGCCCATGGTTTCTATGGTGCTGACTGACAGTTCTTGAAAAGTAACTAGACCAAATTATGTATCCCTACGCCAAAGCATATGATCTGCAAAAACATGTGTTTAGCGTCTGTCTATACAAGAAACCTATATGACGGTTTTATTCATTTCTATATATTGTTGACCTTGATATGTTTATGGCCTAGTATTAATTATTAATTTTTTCAAGAATATAAATTTTTTTAATATAGCATTTAATCCCATATTAGTTTTTACTGTAATAAATAAATAAATAACTTTCAATAAAAATATTTTTTCCAATTTTTTTGTTAATATCAGTACTATTAACAACATTATAAATGTGAAAAATCTGAATGTCCATTACTACACCTAGAAAAAAACCCAGTCATAAGCCTTTTTAACAGTACTACAACATATTGGTGACCTGGCGGTCTAGGGGTAAGGTGTCAGACTTCTGTGCTGGGGGTCCAGGGTTCATTCCTTGGTCCCGACACAGATTTATCTGATTGCCAAACCCTTTCTTCACCTCTGACAAAACGTGTATTAATCACAACTTGTGAATGTGGGGAATGCCATGCCTCCACCATGGTTCGGATCCCACGTTAAACTGTAATTCCTTCAGTTCATCTCACAATCACCCTACCATTACACATTAGTGTAAGTGTGTATAACCCGAACGGGTAGTAAGACGCAATAATAATAATAATAACTGAATACAATACCATTAAATGTAAAATTTCACACTCTATTTAACCTGTAATGGCCACAAGGGTTAGAAGAAAAACCAGAATGAAATTACTAGACTTTTTTTCTTAAATTTGATTATGGAAAATAAAATTATACTGTAATTTTTGTGGAAGTATTATTAAAAATGATTGATAATATTTTTAGTGATAATAATAGTAGTAATTAGTAAATAATAATTATTTTCAAATATGTTGACAAAAGTTACTTTCAGACAATGTTGGCACTATCGATACCATCCGCTAGTTTCAGATAGCTGTCATGTAAAACCAAAGAAGTCGTAATTCCACTTTATCTGATATAACTTCTATAATATATTTGAAATTTCAATTCCCTTAACAGCATTTTTCTTTCATGCTAAATTATAATTTTTTCTCCTCCCTTCTGCCATTTACATTCTTCCTCCCTCCCACTTTATCTTTTTCTCCCTACCATTAACTCTCATTCTACCGCCACTATTGCCCCTCTCTCCTAGCACTTCCCTTCAGCCTTTATTTATCTCTCTTTCTCGCCTTCATCACCTTATTTTACTCTATTTCACTCCCCTTCCACTTATATTATTTCCTCCATATCCTTCAGCTTATATCTCTCCCCCTTCTTCCACACTATGCATGTTATCATAGCAAATTGTAACTATTATTGACAAAGATTACTTTTCTGCACTGTGAATACTTTGTTCAAGAAAAATCAAATATATTACATAACATACAATTATTTATAAAGCATAGTGTTGATTCACACCATAACGTTTTTTTCTCAATAATTTTTCTTTGTATTGAAAGCTTCAAAACATTCCGGGAGATGAAGAGGAACTACAAACTTTTTACATTGCCATATTGTTTCCCTTCACTTTCCACGAGAGGTACACACTTTTCACCGTTTTGTTGGGTTTTTCTTCTTTTTCTGTGGGAGGGATGTGCTCAGAAAAATGTGCCCATTGTTTGGCTTGAAGTCTGGCTGGGAAGTCTTCCATTGAAGATATTTTGCCCATGTTTGGCATGATATACCAGTCCTAATATATACAGATTTTTTGTGTACCATCTATATTCCAGCACCTTTAACTTTGCATCTTTTTGTCAGGCATTGCAGTCGGTGAGCTGGTGACTTTGAATGTAACCCCTATCTCCTTTATTTTACTCTTGGTTTACATTCTTCCTGCATTCACTATTTATCTGAGTGGCAATGCAGTCATTTAACTGATGGTTAGATGTGTTCCTTCCTATTTCATTTTTTCTTATACTCTTAGCTTGCATTCTTTCCACATGCTTTGCTAACTTAAGTGGGCTATATGAGAAAGTTTGTCTAAGATTAAATAGAATTGGTTCGAACCCACTATTTTACAAATTTGAATCTTCATTTTACTTACAAATCCCAAATCTAAATTCAAATTTGAAAAACAGGAATTAGCATTAGCTGAAATATAAAAATGGATATTCACTAATTGTTAACATATTTTGTTTCATTGCATTCATTATAATTTTCATCCATTCAATTATGTATTAAATTAATAGTTTGGAATCTGGTTGTTAAGTTAGTCCTATAATTATGATGTGGCTGAATCGGTAATAATCAATTAGCTCTAAAACAAATTATATTTTATAATTCAAAGAGAGAAGAAAGTTTAATTTTTAATTATGAATTGGATATTTTTTTTTAATCCTTGAATCTCATATATCCTTCAGGATTCTAGGGCGCCATTTCTATAAATTAGTTCTGTCCTTAGTTAGTATTATTTAGCATTGTTGTGATATAATGGTTAAAATGCTAAACTCTCTTTACTGTTCATATTCAGCATCTTTGGTAAGAGTTCATTTTGTGTACTTAACTGAAACATTAATATATAAGACAGTAAGCTAAGAGATATTCCTTTTCCCTCGGGGTGTAGTCAAACTCTGTACTTAAGGCTTAATGCTATAGGTCATGATGCAATAATAGAGCATACAAGTTTTTGCCTATTACTAATAGAATAGTAAACTATCCATAACATTAGACACATTTTTGTATACTACCTTTAGTATTTGGTTTATTTATCAAAATATTGTTAATAGTTTGTCACACTTAACCATCAAAGCTATGGCTCAATTTGGACTGTTTTTACAGGATCATGCAAGACAGTTTTTTACTTTAGCTTGTGCAGCTGAGGAAGGTGAGCTGACGGCAGAGTTAGTGATTTTGATGAAACGCTTATGGCAGGATGCCGGAGTCCAACTTTGCTTTACTCGCTCTAGAGAGTATCAGTTGAATGATTCAGCAGCTTATTACCTGAATGCCTTGGATCGAATCTCCTTACCTAATTATGTACCAACTCAACAAGATGTTCTGCGCACCAGAGTGAAAACAACAGGGATTGTTGAAACACACTTTAGTTTCAAAGGACTGCATTTCAAGTAAGAATAATTTAAATATAATTATTCTTTAATCTAAAAGTTTGGATTTTCACTATGTGGTATTTCTTATAGTAGTGGAAAAAGGTTTTTTTTGATAGATTTTTGTTTTTTTAAATAATGAAATATTATTTATTCCCTGGGATCTACATGTTTGAGGTTGTTGGTGATGCTCTACTTTAAACATTGACCCAAAATCTTTGGGAAATTAGTTCAAATCGGAGTTAAACCAAAATTATATTGCCCAAGTTGTATTGTTGAAGCAGTAGTGGCTGGACAGTGTCCATTAGGAATTCCAGGTAACTGTCTCCTATGATCGTATTGTCAAAGAAAGACTGGCCGATTACCCTATCGAAACTGAAACCACCCTACATCTTGACTCCAGGGCTATATTTTTTCACCTTGATGTCCACATGTAGTTTTGCGGAGAGCCATTTCACACAGTTGTGACAGTTATGCTACCTGATACAATAGAATTCTTTTTATCAGCTCATATTATGTGATGTGCAGCTCAGGATTTTCTTCAAGCTTCTTGAACCAAGTCTTGGCAAACGCCACACGCCTGTCGGGATCATCCAATTTTAGTGCATTGACCAACTGTGGCGGGCAAGACCTCAATTTGAGCTCTCTTTTGATTCAATGCAGATTTGTTTGAGAAATGTCCAACCTGGCAGACTTCGTGATTTGTCCTTGACTGGTGAGCTAGCATTCTACCTCTGCATAATTATTGGTGCCAGAGTACATACACATTGCACTTTCTCTTATAAGGCTAATCGATGTGCCTCCATTTTGGGAAATGGTTGCCAATTGTCTGTACGTGCAAAGCTTTTCCCACAAATATCACTCAACATGCAAGGTCAGCCATTATTTATCCCATGGCAATCCAAATAGATTAAAGATTCTCTCCCTTAACCTTGCCAACAGTTGTTTCTTTTGTTTAATATTTTTGGGAACATCAATATTAAGGCTAACTTGACTTTGTCATCTGTTGATTCCATATGCAAGGGATCTATTTTTTACTCCTTTTTTTATTTATTACAAGAGAAGAAACAAATACTATTTGAAATGAGATTGTTCTTTGCAGTCGCCTTTGTTCTTTTGAGGTTGGGACTTAAATATGTTGATACTTGATGCAAAATTAAGTATTTTGGTGCTTAAACAAATATATCAATTCGTTTTGATTAGTTCATTCTTTCCTAAAAACTAGATTGTCATTAATATTATTTTATTAGTCTTATATTTTTACAAAATTATTCACACTTTCATTTACTTTTAAGTGATTTGTGCATAAGAACTTTTTCGACAAAATCAAATTTTTTCTCAACATGACTAATTCTAATTGGGTTTTAAATCCCCAAAGGTATTTTCCTTTTTCTTAAAATTATTTTTATTTCTTTTAAGAGCTGTTTTAATTGAAGAAACTAGATCTATTGACTTTTACAAACCAATTGACTGTAAGTGGTTGATTTTTTTAATATTCGACATAACTTTTATAGATGAACATGTACATGATCAGTCTGGTGGGGCATTTTCTAAATCTTATCGTTAAAGGTATTTTATTAGTATAAAATTGGTAGTTACATGAAATTTCTCTTTGGAATTTATTCTTTTAAATGATGTACTACTCAAATTAAAATTACTCTTTTTCTAAATGTAAATGAGTGTTATTCAAATGTAACAAGTGACTTTGACATTAAGAAATATAACCATACTTATAGGCCTAGTTTGTCTACAAAATTTCCAACTTATTTGACATTCATAAACATGGATAATATGAATGAAACAAACAAAAAATAACAATAAAAATTTGCTACATAAGTTGTGACAAAATAAAACCAAATACAATTTTCTGTTAAACAAACCTGATTCATTTTCCGATGCAAAATTGGGATTTAGAAATTTGATTTTTTTCCTTCAGGAGGTCGGAATTTAAAATAGCTTGAGCTACTTCTTATGGTGTTCATAGTTTGTAAACATCACCTTGCACAAAACATTTTTATGCGAATACACCAAATATGACATGCTAGACTACGGGCTATTGTAGCGGTTATTTTATCAACTAATATTTTATCTCATTTTTAAACCCAAACACAGACCCCTCACCCCATTCTTCAGCATTGACACTACCGCCTAATAAGAGTATATGTTTCACTAAGGTCACAGGTTATGGAAAGATAAGGAAGCTCCCCTGGTCTTCTTATCAAATTTGTCTAATTTGCTTGCTGTTGAGGCTGGCAATCAGTATTTGAATCACAATCGTACGACAGAGGGTGTCTTTTCATCCTAATGGCTTCTTAATCTTCATATATGTAAAGTAGAGTACATTTAATCTAAAACTCTCCTCCCCACACTATTAAAGTGTGAAAGGATCGGCCGGGTAGTATGATGGGGTGCAATAATAATATATATTTTGGGATTTAAAATAAATGTGTTTTCACTTTCTAATATCTGTCCAGGCCATTTCCATATTTACACACATGAGAAAGGAATGGGGAAGGTAAAATATGAGTAAATGTAACATTTGCACAAATTTGGGTACAATTACTCTTATAATAATAATAATAATAATAATAATAATAATAATAATAATAATAATAATAATAATAACAACAACAATAGCAGCAGCAACAAAGAGTAGTGTACTTAAAAGATATAACGGAGAAATGTTGCAATCGTCGGAAAATGTGACGAAGCTGAAGATGAAAAGGCACAGTAGAGGTGAGGCTTTTGTGTCCCTTTTTGGGAATCCAGCAGAATTAAGTAGTTGCGTTCCACCTACAAACGAAGATATTATGAAGTACTTTTTGTTGGTGAGAAATGAATTGAAAAATAATACAAAAAGAGGACCCACTTGTAGGTGTGATAACGGTATATGCGGCTGAAAAGGTTGAAACAATTTGGCATGCCGCTTCAATTTCAACAGTTTCTAGGGAAAGAATAGTCAAAATGATTAGATCATAAATAAATACAAGAGCATGAAGAGATGTCGCTAAGAAACAAGCGGAAAATATGAAGTCCATATTACAAAATTTACCATCTGAATTAAAACAGCCTCTGTTTGATATTTGTTCGTGCAAGTGTGCATCTCTCAACGAATGTAAATGCCCATGTTAAAGGAAAGTTCCAGGCTTGGAAAGACTGTTTCTTGAGGATCAGAGGACTTCAAGGAAAATGGCGATATGCTCAGTTGATATAGCAACAACACAGAAACTTAGGAAACGAACTTACAGGTTTGAATAAGAACAGGATAGGTTCAGAAAACAGAAGAAAAGTGAAAACACAACCACAGCTGTTTCATTTGAAGCTTTGAAGTTATCTTATTCTTCTGATATGGTTGATGAGCAACAGTGTCAGGATCTTACTGATAAACCTTCAACCTCATCGCAATTGAATGTAAGTGGTAAATATATATCATGAACAACTCGTCTTCCAGCCCTAGCTAGCGCATGTGACAGAATGGGAGTGTCTAACAGAGCTGCGACAATAGTAGCAAGTGCACTTCTTGAAGACTTAGGAGTTGTGACACATGACGACATGTCCAATGTTATAGACAGGCATAAGATAAGAAAGAAAAGAACGAAATATCACATGGAATGCCAAGTCCAAGATTTCAATGTATTTGGAACCAATAACTTGAAAGGATTGTATTTTGACGGTCAAAAGATCAAACTTTAACTCAGAAGAATATAGAGGGAACGCTGCATCAGCAAAGAGTGCTTGAAGAACATGTGACACTAATAGAAGAACCTGGCTGCAAATATGTAGGGCACCTGTCACCAATAACCTCTTCTGCTAAAGACATAACTGAAAGTATAACAAAATTTTGAAAAGATCGTCATTGATTTCACTACACTGTTAGCATTAGGAGGTGATAGGACCCTTGTAAAAATGAGAAATAAGGGTGGTGTTTTCTGCTGTATAGAAATATTTTGTAAAAAATCCTGACATTGGTTTGTGTGCCAGCTTCATGGTAACAAGCTACTGCTCAGGCATCTAATACAGCACTTGGATAGCGATACAACTGGCCCTAAAACGTATTGTGGTCCAGTTGGAAAACAGCTTCAGAATTGTGAATTTTTACCTGTTGTGGACTTTAAGAAAATTGAGACCGCAGTTCCTTCTGCAGACAAAACTGATTTGCGCATAGACCAGAGATACTTGCGAGATATCTGCATTGCAGTGACAAAAGGTGTGTGTCCTGAGAATTTGTCTCACAAAAATCCTGGAAATCTCTCCCATGTCCGCTAATCCAATCTTTTGTGTTTATATTGGTACACAGGATCCCTCCATTGAACTACAAGCATTGGCTGAGTTTATCATAAAGGTTTACGCACCTGCGTGGCTCAGAATCAAATTGCATCCCAATTGTACAGATGGATCACGAAATCTTTGGAAAACAATTCAAGCTTCATGTTATCTTATAGACAATCTGAAGCTAGTTTTGGATCATGTCATCCAAAAAATGGCTACTTTGGTCATCCTGAAGCAATAATCCTTGCAATGCTTGCTGACCCAGACCAGAATATGCGAGAACTGGCCCTCCGCAGGATTTTGAAAGTAAGGAAAGAAACGGGACCAGGACGGGACCAAATTCCTGAACTTAACTTTAAAGCTAATTCTTACATGGATCTCATAGACTGGCAGAATTGTCAACTAACGGAACCTCCGATCACCACTCACTTGTCGAATGAAGACATAGTGCAACTGATAAAGTCTTGGTGAATGTCCAGTGTCGGCATTGGAGAACATAAACTTCCCGTGCCACACTCAATGTGTTGAAAGAGTAGTAAAACTGACAACAGAAGCTTCCCTTGAAGTCATCAGAGAGACCAAGTGTGATGGATATATCAGATCCAGACTGGAGTCAAGGCATGCCATGCCACCGTGTGAAACAAAAAAACCAGTATAGAGTGAAAAATATGGAAACATGTGAATGAAATGCGCTAAATGCACTTTTGCAACTTTTATTCTGGAACTCGAAACACACTTATTTCTACAAAGTCTGTATTGCGTGAGTTTTAAGATTTATGATTTAATGTTAATAATTATTATTTACGAATATTTAATTTTGGTAAAATAAATGTTTAAAGCTTCCAAAAATAAATGTTTGAGCAAAAGTTTTTCATTTCTTGCTAGATTTTGACCCCTAAGTTTTCTACATTTTTGCCTAATTTCACATATTTAGACCTCAAAGTGGACCTGGAATATATTTATTGATTACTCTAAAATTTTGCACTTGTGTTTCTTATATATTCTTCCGACTTTTTCGCGCTAGTGAGAAGAAAGAATCTGACATTAAAAAGGTCACTGAAATGTGAAAATTTACATCATTTTCCGCTAATTTCGCATATTTAAACCCAAAGTGGAACCGGAAGATATTTATTGGTTAATCTGAAATTTTGTAAGTATGTTCCTGAAACCATTCCATAACTTTTTCACGCTAGCGGAAAAAAAAATTTAGAAAAAAAAAAAAGTTTATGCTCCGCCATGATCTCCACCCTCTCCCCAATAGTAAAAACAATGTCATAAAACATATACAAAAACTCCCCACCTTTGAGTTAGGGACATGCACGTTGGCATTGGGCTAACTTCACCAGTACTAGATATTTGTAAAAATATTAATTATATATCTCTAAATTATACTCTTTTAATGTATATATATATCTATCAGAAACTAGATGTAGGTGTGTGGGTTTATGTGTGTGTCAATGTGTTTGTCAAGATAAGCTGGAAAGCTGAAATTTGGTCTGGAGGTATAGGTATTGCCTCATTTAACCAAATCAATCTAAGGATGGGGGCTCTAGGAAAATTAAAATTTGGCACACAGGTAGAGAGAAAACTCCAGATAACCAAATTAACCTTAGAATTTAAAATTAATCAGAAGGAGTTGGAAAATAGGAAGTTGAAAGGGTTCCAATTTATAAAACAAATATAAGCAACTAAGTCTCAAGGTGTTAAAAAACTGAAATCCATTAGCAGGTAAATATACTATGTAATACTATGGATAAAAGCGCCGCGCTTTGGGCGTCAATTGTAATAATATCGGTCATTCGCGCCTCTCTTTGGGCGTCGATCGAAGTACTATGTGATCAATCACCCCGCTTCGGGCGTCGATTGATTCACTGTGGATTAATTCCCTGTTATTGCTGTGATGATTTTAGGTTGTCTTAAGCTCCGTGATCGAGCGCCTATCATCACTGTACGGAAAATATACCGTTTAATCAGCTGTCTATAGCTTCGTTATCGAGCACTAATTAAATCGGTGTGTTAATATAATATAAGAAAGAGAAATGTTTATGGCTGTTATTTCACACATGGTTTATTTATATTACACCAGTAAATTACTTGCACATATTTAAATTAAATGTTTTATACCACTGCACACTTGTGATATAGATGTGATTTATTTTATAATGTGTTAGACTGTGACTGACTCACGCGTGAGCGTGGTCCCGGAGATCGTCCTCCTCATGCCATAAACATACGCACAATGGTTTATATATGACATACCCCTTGCCTTTCTCTCCCCTTTTCAACAGTGTAAAATTCAACTAATAGAAAGAGTCCTGGTGACAGGTTTTGTGAAGGCTAGCTTCTTATTGGTATAGAGAAATGGCGTCTTTTGCCAAATACTATGAAATTGTTTCTTTTCACAAGAAACAACGCAGTAGATATTTTAACAAGAAAGATGGTATAAAAAATATGTTCTAGGGGCGAAGTCCTTTTCACCTCATTCTGAGAAACGCGTGTTTGTTCATGGATGAATCTTAAAAGGATACTCTACCTATATTACTCTAAAGTAAAATTACCTTCATCCATGACTTTTTACATAATTTAGATTAATACAAATCAATATCATTACAACCATTCCAAATAAATATAAAAGTATGAAAATTTAAATTTTAAAATGAGACTCCCGGAAATGGGTTAGGGCGGGGTTTAGAAAAACAAACTTTTAGGTGTGGTAGAAAATTAAAATTTGACAGAGTAAAGGACCATTCCAAATAATCAATCTTAAATAAATAATAACTTTAAAAAAAAAAAAAAAAAGTTTTAAATGTGTGAAATAAGGGGGAGGGGAGTCCTATAAACAAAAATATCATTTGAGGACGGAAGAAAATCTAAATTTGGCAGGCAGGTAGAAAGATAACTCTCAACCAGTCTTAACATTTTAAATTTTTAAGTTGTAATTGGACAAATGTGATAGGGGAGTAACAGGTTTAAAATTTTGAGATTGATAGAAAATTTAAATTCAGTAGGAGAGTAAAGGGACCACTTAAAATAACCAGAAGAATCAAATTTTATATGGGACCCTGGGAAAAAGGTTGTATTGGTAAATAAACATTTGTAGGTGAAGTAGAAATTCAGGCAGCAGACTTTTATTACAAGAGTCTACAAAAACTTATCTCATGATTCGGCAAATGTTTAAATAACAATGGAAACTATGTTCAAAAGTAGCTGAAGGTTTGTAGAACAGGATTAAAAAAAATAGCCAAAAATATTTAGTAGTTTCTATTTTATTACAAAACAGTCCTTACTTAAAAACCACCCTTAGTAAAAATTAAGTACCAGAAAACAGGAAGGGAGTCACCTCAAAATTTACAAAAGAAAAAAGAAAAAAAAACACTATAAACATGGTTAGCTACTGCCAACATATTGTTTGCAAAAAGTGTAAATAATAGCTTAAAGTAAACCAAATGCTAACCTGCAAATGGTTATTTCCAACAGACATCGGGTTCAATTTTAGCATGATAGCTATGATGAAGGTAGTATTTAAAGGAGATGTACCCCAATTTGCGTTGAAAGTGAAACACCAACTAAGAAAAGACCAATATGTAAGAACAAAGCCGAGTGGTCCATTAGTGTGAGTGAGGTCAAGATTGTCTGATGTGTGGTTTAGTGAATGAATTATTTATATCAAAATGGAAACCAATTATATATTTATTATAATTATTTTAGGTATTTTAATGACAGACTTCAAATTACATTTCCTTGATTGATTTTAGGTTTTGTTTTGTAATTTGATCTATGCCTTGCCACTTTATATTTGTTTCTTCTCCCTGATAAATTACATTGTTAACATCCACATCGGTGAGCTTGTGTGCTAAAGCTTAAACCATATGTGGTTTGGTTTTCTGGTGCTGTGGAGGTCAGGGTTTGAGCCTCAGCTGAGATACAGATTTTCTAAAATTATACCCTACTCAACTTTATCCCATTAATATGAATATATGGCTATTTTAAATAAATTAAGGGGTGGTGTACAAAAATAGATTTGTACTACAGTAAACATTGCATGTGGAAAGAATATCAACTACTTGAATGTCGGAGGGAGACCAATGATACACGTCATCAGTCGTTATCTTGACATTCTGGTGTGTAAACTACAATTAGCTACCGAGGGGGGCGCATAACTTTGGTAGTTTAAGACTTTCAGTAGTTTTGAGTATCATGTTTTTACTTTATTTTTACCTCTTTTGACAAATATTATGGATACCTTTAACTTTAAATACAAGGTACATAAATTGTTTTTAAAATAGCTTCAATAAGCGTGCTAAACCAACTATTTACAGTGAATGACACACAATTACTGCAAACGTAATTGATTTTTTTAGAGTTAAAATATATTGGGACATTATAAGCACTCTGATAAAAGAGTCACAAAACGTGCCGCAGAAGCTACAGGAAAATCAGTGTGTACTATTTGTAAAATTCAATAGAAAAGTAGTATGGCAAGTGGGACACAAACAGAACTTTCAACCAAGGAAAAAAAGCATAAACACAGCCACAGAAAAATTGTTCTTGATGATTTTGACTTGTTTGTCATTTGATGACTCACACAAAGGTTCTACATTGTTAAAAATGAATTACCAAATTTAAAGAAGTAATTAGCCATAGTATAAGAAGAAATCACTTTCACTGGGAGCAAAGAAACATTGAGAAGATCACTGAAAAAAATAAGGGCTAAGTTTAAAAAGTGTAAAAATAAGACTAATTTTAACTAAGAAAAACGAAATAGTTGTATGGAGGGAGGGCTAGATAAAAGAATGAGAGAAAATAATTAATTAGGGGACAAAAAATGTCCTGTGGTATATCTTGGCTGAAACCTGGATTCATCCCTCGTACACTGTGAGTAAATGCTGGCAAGTCCCAGTAACAACTGGAGTATTTAAAAATGATGGTGCAGAACAGAGGTGGATTATTGTCCATGCCGGTTCAGAGCAGTGATTCGTATCAAATTCATTTATTATTTTCAAATCAAAACAAAAACTAGTGACTATCACAATGAGAAAAATTTCGAAAATTTTTCTAAGTAGGTGAAAGAAAAACTTATCCCAACCTTTCTCAAAATAGCTTAATTATAATGAACAATGCACCATACTGTTCAAATAAATAAGCCACCAGCAATGTGATCATGAAAGGCTTAAATGCAGCTGTAGATGGGCACAAACAGTATTGCATATGAGGAACAGATGATGAAATGTGAGATCTTGTAGCTAGTCCTCTGCTGATGTAAGTCTCCCAAATTTTACATAGCTAATTTATTTGAACAACATGGGCACAGTGTTATTAGGTTACCTTCATACCATTGTAACCTTAACACCATACAATTGATTTGGAACATGGTGAAATCACGAGTCGGGGTCAAAAATGTTGCTCAAACCACTTAAGAAATAAAACATTTAACAGAAGATGCAATCAATAGTATCACCTAGAAGGATTGCCAACAGGCTATATCACACCTTAAGAAAGAAGAAGACGATTACTGGAAAAATGATGGTCTGATAGAAAAATAAATAGAACAAATTTTAATTTCTTTCGGAGATGAAAGAGACAGTGTATGTCAAGTAGCTACGGTAACAACACTGACGAAAATATATCAGGTTTCGAGGAGGTAATTTAGTATTTAAGGTAAATTAGAACTACTTATATATTCAACTTAAGTAGCAGAAGTCTAATACTAGCCAAGTACCACCACTCATGTCCCATTTGCCATTTAGTACTGAGCGCTCTGGGTATCTCCTCTCACCCCTTTTCCTTTCATACTCTAGAGTCTAGAGCGATTGCAGTGCTTGACCATGAGATGCAATGTTTTCTGTGTTGAGGAGTAGACCTAAACTTGTATTTATGCAAACCTAAACAATTATGATTCGCCTTTAATAAACACACTGGAGATTAACTGAGTGAGTAATAAGATGGGGTGCACAAAAATAATATAGTAATAAGTACTAGCATAGGGTAATTTAATTATTTGTATAATTAGTGTAAGTATAGCCCAGATGGCATTAGAGGGTGGTGCAAAAAAAAAAAAAAGTTGAACAAACCTTGGTAACTCTGCCGACCTAAACAGCTAAGAATCTAGTTTGTTTATCAAGTATTAGTTATTTAAGTATTTGTAACCCTCATCACATGCTCTAATGCATTACACTCGCACTAAACTGGATAGCTTGTTATGAGATCAGAGTTTGAATCTCGGTTGGTAGTACTGAAGGTGATTTTTTTTAAAAACCTTATCACCATATCCTATGCAAATGTGAGTACATTTTCTCTAAAATTTCACATTCCTCATTCTTACACTACACAAGCACAGTTATTAATGCAGGCACACAAATTGAATTGATACAAAGTTGCTGTGAAAATAAAAACCGTTTCTTGAATAAACAGGGTTAAATAACATTTGTTTTCATCTTGAGTTAAATGACACAAAACTTTTATAATTAAAAAGATTTGTATTTTAACATGCATAAGCGAATGTTATTTTTAATTTCTTTTTTGTATAAAAAATTTCCATTTGCTTTTGCCTACATTACTACATTTTAAATTTTAAATGGGTAAGAAAAAGCTGTTTATCTAATATTCATAAGCCCACTAAATTGGTGAACAAGTTCAAAGGGGAAATAAAAAAATCCAGATCTATAATTGTAATTTTTTTTATAATTTCTTGTACATAATTATAATGAATTCATTAAAAATTGCCACTTTTAAAATAATATAAATTAAAAAGCAATTAAACTTGTAAACCAAGTAACCTATTTTGTTTCTAAGTGTAATATTTCTTTTTCTAAGGATGTTTGATGTTGGTGGTCAAAGATCTGAAAGGAAGAAGTGGATTCATTGTTTTGAAGGTGTTACATCTATAATTTTTTGTGTTGCCTTATCAGGTAAGGAAATATGTCAAGTACAGTTCATACATTAAAATATAACATTATTTATGATTTTATTGTTTGAAAGAAAATTATCTTAATTCATATACATAAATCTATCCCCCATAAACTTGTTTTTATTTTGTATTTGCAGTGATGCAAGTGACCCAATTTTCTCGCTTTGTCAATTTTTACCAAAAATTAAAGCTAATTTATTCATATATAGTTTTTTGTTTTTTTTCCCTAAGGAAGACCATACAAGTATAGTAACTTTAGTTAGAAATTAATGAAACTTGTGAGTAAAATATAATATTTCCATAAAATACTTACATTTTATTTGCTGCTAGTATTAAATATGTTTAAAACTTGTATAAGAGCCCATCTTGTGGCCAATTAACCAAGATATTAGATACAAGATAACTCTCGAATCATAATTATCAACGTAAGGTTTTCTACATTCTACACTTAATAACAGCCATTTCTGTTAAAATATCAAACGTCTATTTTGTTGTATTCTTTAAAATATGATTAAATAGTTTCACTGCTTTAAATTGTTCTGCTAATTAAAATATTTAGGGCATTATTACCTAATTTAGTGTTATCTATTGGTATAGGTAAGCTCTTTATTAACTTCAAATAGAATCTCAAGCAAGCTTTCTATAAATTCCTAATTAAGTTAGAACTTGTTTAAACATTTTCATTGTTTTCTTCTAATTAAATATCAAAAAAACTAAGCACAAATGACATCATAACCATTTTAAAAACCTTACGATTAGGTGTTTATAAAGATCTTCAATTAGATGAATATTGGAGCCATATTTTGACACTGTAATGCAGCTGGAAATATCAAAAAATATGTTATGTAAAGTTAAGAAATCATCAAATCATCCTTATCTCTTGGCCACTGAAATGCAAATTTTGAAGGAAGGTTTATCTCAAGCAAAGTCCTTCAAAAGGAACAAATTAAATATATATCTTACAAAAAAAGATGCATTTCATCTGTAGAATAATTGGCCTGAGCTAGTGCCCATTACTATATAGTTATTAACTATTGCCTGGGGTGCACACAGGGGCCATTAAAACTACTTAGGCAAAGATTATAAAAAAGAGTAATGAAAATGAATATGCTAAAAATAAAAGGAGAATTTTAAAAGAAAAATGCCAATAGAAGGAAGAAATATTGAAACGTGTTGTACACATAATAGAAGTGAAAAATATAAAAAGCAAAATGCAGAAATGTCAATAAATGGTTTAAAAGCTTGTGGGCAAAAGAATAATTTGCAGGAAAGTGTTTGCCTGGTAGTCCTACAAAAAAGAGGAAGATATTAACAAAAAAAGACCTTGATCTTAATAATATTATTCTTTTGATTTAAAAACCCATAATATAATACAATCTTATTTTGTAATTATTTTTAAAAGTCAAGTTGAATGTTTATCTTATCCTGCCTATTGGATAGGGGGCTAAAAAAATTTTTTTGCAAATATTTGCACACATAATTTTCATTTCAGGTCACTTTTAGTCACATTAATGTAACTTTGTAACTTTTCTCGCTTATTTGAAGACACTTTAGCACTTGCATACCTGTATTTCGATTTGAATGAGTTTTATGGTTATTGTTCAAAATTTGAGAAAATGTTATCAAGTTGTTAGTAATAATCTATTTTAGGTACATTAATTTAATACTCTATTATTAATATTCTATAAAATGATTACTTTATGTTAAAATACTTACTCAAGCTATATTAACTTACTAATTCAAGACATCTTTGGTTTAAAAAGTAACTTGATTCACCTCTTAACTTTTATGTAATTATTATGCTCTATTTATATAAACATAAATTTACTTTACATCATTATTATAGTCTGGGCTAGTTTTATTCAAGCTATATATTTTCCACTATCAGCTTGCTAGGTTTTTCGTAGCTTCATATGCCTTATAATCTAATTTAAGACTAGGACAAGCACAACATACCGACCCCAGCCGTTAATTTATCACTATGTGGGTAAATTCACATTTCACCAATGATAAATTTTTCGACCATGCTAGAAATTGAACCTGGGACCCTTAGCTCAGTGGGCAGACATGCTACCAACTGAGCTAAGGTGTTGGATTATTGATATAAAGATAAATAGGATTTGCTTAATAGTTTGTTAACAAATATTTCCTAAGAATTAACATGGATTTAATTATTTTAATACACACACACATACATATATATATATATAAAAGATGGCCATTGAATATAAACTTTGATATTGAGTTGAATTGTATTATTTTGTGTGCAATATTGAAATTATTATTAGTATAACACACTATTATTTTCATCTACTGATTGAGTTGCATCACATAAGGTTATTGACGGCCTAGTTCACATTTCACTTACAAGAATAATTAATTTAAGGCACACATGTCCTTTTTTTTTATAAGTGATTAGAACAGGGAGCTCTTGTTGAATGGCATTAAAGGTGTGAGGAGTGATCTTCCCCTTCATTGTTTTCACATATGTATCCTCTTTAACTCCACACCTAGATTCAGTTTTTCCTTGAACTTGAAAAGGCGAGTTTCTCTGGAAGAAAATACACCTGATGTTCACTCAAGGAAAAACATTTCCCATAAAAAAAAATTATTTTAGTTTGACACTTCAACCTCAAACTTCTTTATTGAAAAGAATTTGATCTTGTTCATTTGTATTAACTATTAAGCTGCTTTAAATTTTGAAGTACTTTTGATTCTCACCCATTCCCAAACGCTACATTGTTGAGTATTAAGAATGATCCTAAACAAAAAAATTTAGGTCTATAAAGTTCTCTAACATGTCATTATCTTGAAATCGCATCATCATTTTGATATTCAGCTGTATATTCCAACGTTGGCCAGTCTTAAGGTCAAATTACATCAATATTTGTTCATAAGTTGACACATCATCTTTAAGTGTTTAACTATACAGAATGAGATATAGTGTCAATACTGTCACCATTTACCTCCCTTAGTTTAATCCCGATCTACATATGTATCCTTCATTATTATAGTACGATTGTAGCCTACATCTAAGATGTTTATATACATGTTTTTTTTTAATAATATTCACTTGGTAGAGTAAGCTTTAGAAAAAGAAGTGCTTTTTGAAGATCAAAGGTAAGTACATAACGTTTATTTGAAGGTTTTTATATTATTTTTGCATTAAGTAATTCTCTGGCTTAATTTGCTTTTATGAAATATCCTTCTTTATTTTCAAAACATTTATTCTTCATTGCATTAATTCTATTTAAGGTTATCACATAATCATTTTAAATTGGTGGCTTAAAATTAAATTTATCACTGAAAACTTGGGGTAGTAGTATTTCCAATTGGGTGTTTTCTTCTACATTTAGTTATTACATGATTAAAAGTTTCAAATCTGGTATAAAATATTTACTTAGGATGTTGATTTCTAGTATAGTGACCCTAGAAAGTTTTCTCCCCTCAAAAGTCAATGACAATACTTTCTTTTTTTCACAAACTGATTCCTTTTTATTTTAGTTCCTAAAAAGGTTATGGTAAACTGAATATCTAGCATATTCAGAATCATCTAATGGACACAATATGTTTTGTTTTTTAATTCAATTTTAAAAGGTGTTCTGACACAAGTAATCGTGCAATTTCCAAATTGAAGTATTTTTTTAAAACCCTTTTTATTTCATTCCCATTTACATTTGTATGTTTTAAATTAAAATCTTCTCTAAAATTTCTCTTTAAAGAATTAACACTCTTTTGGTAATGTTTATTAATGTTTTTATTTTCCCAATTAAAATTAAACATTTTCAATATACTCTATTGGCTTATCATTTTTTAGCGCCGCTTACTACAAGCTCTATGCATATTCACTAATTACATTGATATACTAGGGATGAGGATGGATGTGTTTATAGGGAGTGCACCCACATTTGTGTGTAGGAAGAGTATAAAACCATTTAGAAAAAAACACCCAACTGGGATTTGAACACCAATCTGTCTGTTATTGATAGAGAGATTGACTCCTCAGACCAGGCACCCACCAAAGTGGGTGGATCGTCATTAATAATTCATTTTATACAAATAAATTTTAAGTAATGTTATAAATTCAATTGATATAAAAATAAATGGATAAGTTTTTTATGAACGTTAAGAAAATGCTTTTATTAATATTAGGCCTAACCAAAGAAATGGAAATGGATTTAAAACTATATCTCCATGACGTCAGCCTGCAAGCGCTCTATACCAAAAACACTAAAATTAGATTATATTATTTGAATTGTTTTAATCAGTTTACTGACTTTTATCAATAAATGTTAAAATAATCAGTGGCTCTTAAACTTTATCGACTCGTGAACCCTTTTAACAAACATTTGGGTTGCATTACCTCCTGATAAAATTCCATAGCCACACACTTAATTTTATACCTAATTTTTATGAAATTAAATTATTAATTGATATCAAAATGTTTAATACTTTAAATTAACCTACTTTAAGCCCCTGTTAGGTACTTTTGAGTACACCACCAAAAAGAATGCAAAGATTTTGAAACTACCTAAATATAATTCCAAATAATTATACATTTATCTGAAAAATTAAAACTCAAATTAAAAAAGCAAAGTAAGATTATGTTGTCACAATATTATCACATTTCAGATGTTTTTAAAGTGGCACTGGAAATTGCTGCTTTGACAAAACTGAAGTACCTTTCTGTAATCACAAAGTTCCCAGTTCCATGCTGATTTAAGTTTCAAAATGGTTTACAAGCTTTAACAGCTACTCACCTCTTTACTTTACTTAGTGAGAAGGATGTGCTTGCTTTGGATGGCACAAAGCTTTAAAGTCAGGAACCACAGATGATAAATAAAGTCTCGAGTACCTTTCAGCACTGAGCCTGTTTCTGTTGTGTAAATTGAAACATACTATTGATGGCGGGGTGGAAAAAAGTAAGCGTAGGTTTCTAAAAAAATAATGAACAGAACCCCATTCAAACTTAGATAATAGAATCTTGTAGAGTGCCTCAAAAAGTTTCACAGACTGTTAAAAATCCATTATTGCAGAAATATTTTGGCAAACCCTTTGGAAGATTTCGCGAACCTCAGTTTGGGAACCAATGTGTTAGATATTTAAGGACATCAAACACATCTGAAAATATTTAGGTTAATCCATTATATAGAATACTAAACAACACATTTTCATATAAAAGCAACGCTAAAAAATTCTTTAAGACTAATATATTTTAAAGCAAAGAATTATAATAACAAGTAAATTACTTAATCTACTATAGCTTTGAACACTACTCTTTAATCTTTTAGTGCCCACGACTAGTCTGTCTCTGGTCTAATAAACAAATTGGGACCTTGATTCATTATGGCAATGGGAAGAGCATCTTTTAAAGCATCACATAAATATATCAACAAAAGAGTAACTCTATTCACTTCGGTTTTTGAGCCCTACATAAATAAAACAGTTACATTAAAATTATCATTAATTTATTTTGAAAATCCATTGTTTTGATGCTTGGCTGATTATTTTATTTAGATATTGCATTTCATATAGCTGACGATCATCAATCATTTAACATATCTATGTTTATTTTATTAAAGCTAATTTAAGCTTATTTAATTTATCTTGAAGGGGAATGAAATAAAGAATGAAATAAAGAATTTAACTGAAATTTTAATTAATCAGAAATTACAAATCATTTATGATCTCAGCAGCTGTTGGAGTTTTGTGTCGTGCTGCTCTATAATCACCATTTTTTCTTAATGTTTTGTGAAATAGAATTAATCAATATTGATAAAACTATAATTAGTAAAGTTAATGAATTGTCATTGTTTAAAAATATATTACTTGTGCGCTTAACTAAGCTTGAGTGCCAGGGTTTCATGCCTCACCATGTGATCTAAGTCATTGGTATTTAACCTAATGTACACAAAGACATGTTAGAAGTACATCAAATTTAAATAAATGTGCACATATATAAAAGAGATGGGAAATTCAATTCCTCTATACCTATCAATTCTTGGGGTATCGAGAGGATCAAGAATCGAGAAAAAACATAGATTCTTGATACCTCAATTTTTAAAGATATATGCAAATGATCATGAATGCTTTATTAATAGATTAATGAATATCACATATTTAAAGTCATTTGTCACACATTTTTCTGTTAACAATGCCATATATTTTATAATAAAATTTATAAACGTATTGATTAGATTTGAAAACCTAAAAATTGATGTTTTGTTTCAATGTGTAAATATGTTTACCGGGGTAGCATAATGTAGTCAAGAAAAACCACAAATAAACCTTCATATTAAAAGATACTCCTGTGCTAAGAAATATATTATGTTTTTTTTGCAAATTTACTGCCACAAATTAAATAAAAAGGTAAATTTTATTTCAAAATTTTAAATCCAAAATTAAAATCATGACTTATTTGTAAAGGCAAAAATGGTTTAAAAGTCTAATTAATATTTAATAGACGTTTACCGAACTTTCCAGAATAAAATCAAATTGGTAAAAATGTTTTACCTATCACAGCAGCCATATTGGTTTCTATTAACATAAACCAATTTAGCCGTTCTCTCTTCATTTCAGGCCTATTCCATTAAGAATCGAGCTAAAAATTTAAGAATCAAAATCTAGAATCGGAATCAATAAACTGGTATTGTCCTATCTCTAATATATATTATTTTTGATAGTATATATGTCTATATATTATTTAATGATAAACCCCAAATAATCAGTTCAAGATTTAAGGCTAGCCCACAAGAAACCTGGACTTAAGGATGTATGATCTGGAAGCATTATTTAGTTTCACTCCCTCCCCATTATAGATGTAGATTGGTGACCTGGTGGTCTAGAGGTAAGGTGTAGGACTTCTTTGCTGGAGGTCCGGGGTTCAATCCTCGGTCCCGGCACAGATTTATCTGATTACCAAACCCTTCCTTCACCTCTGACAAGACATCTTGTGAATGTGTGGAATGCCAGACCTCCACCGTGGTTCGGATTCCACGTTAAACTGTAGGTCCTCCATTTCAGCTCACAACCACCCTACCACTACACGTTAGCATAAGTGTGTAGTACCTGATCGTGTAGTAAGACGTGGTAATAATAATAATAATAATAATAAGTAGATTATAAAATAATATGAATAAATTGCACTATGCACCTAAAAATTTAAGTAGAAATTAGATTTAGGGGTATGCAAACATAAAAAGGTTGAATGCCTCTGGTCTAAGAGTATTTTGTTTTCTCCACCAGATGACTCTAGGAACATTTTTGAAAAACTCAGACTCCTTTTATTATAAACTTAAATTAATCCAATAAATGTATTTATAAAATAAGATTATTTAAAAAAAATTAATACTAGTGATTGAAATTATTATTGTTTGGTCTAAGGCAATAGACTGGAGTGCCGATAATGGGGAGATCTTGTTTCAAATCCCAGTTGAATATATCGAGGGTGATTTTGCCGTAATGGTTTTCTACTCCATGCAAATGTGGGCACACTTATTTTAAATGTAACCTTCCTTATCTCTAGCAACACACAACCATTATTAATACATAAGTGNTATAAGATGAACAGATAGTAATATGCGATGCTAAAAACGAGTTTAATATATTGAATAAAAGACTAAAGTTATAGATTAATTGAAGCTACATTCTAGTGCATTCAAATTGAACATACACATAATGTAAAGATATTTACCATTGTTTATTAAAGAAAAATAACCTTTTAAGATATGTTGTAGCTCAACATTGTTTATTAATGTTGGTCATCTAGAGTAGTGTTGCCCAACTCTGGAGTCACGAGCCCATTTGGGCTCCCTAGGGGCTATTAAGGGATTATTTTACAAGTGACAGAAAGTGTACTGAATAACTCGGTTAGCTAAGATGCAGCCTTTGTAATCCTTTAAGCAAATGCTATGTTTAATAAAATGATCTTGGCTTTCATCTTTAACAGCCTTAGAAATATGTATACCTGCCTCAGTGGCATAGTTAATTAACATGCTAGTTTCATGTTGAGCTAGACTGCCGAGCACATGGAGATCGAGGTTAGAATCTCGCTCGGGTGAACTGGGGGTCGGGGGGTTCCTAAATGGGTTTCCATTATCCCCCTACACAAATGCAGGTTCCCCTCCTCTGTATCCAACCTTTTTAATTCCTAACCCATTAGCTTAGTTAGTACTTAAACGTATAAGCCGAACGGGTGCTAAATAAAAAAAAAGTTTAGGGCAACTAAAATACACCTCTTAGTCATAAAAGGAGAATACCTCATGTAATTAGGAAGGGAACTGCATTGAAGGTATCATCAAAAGCTTCTTGTTTGATTTCTAAGACAACAAAACCCTATAACATTGGCGAAACTCTCATCTTACCAGCAGCACTAGAAATTGTTTCTGAAATGTGTAGAAAGAATTATGGAGATTATTTAAAAACTATTTAATTATCACGATACACGGTATATAGGTGTATTTCAGCTCTTTCTAGTGTTATAAAATTGCAACTTTAGGACAGTGTGAAGCAAAATCCATTCTTTGCATTACAGTTTGATGAGTCGTTGGATGTTGCAAATGTAGCCCTACTCCTGCTTCATTTATGTTATTGCCATGATGGGAATATTTCTGGAAGAATTTTTGGTGTATGATCCACTTACATGAAGAACGACTAGTGAAGCTATATTCCCCCCAGATTGATAACTATCTCAAAGCAAATGATATAGCATTGGTTAGATTAGTTGTGATTTATACTAATGGAGAAGCAGCCCTAACAGGACTAAAGAAAGGCTTGAGAGGATAAATATCAGAGATTACTCCTATTATAGAGTTCAACCACTATATAATACATAAAGAAGCCTTGGAGGCAAAACATCTGCAACTGGAGTTCATTAAATTGTTACAAGATCAGGGTGGCCAATGATCGGGAAAACCAGGAAAAATGGGAACTATGCTTGAAATGTTTTATTAAGAATATTAAATTATTTTTCTTAATATTCTTATATCTTCCTTACTAAGCATTTCAAATGTTTAAAAAAAATCTTAATACTACCCAAGCAAATAAATGCAAGAAATTTATTAACATCAAAATTAATCTTAAAAAGACTAGTGCCAACTTATGGTTTAACCACCAATCCGTTACCAGTGAGGTCACACCTAAACTTTCCAAAGTTAATTAAAATCTAATAATTTCAGGATCAGTAAATTTAATAAATATGTTCAAAATGCCAGGGTTAAGAATGACATATCTTATTTACACAGAAAACAACAGTTTCTTAATATGCAAGCTTATCATTATATCTTGAACTTAGCAATTCAATCCACCCAGTCATTTGGCAAAACATATCCATATCCAAGAACAAATCTGTAATTTATTAATTATAAAATATCACACTCTCAAACACAAAATTGACAATGTTATCAAGCAACAAAAATCTCTAATATTTTTAACCACCCAACAATCCCACAAAATCTAGCCTAGAATCTTAAACTTAACAAATCTCAAACTCTCTCAAGAAGAAGAATCTACACTTCAGAAAGGTTACAGATTCAATTGCCTTGACTACTCTCCCACTAATAAAGTCCATTCTTATATCATTGATAGTGAAGAAGCCATTAAGCATATTGATGCTGAAATAAAAAATCAAACTAGGCATCTTGTTGCCAACCAAATACATAAAATCATTCTAAATAACCTTAGTAGCAAAAAAAAAAAAAACATCATCCTCAAGCAAATTTAAAAAAGATATAAATATTAAAGCAGATAAAGGAAACACAATTGTTCTCATTAATCATATTGATTATGTTTCAAAAACTATGGATTTTATCAATAACAATATCATAGAGTTAAAAAGTGATCCCACAACCAAATACCAAAACGCAATAAAAACTTAATTCAAGAACGCACACTTTATCTTTCCTCCCAAAGATATTTTCAAATTTATTAATATGAATCCAAAAGCACCTAACATTTCCAACTTATACACAAATGTACCTGTAAATACAACCATAAACATTACCAAAACCATTTTAATAAATAATAATGCTTATTTTGATTATATCAAACAAATTACATCCATCCTCAAATCTGTTTCCGATTAAAATTACTATTTCCAATTTAATAACTAATTTTACTCTCAAAATGATGGTTTAGCAATAGGTTCTCCTATTTCATGTCTTATGTCTCAAATTTTCTTACAACACAATGATGATAAAATAATAAGCCAACTCAAAAATTTCATTAACATAAAGTTCTATTGTCGATATGTGGATGACATCCTCATAATCTATTAACAAGATCCTAACGCACCTTCACTTGATTTGATTCCCAATCTCAATAATATTCACTCTCAATTCAAATTCACCTTAGAGCATGAAACCAATAAAAGCATAAACAACCTTCATATTAATATCATCAAAAACAAACAAACAATTTTGAATACAAAATTTACAGAAAACCTACACATATTGATGCAATCATCCCAAATGATTCTAATCATCCTACAAACCCTACAATACACAAAAGAGCTGCTTTTAACAGTCTTATCTACAGACTACTTCATATAACTTGCAACAAAAAGAACTTCAAAAATGAACTTAACTTTATCAAACAACTTGCTATTACCAATGTTTACTCCCATTCATTAGTTTACCCGATCCTTCAAAAACAAAAATCACAACTTATCAACAAATCCGCTCTCAGTAATTCTAATTCAAATTCAGATATCAAAACCAAATGGATCAAGTTCAACGATACAGGGAAAGAAATTAATAGAACTGCCAATATCTTTAAAATAAAATTAAAAAAATTAAAGGTAGCCTTAAGCACTATCAATAACATCAAAAAACATATCAATAACTCCAAACTAAACAGAACCAAACAATATGAAAAAAGTGACATTTATCAACTCACCTGTGACTGTAACAGTGTTTACATAGGCAAATCTGGGAACTATATTTCTACTAGATTTTCTAAACATCTTTAACAGTCAGGACATCAACCAACTCCAATGAACATAAACATGAAACTAGTTTACAATACCTCAAAAGGCACAACAATGAACATAAACATGAAACTAGTTTACAATACCTCAAAAGGCACAACAATGAACACACTGAAAATATACTTATTCAAACCATATTATTAAACAGTAAAAATGTAGCCTACTAAATGAACAAACAATTTTTGAAAATCAAATACTCATCAATAAATCAAAAAAACTCCCTCAACATACCAAAAATTAAAAATACCTCCATTTCGTTCTGCACCCATCCACCCTTCCATAATAGTTAATAACCTGTTTGGGCCATTGTCAAGAAGACTAGAACCTTTTTCCATTTCATTTATTGTCATTGTATCTCCAAACCCATATAATGTATTTTATTTGAATTTAATTATCATGAATAGATAAATTCAAAATATATACATTCACCATCTCATTTTCACAATATCACAATACAAAATACCTTCTTATATTTATAATATCGTTGACTTCATATTACATTTTTTCCAGATTGTTCTTATTTCACTTCATAGATACATGTTAATTGTAATTCTCCTATTAGTTCTCTTAATAACACGACATAGGATACTCAAGCACATAGCTTTAATTTCTGGTAAATATGATGTTTCATAATGATTTATTTTTCAACACTATAATTTATTAAACTTGATTAATTTTATGTTTTACCACATTGGCTGACGCATTGTGTCTTAACCATAAATTTCATTCGGTGTGTTCTTTCTTTCTCATCAGACCTGAGGATGATGCCGCTGGGGCATTGAAACATGTTGTCTAAATAACTGTGTCTGCTGACCTGGTGGTCTAGGGGTAAGGTGTCGGACTTCTGTGTTGGGGGGTCCTGGGTTCACTCCCCGGTCCCGGCACAGATTTGTTTGAGTACCAAACCCTTCCTTCACCTCTGACAATACGTGTATTAATCACAACTTGTGAATGTGGGGATATGCCAGGCCTCCACCGTGGTTCGGATTCCACGTTAAACTGTAGGACCTTCATTTCATCTCACAATCACCCTACCATTACACATTACCGTAAGTGCGTATAACCCGAACGAGTAGTAAGACGCGGTGCTAATAATAATAATAATAATAATAATAAATAACTTTGCAGCTCTTGCAACCAGAAATCAAGGAACAGGGAACTACAGCTAAGAAATAAATACAATCTTTACTTTTCAAATTTAGTAATTTTTATGTAATTTCTCAAGAGTATTACATTAAATTTCAATATATGCATAGTCACATCATCCTTTGATTCTTTCAACTTAGTTTTAAGTGTAATTGATACAAATGTCTATTTTAAAATGTACCTGATTTTTAGATGTTTCTTACTATTTCAACATATTCATAGTTAAAATGTATCATTACTTGTAATTATTACTACCAAATCTTTTACAAATATAATTTAAATATTGTGCATATATATTATATTTATACTATATATCTATGTTTCTTTCACGTCAATTAGTACAACTTTTTAAACTTAAATTCACTTAAAATTGAATTTTATTTTTCTTAATATTACTAACTGTTCCTTACTAAGCATTTCAAATGTTTTTCAAAAGTACTTGCTCAAGTTATACATATTTTGTGGCATGTTCAACACACCTTTTACACACACCAAAAAAAAAATTGATTTAAAATAATGGGCTTATCTTACAACCAGGGAAAAGCCTTTTAAAAAATAGGACAAGTTAATTTTGTTTGCAATGAAAACCAGGAATTATACTGGAATTTTATCCTGAGGTTTGAGTGGTCCCACTGAAAATGCATTGTGTGTTGTAAACGTGGTAAGGCTGTTGAACAGTAGGTTTTTTTTAAAATTATGAACAATGAAATAGGATCAGAATATGATAAACTGTTATTACATACAGAAGTATGATGGCTTTCTCTTGGAAAAGTGCCACATCACATTTTTGATTTGCAAGATGAGATAAAAATACATCTCATGGAAATAAAAATGCTAGTCTTTCAAAACATCTGTTGAAAATGAATTCTTTGAAATTCTTCCATGCCTGCCCCACTTTCTGCAAGAGAATGATATAGAAGTTGGACCAATTAAAACTATTTTCCCTGAACATTTTTTGAATCTGAAAACAAACATTTTAAAGCAGTTTCTTCATTTTCTTGGCTGGGTTTGAGATCAATTTTCATTTATCATTAACTCTTCCTCAAGATTAACTTTGAAAGAAAAGGAGGAGCTAGTAAAAATGTCTGCAGATGAAACACTTTAAATAAAGTTCAGGGCATAAACCTTGACTTAATTTTGGCTGTCTCGGTAGAATGAACATCCATTATTAGTCAAAAAAGCACTGCAATATTTACTTTTCTTAGTGTCAACAAAAATGTTTCTACTATCAACCCAATAAAGACCACAGGTCGATCAAAACTAGATGTTGAAGATTTTCTTAAAAGTTGCAATTTAAGACATAAATCCAAGAATAGTGTGTGTAATTCCCAAGATTCAAGCTCAAATTTCACATTAGAATTGTCTGTCAAACATTTTATTTTAATCCATTATTCTATTAATAGTTTGTTGTTTTCTCTTCAATACATCTTGCATACTATTTCTGGCTAGATTTTTTTTTACATATTCAATTACTTAAATTAACTAATATAGAGGAATGTAAAATAAATTTATTTTATAAAATGTATTTTGAAATATCAATGTTTATTCTTTATTTTAATTACATGGGGGTATACGTTCTACTAAATAAAGTATTTCATCGGGGTCGCACCCAGCATAAGGTTGCACACCACTGATCTAGAGGATAAAATAACAAATTCAATAAATATTTTTCCATAAAAAGTTTAGCCTATCCTAATTTATGTGTATAGTTATGCCTATATTTTGGTAAGCTCTTAAATATTGTTTTCATAGAGAGGATAACCACACCAAAATGGTAGCGAAATAAAACCTTTTTTTCTTGGTAATATATAACCCTTTAAAAATATTTCAAAAATGGCACTAAATATTTACTAAGACACCATTTTAAATTATGTTGAATAAGTGATGGATTATTTTTTTCTAAATGATTCAAGTTGAAACATAGCTAGTACTATGATTTTTTTCAAATTAGATTGAAAATTAGCATTATAACTTGGTTGAAATATTCAACCCAAAACATTATTTTTGTGAGACAATCCAGGAAAAAACACAGAACAAGTAACTTCAACATGTTAATAAAACAAACATTTATTTGGCATTTGTGCCACAATGTAGGCAGAATAAATCAAGATTTATAAAACAACATAATAATAAAAAAATTATTACATATGTTTGGCATGTAAGCAAGTCACTTTTCTCACTTTTAGTTACTTTTTCTCTTTAAGTCCCTCTTACCCATTTTTTTTTTCAAGAACATTCATTTTTATTAACTCTTTATTTTTACCAGAAAGCTTATATTTTCTCACTTCCAAGTTTTTTTAAGAAAGACAATACTAATTTAACATAAATTAAGAATTAATTGAATATGAGTGCATACAGGAGCCTTCCTGGAAGAAAGTAAATTATGTAAAGAGGAAAGAAAATTAATGCATTAAAAAATAAAAGGATAATTTAAAAATAAATGTTAAAATTAAAGAAAAGAAATCTGAACACAAGACTAACTAAAAAAAGAATCAAAAATTATACAGAACTGTAAATAAATTGCTTACGAAATTAAATTAAAGCTTGGTCGTGTGGTTATGTTGACTGACTTTAGGTCTGTTAGTTCACAACCCTGACTTGGTCGTGTGGTTATGCTGACTGACTCTAGCTCTGTTAGTTCACAACCCTGACTTGGTCGTGTGGTTATGTTGACTGACTCTAGGTCTGTCAGCTCACAACCCTGACTTGGTCGTGTGGTTATGCAAAATAATGATTTTCAGACAAGTATGTAGACTTACAAGAAATGAATCCCATAGATGAAGCAAACATTCTTCAAAAGAAAATTTAAAATTCAAAACATCTTAAATAGTTTAATTTCTTTTATTTCTATGTACCTAAGAGAATACAGTTGTATTTTATAAAAAAAAAATTAAACAATGTTTTTATAAGTTGCATTTTTCTTCCTCTTTCAATTATCTGCACACATTCCTGATAATTTTATTCACTTCATGGTCACCTTTAGTCACTTTTTTTTACTAGTTCTTGTCACTTTTCTCACTTATTTGAAGACACCTGAGCACTTTAATCTCTGAGTGAAGACATCAATTTATGAAAATAGTTGGATAACATGGATCCTGCCTCTACCCCCCATTCTCCATTGTACTTTAATTGGGAAAATTTTCAAATGATAACCTAATAAAACTTTTCCAAAACACTCTGGAATGGATGAATAACAAGAATTTAAAACATATAAAAAAATAGATATTTAAAAACAGGAAGGCTCCATTATGAAGTTGATTCCTTATGTGTAAACAAAGTGACATAAGTTTTCTTGGTATTTGTGGGGAAATGAAGTTAGTAGTTACATATTATTTTTTTTGTATATAGAAAAAATTATTGCAATACAGTGAGACCTTCCGATTGCAAACAAATCATTTGCAAGACTACGATACATAAAGGAAGCAAACAAAAAATACTCTGTAGCACATATGATCAAATGATTCTAATAATACAAATTTGGATATTTAATGGAATACCCATTTCATGGACCTTGCTTTGTGATGGTTTAAATTTAATTTTTAAAGCTCTATAGTGTAGCATTAATGTAGTAGTTTTGATCCCAATATTAATTTACTTTCCTTACATATGTTCTAGCACCCACAAACACCAAAAGTCCACATAAATCAATACTCCAAGGTTTCTGCATACATTTCACTATTTGAGAATTGAAACACTTTTATCTTTGAATACTAAACTTAAGAAATACATTTATTGACTTTATTATTCTGATAACCTTTTCAAACACTTTGCTATAGAAGCATATTTGTTCGGAAAAATGAAACCACTCAATGGCACAACCTCACTTTTAAGATGGCTGGGATGCTACTATATTGACTTCTTTATTCTCACAGCTTAGGCAAAGCTAGCCAGACTGATGTCACCAGGCTTTCTACTAATGGCATCTTATCGCTACCTGAGTATGTAAGTGTTCCATGTCCACTTTAGTAACTTTATTTTAAAACAATTTTTATAGGTTGATGTGTTCAATGATGAAAGTTAGATCTTCTTTAAAAATATATATATTTATATATATATTTATATTGATGTTTAGTGTTGGTTTCCTATTATTTTATAAATGTATTTTAATATCTTTTAATAAAAGATGGCCATGCTTTTAAACAAAACAAAAATTACAGTTTGGGAGATAGAACACTTGCATTCTAAAATATGCTTAGCTTTGAGCAACATAGTTCAAAATATCTAGAGATAAAATAATTAATAAAACAATATGTTCACTCCTACCCTGAAAAGTAGCAGTCTTACATTAACAGATTACAGGATGGCCCTCTCTTACAAGCGCCACCATAGTGTAACCTCTCAAGGTAAGCTTGCCAAAATTTCAGGGTGAACTGACTAGATACTACCTCTTCCTTGAAAGGTATCAATCTTACATTGGCTGATTACAGTATTACCCTCTCTTATAAGCTGCACTATAGTGTAACCAATTAAGGTAAGCTCCCTGCACTATAGGGTAAACAGCATATACATGCATGAAGTGTTTAACACAATCTCTGCCACTAACTTATGTTTCATAAATACAATTAATTTTTTTTAACTTTGTACAAAAAAAAAGGTGTAAATAGTCAAGCACTTGCAACTCGATTTAAGATATTTTTTTTCCTTTCTTCTTTTTTAAAATACTTCTTCCATCATTCTGAACTTCAAAGGAAACATCATTTTATGCATTCTTTCACCAAGTAAGACTAAAGAAAGAGCTGGTGTTTTAATTTCTTTCACTTCAATAATAGCTATGTTGTTATTAATAGCAAAAATATCTAAACCTCTAACATATGTCTCTATGGTGTTTTCACTTGTGGAAAATATGTTGTATCTGTAACAGAATCATGCCGTTTATCATCATTTAAATATAAAGTAGTAAAAGTATTGAGATTAAAGCCTAATTCACTATACTATGTATATACATTTTCCTGCTTTTACATTAAAGGTTCACTACTTAACAATGGTGGGGTTTTTAAGGACATTTTAAAAAAAGGTTAAATTATTTTAAAAATATACTTAATTCTACTCAGCCTTTACCCACTTATGCCTAAATTAACATGGTGGCTACAGACAGGGAAAACCTGGAAAAGTCAGGGAATTTTTGGAATACAGGGAAAACAGGGAAATGTCAGTGAATTTAACTAAAAATAAGGAAAAGTCAGGGAATTAAAAAATATGTCTAATATATCCCATTAATTTTGCAACCAAACATGAAAACAAAAGCACTTAATACCTAAATAAAATAACATTTTAATATGTGATCAATAATAAATAAACTAAAGTTATCACCCACCATTAAAACTGGGAAAAAAAATGGGGTGTGGCTGTGTCATGGACACGGCCGTGTGTTGTACGTGAATACGTTTATGTAACGGGCTATATTTTTTTTATTCTAACACCTTATTATATTCACTATCACTACTTTAAACTAATGTTTTATATACAATCGATAGATTTTTGATATTTTTTTATTCTTACACCTTATTATATTCTCTGTCACTACTTTAAACTAATGTTTTATATACAATCGATAGATTTTGACGACAGCTGACGATTAAAACTTAAACGAACATTGTAGCTTCTCTGAGTCAAAAGTTATTCTAATTGCAAATCTTGATACGCAGCAAAATAACCTCAAAATGGTGGCGCTTCCTCCTCCACCGTGCGCGATGCGTCACTTTTCTCGCGTATCGTAATGCATTTTTTGATTCTTTAGCTATCCAATGGTATAATTTAATTTTGGATGTAGAGGATAGATTCGAAACTGCAACGCTAAACTGTATCCCCCGATTTTGTTATCGTTAGGTTTTTTGGATTGCCCCCATATGGTAGCAAATTTAAAGACGTATTCACGTCAAAAAGTAGTCATGGAGAATTGAAAAATGTGGCCTGAAAAACCTGGAAAAGTCAGGGAATTTTGTAAAATATGTTTTGTAGCCACCCTGATTAATTTACTGTTAGGTAGAATTACATTATTGAATAGTTTTAAATCACCTTTGTATGCAAGACAAAGTGAATCTCTGACCCATTATAAAATATTTAGTATTTTAAAGAAAAAAACATAATAAATATTCGACAAACATTTTTTAACACTATCTTATTTTTTAAATGCCTATCAACAAACTTTTTTTAACAATATCTTATTTTTTAAATTCCTATGTATTCCCACACTTGTATTCTTAAGACTTTAACCAAGAATATCTTCTATAAACATTTCTTCCTTGTGTAAATTTTTCTAATTGTTACGGCTTAGATCAAACTCTAAATACTAAAACTCAAATTAAAATAATAATTGCAAACCTAAATTAGCCAACCCTAGCTAACAACAGCTTATCACATAGTCTCAACTTTTAGAATGCATCCCTTCCATAGCCACATGGGCAAGTTTCCATTATTTTAGCTGAAAATTGTTGCACTTTTTGTGAGATCTACTCTTTTGAGTATTTTGGTAGGGTATCAGACTTTAAAACCTTTATTTTGGGTGAAGGCGTTGGAGGTAACATGTTTTCCTCAAATGTTTAGTGTTGAAATTATGATTTTTCATAAACATTCTCAGCAAGCTGTGATTAATAATCACAATAATAAAATCAAAATGTTTGGAAAGAATTAAAATATTTTTAATCTATAGATTTATTTTTAGCAAATTTTAACCAGTCTTGTAAATCATAAATGTTGAATCTATTAAACACACATTTAGTTTGTGTCACTCAATTAGTTTATAAAAATTACAATACATCTAATACCACTTATCTCAGTTATTTATAATAATAAAAGGAAGTGTTTGTCTCTTGTGTTGTGTGTTTGTTTGGGTGCGATGCCCAGCCAAATATACAGCATGTGGAGGTCTGAAATTTTTATCATAGGTGCACAGAAGGGGGTACAAATGCACCTTGAAGCTGGATTTTTAAATTTCTAATTAGCTTTTTAGTTATGTTTATAATTACATTTCAGAGATAACTGTGACATGGGCAACATAGTGTGGGATTGCTAGTATTCTATAAAAGAAAGCAGTAATAAGGATACAATATTTCAAAATGTATGTAAATGTTTAAGACTTGATGTACATAAAAACAAAAAAACCATAAACAAACACAAGGAAACACACTTTCAGCATAATGGGCAATTCTTCCAAAGGCTCAATTATTACCAACCTAATTGGTTAATAGAATTCCTCATGTTTGCACTAAGGGGGCATAGAATAAATATTCTTAACACTTTGCTATGTTTAATTGTGAATTCACTACCATACCATATAAACATAGAGTTAAAACAGGAATATATTTTTAAATATATAAAACTATGTCTGAATTTATTAAAAATGATCAATAACCATTTGACTCCATTGGTTTGAATCATTCATGTTTCACACATTATACTGCGCTCATTTATCATAGTTTAGTTATTTTGTACACCATAAACGCCATTAAAACTTTTAACAATTTATTATGTCCTTTATGTTTTGAATCAGAAATGTAACACAAATAAGCTACATTAATATTTAAAACCTTACACGAGAACCAAAGACGATAGTCATATTTCTCTTCAAATTCCTTCTTTTTTCCTAATTTTTATTTTTAGGTCTTAGCCATATAGATTTCTTAAAATATTAGCTCAGAGCTATGCCATTTTATAGGCTTTAAGTAGATATTAAAGAATGTGTTGAATATGGAGAGAAGAACTCAGATAAGTCTGTTAGTAAAACAACAAAGTAAGTCATTCATATCTCTGTCTACACATTTTTCAGGTTTATTCTTACACTGTATTCTCATTTAAATTACTGGGATACAGTTAGGAATGCATTTTAAAATATTTATGTTCCTGATAAATTAAATTTTAGTTCAGTGAGTGTCATTTACACACTAATTGTCAAAATAAATTAATAGTTTTGGCTAACCTTCAGTATTACATTTAAAGCAGTCTTAATTTAAAATGGTCTTTAATGCGTTAACACTGAAAAAATAAAACCTAATAATTAGAATATGCTATATTTCTATTGGGGTGCATTATTTATGGTTACTAAACAAATCAAAATGTTCATTTGAGTTGAATATACCCTGTTAACCCAGATAGTAAATAAGAATTTGCTCAGGAATATATATTTCAAAACTAAATTTTCCTTTTGATTACATGCCATATTGTTGGATTAGAATTAAATACTAAGAATGTGAACATAACATCACAATTCCTTAGTTTAGGCTTTCAATTTAAATTTGTTTGTTAATATATGAATAGAAAGTGTCACAAACAAAAACAATAAATTAATGCATGTGGATGTCTTAGCTTTCTTTACTCGGAACAATGATTTTAATAGTCGTATTTTTGTTTTTTGTGTTTATTGGGTAGTATTTTCAAATTTACATAACTTTTAAGAAAAAATCAAAACAATACAATAGGTCCTTATTACATGTATGTTAGCAGGCCAACAAAAGTGGAAGTTTTTTTTAAGTGTACCAGTATATTTCAAAAGATAGTTTTAATTGTTAGACTTTAAGATACTCACTGATTGTACTTCAAATAAAGTTATTGATCTGATAATAACTTTTGAATAAAACAATTTATTTTTATATGATGTACATAGCCATGTATGCATAGTCTCTTTCTCCACCCAACTTATTTAATATAAAGATTATTTAAGATTTCTTGATAAATGCCATGCATAATGACTTGGTTTTTCAATCAAAAGCATGCAGTGCACACATTTATATTTCATTGTGTACTAAACATACTATAATATTGGTTAATATATTTTGTGTGCCGGTCTCCTTGAGTTTTGCCATGAACAATAGTGCTAAGGCATTAATCCCTTCACTCCACTCAAGAATTTGTGTTTTAAATATTGGTTATAAACTTAAAAGTGGTTGAAATTCTTTCTATATCAAGTTTCAGAACACTAAGAACTAGGATTTTTTATTGCTTTTTTATGCTAAAGGTCTTACCCCACTTAAACTAATTTGAAGATTCAGGATGAAGAAGATGAAATATAAGGAAATAAACCAGCGTTTTTGTGGCGGTAGTAAAATATCATCTTTTTAAAAATCACTATTTGCCTGAAATTTAAACCAAATTCCAATCTTCTAGGTACTTGCATCTGTGATTACATAGGTTAACTTGGTACTCTTAAATTATACTGGATTGCTAGTAACAGAGAGATTGAGGTTTGAATCCTGGTCAGGTGTATTGAGGGTGGTTTTTACTAGTTGGTGTCCTACTACACCCCCACACAAATGGGGGTATGAATTTCCTCTAAACTTCTACCTTAAATATCCCTAATACATTAAATATTATTAATATGAATGACTTTAACCCGAAAAGGTAGGGATACACTGAAAAACAAAATAAAGATATATCTTGGTCTGATCTGAGCATGCACCTTTATTTACTAGTTTATATGTAAAATTCCTGTTCATGATGAAATTTTTCAGGGTATGATTTAGTATTGGCAGAGGACGAGGAAATGAATCGAATGATTGAGTCAATGAAACTCTTTGATTCAATTTGCAACAGCAAGTGGTTTGTAGAAACGTCAATCATTTTATTTTTGAACAAGAAAGATCTGTTTGAAGAGAAAATTGTGAAAAGTCCACTCACAATTTGTTTTCCAGAATACACAGGTGAGTTAATATTAATATTTTATAAAATAATAGATTATTGTTAGAAAGTAGGGATGGAACTAACACACAGAGGGATATCAAAAGGAAAAAAAGAAACCTTAGACAACAAGTATAACTGTTTTAATGGGTGATATTGCTTTCTTTTATGCACCCCTTTTTAAACTTCCTGAACTATAGAAGAACCTGAACAATTAGGGAGTGAATCCTTTCCATTTGAAAACAACTTATTGGACTTGGGGATGAATACTCCCTTTCACACCAAATTCATGATATTTCATAAGCTATAGGATTTAAAGATTTTAATCCTTTTATTTTTTTAATACTCTGGTTAGATCACTCTTTCGCTAACCAGACTTTAATATAAATGCTCCTAGCAAATGACTTTAAACATCCAGAAAGCAGTCGAAATGATTTAGGTTGCTATGGTGACCTCTTTTTATGGCATTTATATAAATTTCAAATCTAGGCTAGGTAAATGCTGAAGAGTGTGTGTGTATATGTATATATTCTTTTTTTTTTTTTAACACTTTCCAGTCTAAGGCTTGTATGCATAGTTTAATTCAGTTGACTAGTGTTTTTTCACTTTAAAAAATCATAACAATTTATTTTTATTCCTACATATGAGTTTAAAACATAAAATTAAAGCTTGAAACTTGTTCTTTTTAAATCATGTATTCGAAAATGAATCTTACTTACTAAATTTTCCAAAAACATTTATTGATTTCTTAGACATTTTTCAGATAAAAAAAATTGTAAAATATAATTATAAAATTTTTTAATTAATATAAAATTATTGAGCACTTCATGATTCACATTCATATTTATTGTATCACACACGCTAGTCACAAAACAACAAAGCATATGAACCAATGGTCGCAGTCTATCCTAACCAACCTGTCGATATTTATAAAAATTGTTAAAATCGTTTAAATAAACAAATACAAAAACTACACCAGCGGATTCATAATGAGCTAAACTAAACCATAGAGCAGTCGGCAATCATCTAGGGAATTGGTAAATGTATTAAAAGCAATGTGGAAATTCTGCTCATATACCATACATGCCGAACTAAAACATCGCGCCCGCTTCACGTATGAGCGTAGACCGGAAAATGTTAGCAAAATTGTTGAGATGAATTAAATATCCAAGCTTGTATACGTAGTTATTAATCACGGTTATAGGTACATCTAAATATCATATTCTTTAAATTGAAAATTGACACCTAGACACGAGAATTAAACCCAAGACCTTTGCTCTAACCACTGAACTATTCCTGAATTGTCCCGTGCCCAGGGTCATTCTTCACTCATATTTTGAGGCAGTCAATCTGTTATGGTAGTGCTGCACCCTTCTATTTAACTTTAGGGTCAGCAGAAATAGATTGGATCCTCCTCCTTAGCATTTTTTACAATATATCCTGACCCATAGTGTATATATATATGTGGCCTATAAAATCTCTCTATTATATTATGGTTTTATAAAAATGTGCTAGTTTTTGAAATCTGTATCCATCTTATTAACTTTAAGCTAGACATATTTTATAAAAAAGAGCTTTTCTACTGAAACATTTATTTATTTAACGTATCACATATCACTTTAAAACATAATGAGCTCTCACTATATATTCCCAGACTTTAATTTAAAAAAAGTACATTATAATTATTAATTAATAAGAGCAAAAAAAAAGAATTTAGAGGATAAAGATAATTTAAAGGGAGGGGAGGGGGGTCCGGAACTTTCTGCTGGGTGGTATGTGGAGGTATGTTTGTCTACGCCATAGACCAATCAAACAACCTTTCCTGTGAAGTGACCTGTTCCAGTTCCCTCGTGTCTCATTACATCTATACATAGCTCGGTTGGTTGAACGGTAGAGCACAAGAAAATATACAACACCCTCCAAAATGAACATATTTTAACTATGCTAGAAAATTAACAAGGCCTACTTAGTGTGTACTGGAATCCATAGGGACTTGCAGAAGATGATTTATAAAAGAGTAAAATTAAGACAAATAATACAATGTGCTTGAGACAGTAAAAAAATTATTTATTTACAATGTTTACTTCTCCAATATTTCAAGTTAGATTCCCCTACCTATTGGTTCGACCAGACAAATTAAAACATTACTATAAAATATTACTTTTGTTTTTACAGGTTGATAGAAATATGGCTATATGGTTATGGAATAAATTAAGTGACAAAAAAATTTAAAAAAAATTGTATCCTCACAATGACCCAGTTTCAGAAGGTGAGGAGATGGGAAGGTTGGGATTTTCCCTGTACCCTTCCAGGGCAGTAAACAGTCTAAATAGTTTTTTTGTTAGTGATTTTCATTTATGTGGTTTCTTTAAAATTGACCCCAAAAAAAGAATAACTCGGAAACTGAAGTCCTGGAAAAAACTTAAAAGCTTTGTTTTCCCTAGAAATGGAACCACCATATACATGCATCGCTGAGGTGCCCTGCATTGCAAAAGGGCATAGCCCCACAGGATTATGCCAGATAGAATTTCTCCTCTTTTGTAGCTGATTGACACACAGGATGCATTGAACCCCAGACCCCCAGCACAAAAGTCCAACACCTTACCCCTAGACACACAGATCATCCCACACAGGATACACCCTGACTTTGTATGGAGTTAGTTTTTTTCATGAGTAACTCCACTACTTGAGAGTTCTTTCCCAAAAAAAAATTACTCGGAGCCGCGCCACGGAACCTCCGCTCATTTAGTTTACTTTCACCCCAATACCACTCTTTTTGATCCCACCTAGGCTATTTTGCCACACATCTTCCCAGAATCTCGCCAAAGTTGTCCAAAATTGGCAGCAAGATTCCTTCATAAATATTGAATTTTACAAATTAGCCTTGTGCAACAAAATACTAAGAGATGAAAAATAATATTTTATCTCTCTCTACCATCTTGCAGCAGAAACACTCTCCTAGTAGCATGCTTATGGGGTGGGTTCGTGAACTACTTATTTAATCAAGATGGCTCTCATAAAATAAATTTATATTGGTTAAAAAAAATAGGGAAAATGACTACAAAACAAGGTACATAAACTAAACAATGTAAAGATTAGTAAAATATTAAATTTCAGATATATTTTGTTTTCCAAAGATGTAAGCTACCAAGGAACCACCTTAAATAGTTAATATCCCCGGATAATAGCAATTAAAACACACATGCTAAGGCAGCTATTACTATCATCCCAATAATATACATCAAAAGGATTTTTTTTTAATAAAATAAGCTATTATAAATTAATTATGGAAAGGTAAAAATAATAATTTAAAAAATTAGCTAGGGGTTTATTGAAAATCCTCACAACCTGCCGTGGCAGCTCTTGAGGGCGGGGTGGTGTAGGGGTGAAGCTCTCCCTGCCTTACAAAATAAAGCAAAAGAAGAAACAAAAATTAGTGGGAAATTCATATTTTTTTTGAGGAAATTAGTAAAACCATAATCACATAAACATGTGCACAAGTAAAAGTGCACCTACTAGTAAAATTCCAAAAACATGTGTTTCCCACTACTCTGTGGGTGTTGGGCGGCCAGTCGCACTGCCTAAGCTCTAAATGCATCATTGTTGTGTCATGACAACCTGACGTCACTGCTCTTATCTAAGCTGTCCTTTACTTTGTCCTGTGGAGTGGACTAGGGAGTGTCTGTGCTACATGCAGTCAACAACAGGATTGCGCAAACATGCAATGAAGCCACTGTTATGCACTGATATGAGAGGTGTAAATGGTAAAATCAAAGAGAGATATAAAATGGCCTTAATATTAAAGACATCAAGGTACTTCAGTTCAGAGGGAATTGTCAAACATTCCTAGTTTATATCTGCAATAAACTTTAACATAAGTTTTCTCTATCCTACACAATTTGTCAGGATCACTCTGTCTCTTAGGACCCATAGGATAACATCTGCAGTAAAAGTCCTACTTAGGCAATAAATACTGTACATAGTGTGCAAGCCAACGCTAACTAAAATAAAGAGACTACTTGGATTTGGTATCAAAGCACAAAGTTACTGGCTAATATTAACGGATAAAGTCCGCATTCCAACTTAGGTTGTGGGACTAAACTGTCATTATGTTAAAATCAGGTAGCTTTAACACAGTGACAGTACCAATATCAGTCATAGGTCCATAAAGAAATTAAACATTTATATAGAGGATAGTCAATAGTGTGCTTTGGTTTAACCCCTTTCCTGCGTTAATCGGATATATCCGATCTCAGCATTATAGCCATTGACTGCGGAAATCGACTTTACCCGATGACATGTAAACTTTATCTACCTTTGCTGCGACAGTCGGAAATAGCCACAAGAGTGTTAGAACGCCGAATTTTTCATACTACTATGCCCGTGCGCCTCTGACATCTGGTTCTAGTTTTGAGAACTGTCAGTTACCAGATGCTAAATCATAACAATTTTAGCACACGTGCAATATTTATGTGGTAGAAAATATTGTTGAGGGATTTATTAGTGTAGTATTTGTTATATTTACCCGGTTATTCTGTGTTAGTAACATTTAATTTATGATTGATGAATTCGTGCCATGAAAAGTGTAATAAATATAATATCTGGTCAGTATGGCAATTGGAAAATTCAATAATTCTGTGAGTTTTAAAATTTATTGTATTTTTTCTAATTGTTATTTTATTTTTGTTCTTTACCAGATTCCTATTTTGAAACCATGCCTAACACAAATACATGATCTTATAGAGACTACACTGAGGAAAGCACCATTGTAGCATAAAATTGTTCAAGTTGTGTTGATGTAACCTAATTCTCAAAAGTTTTCTTTTTATTACATAAGGCCTATATTAGGCCTGTCAAATCCTCATTTAGCGATTTTTTTGTCACTTGTGGGTGGCTAGTAAAATAAAGAATGGTTCTGATAGCAGAATAACATTGCATTTGGGTAAAATATGACATAAATAAAATGTGACATAAAATTTTATCAATATAAAATATATTTTATTAAGCGATTTATACACAACATGGTGCTAAATTTCATGTTTAAAATCCATTACTAGTTGAAAATCACATTATTTGATCATAATCATGATCAGCATGCACATTTTCAGATTTTGAATTATTTACTTATAATTAGCATTTCTGAAGGTAAGAAGTAAAAATTAAATACGCAGCAAAGGTTTAAGATACTGATGGATCCCATTGCTTTTCTGGTCATAGGTGGTAGGGCTCCCCTGCTGCCAAAAACTAAAAGGACCACACCCTTGAATCGGTGATTTGGGTATAGTTCATTTATCTGCTCAGCCAGAACTTCATATTTTGTTATCTTATCTTGACATGCATCTTCAAGTGATATTCCTTCTTCATACCGAACAGTGACATTCGCTATACAAATAATGATGTTGTGGATCAGGACACAATCAGGTTTTAGTTCGATTCCTGGGGCATTAGTGAGTTCTGGTTCTTTAATCACCTTATTTCCTTTATTAGCAGCAAATGTCCCTTTTGACAACCTCAATAACATTTTTTTGACACTTAATATGTTTGTCTTTAGTCACCACACATCCACCAAGAATGTGGGCCGCAGTCTCAATTGAATAGCCACACCACCTGCAATCCACCTCCACCTTCCTGTATTGTGCTTGGATGACTAAATTAGCTTGCACATTACATCTCATTTTCATTGCCTCCAGATATCCTGATTCTTTCAAGAGAGATGGGGAATAGAGCCATTTATTAGCTTGGATCATCTTTAAAGTACTCGACCCCCTTACCTTGGCTCAGGCACTCCTTCCATGCCGGTCTCGCTTCTTCTTTAAATCGAAATTTCAATCTTTAGAGGAGCTTTGGGGCTATATACAGCAATCATTTTGGGGTCTTCAAATGTGAGTAGTTTACTATAGATTCTGAGTGTAGCAGTTGTGATGATGTTTTCCAATTTAGTGAAGCCCATTCCTCCATCTCTTCTTCTGGTATAAAAGAAACCAGATATTGTGCAAGCTGGTAGATGTACAATTCCCTTGACGATCTTTGATACTGAGCTATCTATAGGACATATATATGTCTATGATGTTTCATTAATCATCGAGGGATAAATAAATCAAGGTAGAATAAAGGTGGAGAGCATTTCAATTATCTGGTGGGGCTTGAGTGGGAGCTTTGCAGCTCTGCCCATAATCTCAATCAGCTTTCTGTCCGTATCTTCAGCTGAGCACTTAGGTACTCGATTGCTTCTTCAGGGCCCACTTTTTTCATCGTTCCAGTCTTTAGCTTAAGCATGGGATCCATTGCGTCCAAGCTCTTATTCTTTGTCATTATTTGAACACTCCGGCATTTTCCGAGTGATAAAGACATTAATCCCTTTTAGGAATCCCTCCATCCAGTCCATCATCTATTTAGTTCATGTGCCAGAAGCCCAAAAAGATGAATTTGAGTAAATGTGGGGCGAATTGGTGAAATTTTTAGGATTTGATTATTGGGTCTCATGGAAGACAAAAATAAGTGATAGCCATTTAGGAGGCGTAGCTATTCAATATGGTGCCCATTCAAAATGGCGTCCAGAGTGCAATTTTTAAAAGCTTAATATTTCGTGAATGGCTTGTTCGATTTTTTTAAATTTTTTTCAAGGCATATTTTCTATATCTTAAATTTTTTAAATATTGTTTTTCACTTTTTTTTT
>CABEEJ010000397.1:173123-210946 GCA_901482245.1 Timema douglasi | reverse complement strand
ATATTTTTTTTCACTTTTTTTTTTTTTTGTTTTCTCAAAATGTTAGGAAAACTTTTTTTTTGTTACCATTTTCTATCATGTATCCTGTAGCTCGAAAACTGCTCAAAATTTGAAATTTTGTCCAATAATGAAATATTCCTTGCCTTATTAGCCTTACAATGGTACCATTTAGAGGCCACTTACTATTAAGCATAAGTGGATAGCCACCCTAAACCCTCTGGAATTGCGGGCAGCCCATTACTAAATTAGCCTATTCTTAACCAACTTGCAGTAACTTTTTGGGAAAAAATATTTGTGGAAGTAAATAAAATCTATAGGACAGAAACCATGTGTTATGAATATTATGAAATCAAATTGATTGACCTTAGACCAAGCTGTCGAAGTTACGGTTAATAGGGACACTCAGACTGCATGAGGGACTCTTGAATTTACTCTCAAGAGAGGTGCTGTATTGCACTACTATATCAATGCAGAATACATAACATCAGCCCTGCAAAATTTTCGTGATATTTTGTCTTTTCTCAAACAGAAATATCATCCTGATCTTCAGGCTTCTTGTATTTCAAAAGATCATAAAGATGTATCCTCATTTATTGAATTTTCCACTACTGATTGGACAAACCCTTTGGAACACAAGCCATCAGATATAGTAAATTTATCATCGGGAGTGGCAGTACCTGACTTATTAAACGCAAGAGACAAGAGTTAGAAAGCATACATTAACTTCCAGAAGCTTTGTTTAGAAAATGGAGAATAGTTCCATGATCCTCTCAAGAAGACAAACTTGAAAATAGCAACGCCAAAAAGGACAGTCAAACATACAACTTCTAATAAAGAAGTGGTACTTCATTGTGACAGAAATCTATTTGGAACAATTATTTTCACTGTGGAAACCAAATCACTTGATATGCATGATCTATTTTGCCCTCCACTGGAACCATTGTTTTGGAATCTGGAAAATCCAGATGGATCAATGAGAAAAATAAATAAGGCATCGTTAGCACACTGGAAAACTTAGTCACTTTGGTGGAACCAAATGAAGTTAAATCTTCTTGCATTATTGATGTGATGGGACTGCCTTAAAGGGTACAGGGTGCGTACAAGATTTTTAATCAATTTTCCCACTCTGTTCTTGCTCTGAACTATGGCAGAAATAGTGAAAGAGTAGCCATAGTAATTTATTTGTATCGCAAAGATTGCTGAAGCTGAGCGCTTACAGAGAGGATCACAAGAAGGGATACATTTCAGTAATATAAAAGGGGGCCAGCCACAATATCATTAACTGGAGGAGGCTACTGCGGAACACTAAAAGTAATACCAAACTCGCAATATTTTTGGCATAAAGTTGGCGGGAGGATAATAGAAAAAAGCTCATTTGTAGCAAGGAAATGTTTGTTAAATTAGACAAATGTGTCAAGATCACAGCTGAGGGCTCACAATCTATTGAAAACCCTGATTTGTCACAGTAAGAGGCAGACACTCGCATGCTATTACATGCAAAGCAGGCAAATTCTTGTAACCCAGTAGTTAGTTTGTGTCTAAATGATCCAGATGTATTAATTTTGGCTATTGATCTCATAAAGTTTATCAAAGCCAAAGTGTACATTGTCAAAGGAGTAACATTACGATTGTTGATGTTGCTAAGATTGTCACTACCTTTGGTCCAGATATTTATTCAGCTATTATGTTTCCATAGTTGGTCTGGATGTGACACACTATCTGCATTTTCTGGACAAGGAAATATAAAAGGTTTAAAGAGACTCCTAGAAAACGAGTATGTTGCTGCTTTCAAGAGCTTACAAGTATCTATATTAGCAACAATGTTAGTGTGTTAATAACGAAGGAAGATAATCCTAAAAACTTATATTATGTACCATTTGTTAGTCGAAGTATTAAAGCTAAAGGCTAATTTTGATTTGATTAAACCTTATAGTTACATGCCCTTTATTTGTGTCTCAAGCATTTTTTTCTCTTTAGTTAACCAATTCCAGCTAAACTCCAAAATGTATATATAAAAGATTTCTAGACTTTATATTTTCATTAGTTTCATCCAAACAGTAAATTTCACAAAGAAAATATACCTAACTAAAAATATATAATTATCATTAGTCGTAGCCTTGACAATTTTGCTGTGCCTTCTATTTTGAATGGCCACATCAGATAGAGGATTCTTATAGATGGCTATCACATGTTTTACTAATATTTATGATCCATACCTATATTGTGTAAATTTTATCTATTTATACATAAATATTTCCACAAAAAGTTACTGGAATACATTAAAGTATTGGGCTACCCGCAATTCCAGAAGTTTTAGGGCTGCTATCCTATCATGATTAATCAATCGTAAGTGGACCTTATTTGGTACTGTCATTTTAGGACACACAATTTCAAATTTTGAGCAGTTTTCTAGCTACCGGCCAATATATAGGATAGAAAATTGCAACAACAAAAAATTATATGTATATATCCTAATATTTTGAGAAAACAAAGATACATACAAAACTATATTTACAAAAAAGTAATATATAGAAAATATATGTCGTTAAAAAACTTACATATGTAACAAGCCGTTCACGAGATATTAAACTTTGAAAATTGCACTCTGGTGACCATTTTGAATGGCCGCCATATTGGATAGCTACGCCTCCCAGATGGCTATCACCTATTTTTGTGTTCCATGTGATCTAATAATCATTTCCTAAATGATTTACCAATTTCCCCCATTTTTACCTATAAAAGTAGCTGGAACAAAGACTATTATATTTGGTTCCTTCCCTCCGCCATGATGATATCATCAGCAAAAGCCAGCACATATAGGTTAAAACCTTTCTTCCCGACCCCTCGGAACCAATTACCCAGTCTGGTGATTATTATATCTAATACAATGTTGAATAATATAGGGGAGAATCAATCCACTTACTTCACTCCACTTTTTATGACAATTTTGATCTCCTTTTTGCCCTTTATAACCGTTGCCTCATGTTTATACATTTTAGAGATGAACTCAATTTGAGTACTTGGTATATTTTGTACCTCCATAGCCATTATTATTGCTTCATGCGGAACGGAATCAAAGGCCTCGATCACATCTAACTGGGTGATTGTAATCCAGGATCCCATATTCTCCCTGGAGAGTACCTCTTTTAACAGCAAAACATTGTTGTTGCATCCACATTCAGAGACAAACCCCTTTTTTCTCTCCGAAATATTGACAATCATGCATAGTCTGCTGTCAACTACTACAGATAGTGTTCTATTCAGCACACTAACGATCGTAAGAGGTATTTGGTTTTCTACTCTCCCAGGTTCTTTGCCAGTTTTCGAGATCGGGGTGGGCCTGTTATTCTTCCATTATAATGGAAAGTATCCCCAGACCACCATCAGCGAATTAAAGAGGAGGGAAATCAATACATTATTGCCCTTTTTCATTATGTTTAATTTACTTATGCCATCAGGGTCGGGGACACCTATCCACTTCAATCTATTAATTCTCTTCTGAATTTTGCCAGGAGTAATGGCCGGGAATACCTGAGTTTTGTCTCGCCTGGCTTTTGCTCTACGAACATATCAATTTCACCTTTCTGGTCTCAAAGGTTTCATAAAGTACCCTGATCAATTGATCGCTAGGCCTAACAGAAATTAGGTATTTCATCTAATCTGTTATCAACAACCATACCGGCCAGCATTTTGGGGCATTATTGAAAGAGATGTTCTTGTTTATGATATCTAAAGCCTTTCGGACAGAATGACCAGTAATGTTCTTTCCCTTTTTTAGCTTCTTGACTTTCTTTAATGTTTTGTTGCCTCTTTTTCAAATTAGTATAGCCTTCAGATCTATAATGAAAGAGTCAATTAAGCCATTAAAATGTTCATCGTCTTGGGTTTTTTTCTCAAGTAGTTTTTTAATGAGAAATCTTTTAGTGGGATTCATGTCCTGGTTGACATCTATTTCAGCCGTCACTCAATATATCATTTTTGTCTAATTGTCCTTATCATCTTCATCTCTTGTTCATCTACATCATCAGTCGAAAGAGGAGTAGGAACGTCAATAACTTAATGCATTAATACCTCTTTTATCTTCATTAGAGAAGAGTAATCGAGGCCCACAACCACAGTAAACATAACATCCACTTCATTCACTTCTCCAATTGACATTCTAGTCTATACTTGCTCACTCTCTGGTTCATTGTGTTCAGCAATATGAACAGTTGGGGGTTCTTTGGTGTGTCCATATCCATAGCCATCGGGCCAAGACTGGGAATTCAGAGGAGTCTCCACCATCTCACAAGGTATTTTAGATCCCCCCGCAAGAGGGGATTCTTCCCCCCACGATTCCAGCCTCACCTTTTCTTCTTGAACACATCCAAGCTTGATTCTCCTGTCCAAAATCTGCTTGTTAGTTTCGGGGGTTGAAACTTTACCTCTCTATATGTTGATATGCTTTTCACCTCTGAACTTTTGATTTAGCTCCAACTACATCCTATCTTCTTATTCAGTCCAGGCCGAAGCCCTGCCTTTGGGTTTGGCTACATTAGCCATTTGCATCTTTTCAATTCTCTTTGTGTTTTGAACTAGTGAATGTGCAGTTCTCTTTTGAGTTGATAGTCCTCCCTGAGTCTTGAAGCAGTCATTGCAATTTCCACATGGGAAATTTAGTTCCTCTATCCTTGCAGTAGGCCCAGGGCATTTAGGTTGGAGGCACATAGTGGATTATTTTAAATTTTATCTAAAGATCATACATTTACTACAGATATATTGTATCATAAATTTGGAATGATTAACAAGGTGACCTGGCGGTCTAGGGGTAAGGTGTCAGACTTCTATGCTGGCTGCCGGGGTTCGATCCCCGGTCCCGGCAAAGATTTATCTGATTACCAAACCCTTCCTTCACCTCTGACAAGACATCTTGTGAATGTGTCATCTCGCAATCACCCTACCATTACATATTAGCGTAAGTGCGTATAACCCGAACGGGTAGTAAGACGTGGTGCTAATAATAATAATGATTAACAAAATGTTTAATCAGGAACTTTAGAACTATAAAAATCAATTTGGATGCATGTAGGGCATGTAACCACTTTATAAAGGATAAAACCACCTCCAAGAGGGCCTCATTTTTTATCCGTATCGCAGGGAGCACTGAATCCATGGTTCATCATCCACACCTTGTATCTCTCCTATTTCTATCAAGGTGCCAGCACTCAACTCAACAATATCATTTTTAATTGCATCTATATGTTCACTTTACTTGTGATTTCCGGTTTATTGCTACAGCAAACTCTTCTCAAAACCCCACCAGCCTAAGGCACAATAGCTTCCTAGCATATTGAGCAGGAATAATGAACACATGCGAAACAGGCCGGCCAGGGAAAATCTTGTTAATCATCAACAGATGTGAACCAGGTGTGACTGACCAGGTCATGGCCTTTAGCCACCCCAAGTCTCCCAGAAATGTCTCATCTAAGCTCAAGCCCAAGCCAATTCTGCATCCAGGGAGCCCACTAGGAACCACGTGGAGGTGGCCAGGGTGGATGTATCTGTCAGATGCAATTTAGACAGGCCAAAATTATTTTATTCTTCGGAAATCTTTGGGAATTCGATATTAGATCCACCCTTCCTCGAGAGCTTACTTGAAGAGTAATGAAGTTGTCGAAGGTAGCCCCAATGAACATTATCAATAAGCCCAATGGCACCCGCTTGTTCTAATCCTTCGATAACAAGTGATTAGTCTACACTATTGTCCCGTTAGCCGGTCAGTCCCTAAGAAAGCAAAGTAATTCATGGGCCAAACGTTAATGACTCCCACCTGGTATAATCTTTATCATCATCAGTTCTCCAGAGGAGGGTTTGGAATTAATAGAATCAAGGATTCACGTCAAGTGGTAACTGGCTTGATAAGTTCTTTATCAATATTTTTTTGAAAAGAAACTGTATCCCAGGAGATGCATTATTTTATTTTTAAAAATCCTCGTTCATTTCATTAGCAATGCAACTATTGTTCAAAGGTTTTTCTGTAAATAAAGAATGTTGTAGGACTTTACTAAATATGGCGATTTTAAGAGAAAGCGGGGAATTTTGCACTAACTGCATGCAGTTTTCCTAGAATAGGGGATATTTTGGCTCTGCTTTAATCACTTCTATGTGACATTGCCATCATGTGACACCCAGCATGGCAGGGGTAAGGTTTATGTTGCTTGTCCTAATCTGGCACCTTTGTCTCTCAGTGACAATCGCTCATTGTGAAAAATGTAAATTGCGGTGTTTTACAATGTCTAAGCGTGGAACCTACACAAGTTTAACCTTAGCAAAATGGTTGAAGTGATTAGAGAAGTGGAAAAGGGAGTGAAAAAGAAGTGTGAGATCGCAAAATAATATGAAATACAGCCGAACACTTTATCGACTTACCTTAAAAAAAAGAATCCTGGAGAGTTGGAAAGTGCAAAATAGAGAAACAAGAACTACAAGATTTTGTTAATTGTGTCCAGAGGCTACAACAAACCAAAATCACTAATTTTTTCCAAAGTACCTAATGTAATTTAAGTGCAAAAACTGATATAGTCTGCATTTTTTGTATGGTGAGTTAATTTTTACAATTCTTTCATTTTGAGGTTTTTTATTTATTGTGTACAAACAGTTTAGATACCCAATGTTTAATTCGAATTTTGGATATCTTGAAAGTCTTTAGATATCCCTTTGACTTTGAATTAAAAAAGGTTCTACTGTGTGTATATATATATATATATATATATTAGGCGAATTGAAAAATGGTAAAAGGTGCCATCAATTTACAATGAGCCAGACTAATTGGAAAAAAATATTATATTTGCTTTTCAGTCTAGTGATTTTTAGGCTTATTGCAATACGCCCAAGATAGTGAAGGTTTATTAAAAAGTCTACAGCAGCGGTTCCCAAACTGTGGGACGTACAATTATTCCCGATGGTATGCAGTGAGAAGCCAAACAAATCAAGCAATTTTAAAGTCGTTAAAATAAATCGCCTCATAAAATTGAATAGATATATTATGACTCATCCTAGCCTAAATGAAAACAGATTCAAACAGTGGTTTTAGGGGTGGCAACACTGATTCAAGCTCAGACAGACAGCTCAGACAGATAGCACAGCAGACAAATCTTGTATTAAATACAAAAACTGTGGTACCTACTCCAAATTACAAAAATTGTTGGAGTGGTATGTCATTCAAAAAGTTTGGCAGCCCCTTGTCTACAGAATATAATATTTTTCCCTTTCAGCATGTTCTTAAATTAACTTACGATGGCAGGATTTGATTAAAAATCTCAAGTTTAAGTAATTTTTAATAAAAAGGATTAAAAAAGTAACACACGTTTATGAATGAGTAATGGTTATTGAAAAATAATAATACAGCTACAAATTTAATAGTTAACTTATTTTTAAAGAATAAATATACAAGTTTACAAGTGCATTGTGACATTTACCATTGTCAAAGTGACTAAATTCAAGAAAGTTTGAGGGGCATTGGGTTGACTGACTTTGTTTGTGACTTAAATTTTGGTTACTCATGTTCTGCTTTGTTTATGCATTCAGGAATGAAATTATCCCCTAATGGCTTACTCACCCTTCTTAATTAAGCAAAAGAAAGATAATCATATTGAGTTGTAGTGGGGAGTTTAACCTAATAAGGTTTAAAAGCTTTGGATAAATTATCATTATGTCAATGATTTATCTATTTTTAGCACAGAAAGCAAAAGAAAACCTAAAAGATATATTGTGTACTTGAAGATAAATACCAAAGAAAGTTTTGAAAAAAAACATTGGTGGAGTTTTACCTACACTTTCTTTGGTATTAGTAATTTGTATTGACAATATTTTTGGTTTAAATTTTCCTTGAATTCTTATTTTTTAAGTTTATTTTTAAAATAATATTTTGTACAAATCCACAACTTATTTATTTACTTACTTACTTACTTACTTACTTACTTACTTACTCACTCAATGGCATTAGGAACTCGAAAGTTTATTATCGCACTCACAAAAGTACACTACCTATCCCTATCTTGATCTAATTCTATATAGTCTATCTTATTACACCCTATATCACTCATGTCTATCCAAATGTTATCCTCCCATGTGTGTCTGGGTTTTCCCCAATGGTCTTATCCTCATTAGGTTTGCCATTCAACACCTTGAACGTAGTTTTAGATACTCCCATTCGCGCTGCATGTTCTTCCCACCATAACCTGCACGATTTTATTACCCTAACAATGTCTGGTTATGAGTACATGGTATGCATCTCATCATTATCTAGCCTCCTTCACTCCCCACTATCTTCATCTAGTTTTGGACCAAGTATTTTCCTAAGCACCCTGTTTTTAAACACTCTAAATTTATTTTGGTCATTTAAGGTAAGAGGCGAGATTTCACACCCATTGAGAACAATCGGTAAAATTACGGCTTTGTATATTCTGAGTTTTACCTTTCTTGACAGCAGACGAGACACCATCAACTTACTGAGTAATAGTAAGCATTTCCAGACTGTATTTTTTTCCCTAATTTCCAATCTAATATTGTTATCCCTAGTTAAAATTGATCCTAAATATTTGATCTCATTATTCCTATCAAATGATAAGTTGTTTGTTGTCATATCTAAAGTGTCATCCTAAATCTTTGTTTTCTCTGTTACCATATACTTAGTCTTTCCAGATTTCACTTCTAAACCAATTTATTTCCTTACTAATACCTAACAAAGCTAAATCATCTGTGTGCCCTAATAGCGGCATTGTACTATTTAATGTCAAGCCTTTCCTAAGCTTTCGCATTACCCTTCTAGTTTATTCTAAGGCTAAATTAAAGAGTAATGGGGAAAGTGCATCTTCTTGTTTCAATCTATAATGTATTTCAAAAGCATCTGATAGGTGAGATCCAACCCTGCCACATGTATCTCTCAAACATACATGAATTAGCTTGACCAGTTTTTTTGGGTATCCCAAACTTAACTGAAATATCTTTTTTTTAACTGAATCATAAGCCTTTTTAAAATCTATGTATCATTGATGTATTGTCATGTTGAGTTCCCATCTTTTTTATTTATCAAATATTTGCCGGATAGTAAAATTCTGACCTGTTTTTGATCTATTACGTTGAAATCCCCAATTATTTCCTCTACATATGGCGTCAATCTCATAAACAAATCTACAACATAATATTATTCAAAATACTATCTTTAAAGAAAATATTTAAAAAGATTTATAAATCATTTCTAGTTCTAGCGATATAAAACATTTTAAGTCATGTCAACTCTGCACACCATTGTTGTGGGTGCTTTTCAGGTGTATTTAGGTTATATTTGAGCCTCCATAACTTTAAAACTATTGGTTAGATTGTCTTAAAATTTAAATTATGATCACAAAACCATTCAAAAATACTATGTGCCAAATTTTATCAAGATCCAAAATTGTGGGCTACATTTCCTCTGAATTTTGGATGAATTGACATGGAATGACCCAGTGAACCTCAATATTTTGTGCGTTTTCTAGAACAACCAGTACCTCCACAGTGCCTCCTACAGCACTATCCATAGTTATATCAACCATTCTTCTCAACAAATTGATTACATTTTCTGTGTTCCCAAACTAATGTTAACTCTTTTCATAAGGTATATTCGGTAACCTTAACTTGAATGCTGCTCTTTCTTGTATAATGCAGCATGAACTACCCATGCTTATTAATGACATGAATGACTTAGATCCTATCTTCATTTCTTTCAGATATTTCTATGAGTCATTGGTGATGATCCTCTTGGTGCTAATGATTAGATTATGTTCTTCTGTTTTGTTAGGGTTTTTTTCATTTTTCTTTTTCTTTTCTTTAGCACAGAAACGCTTGGCTGCTAGCTAAAAATCTAGGTTCTTATTTGACCTCCATAAAATCAGTTTTTCGGGACGATCTGCATCTCTTTTTGATCACTGCACATTTATTTCTTCAAAAAATCTTATGTCATGAAGAAAATCATCCAAGTCATCATGACTTTTGCTCATGACAAACGTTCTTAAATCACACGACCACAGGTCAAGATGTTTCTTAGTGTCTATGAACTCTGATCCCTCTGACTTTGGTGGCGGCGAGATAGTTTAAGGCATTGCTCTCTTAATAGAATGGACTACCTCGTATGGGGAGATCACGGTTTAAATTTTGGTTGTTTGTACTGGGTGTGGTTTTTCCTAGATGTTTCTAATGTTCTTCAACGCAAATGCGGATTTACTCTAAATTCATTTTCCCTCATTCTTAAACATTAATAAAATCAGTACATAAGTGGATTACCCGAACGAGTAGTAAGACAAGGTTCTAAAAATAACTTTTAATTCCAGGGTCTAACAGTCACACTTTATCATGATTGTAAAAATCTGTGTTTTTAATTGTGTACTGTACACAGTTCTTAATAATCAAGTTTCTCTGGGAGGCTTAAGATTCCCACAAAGGTCAATCGAGGTTGATATTTGAATTGAATTCAACTGAATATTTTTGATAGGTTTGATGCCAACGTTGAGCTACACCTGTGAAATGAGGCCTAGCCGAGTTTAACTTGAAAGGAGTCTGCCATTTATGTAGCTCTGGCGTTGTGTTAATTATTTGTAACCACTCAGACACACTCATCCCTGATGACTCACCATCAAAGTGTGGTATGGTGGCCAAGTCGGGCATTATATTGAAATTTGGTTCGGGTGTTTACTGTTGCTGTGACCACATCATTTAAATAAAAACACTTAATCACTCAAACAGTGTCAAAATATAAATATTCAATCAAATCAATTTGAAGACATTTTAGAGATGTTATTGTGTTTTTAGAGTAAATGTTGGTATTAAATATATTTTTAAGGGAAAATTATGAACTAAAAATAATTAATAGATAATCCAGTAAAAAGGTTAAAATAGGGATTGAAATCTCTATAAGAGAATTATTTATTTTTTCTAGCGTATTTACGGCCATTGTGTGTAAAAATATCTTTAAAAAATTGCCACATCAATGTACTAATCATATTTGTAACTGTTGCAGGCTCTAATACATATGAGGAAGCTGCAGCCTACATTCAACTAAAATTTGAAAATTTAAACAAGAGGAAAGATCACAAAGAGATTTATACCCACTTCACATGCGCCACTGACACAAATAACATTCAGTTTGTGTTTGATGCAGTAACAGATGTTGTCATCAAAAATAATCTAAAAGATTGTGGTTTGTTTTGAAGTGGTGTTGTGTGTCTACTGCCTCTCTCTTTGGGCTCTATGTGAAACAACTAGGCTTATATGAGTTTACTGAACATTCATGAGCCAACATCTTTGTCTATTTTTTATATTGACCAATCTAGGATGTGTATTGGTGTAATATGCAATGTTTATTAAAAATATCCATGCTAGTCTAGTGTAAAATGTATTTGATTCTTTATGTAAGATTTGAAATCTTTGGTTCTTATCAATCAAGAATTTTGAGTAGAAAGAGCATAATTTGAACAGGTGTCCCTAATATAGAGAAAGCTCTGACAAAAACTACCTAATGGTTTTGACTTTCCATTGATTCATCTTGTGGGTTTTCATTATATATTTAATTATTATAGATGTTTATTACACATTTGCTAAGTTCCTAATTAAATCACACTTAAAATTATGAATTTATATTTTTATTATATTAAACTTTGGTGGATTCAATGAAAATCATATTTTATTTTAAAACCTTGTCTTGTCTACTATTGAATCATTTACTGCATTTGAAAGGTATACATAAAAAATAAATCTATTTTAATAATTTAAATTGATAGAAATCAAAAAAGGGTTTTAGAATGCTTTTGTTTTCTTTCTCACATTGTCATTAAAAACGTTATTATACAATTTTACTGATAATAATGTGTTAACATCATTAATACATATTGATAATAATTATGAAAAGATGTGTCAATGGAATTACCTGGGTTGAATATTAAAAATTCTTTTCTTTTTTTAAACAGGCATGTATAATTTATGTTTTTTCTAGTCAATCTTAACACACTGCATTTATTTTTGTAGCCGTTAATTAACTTCATGTGTTATAAAGGAATCAATAATATGTAGATACGCTTTTTTAAATAGACAAGTTAAGCAATACATTTTTATTGGGACCAAAAGTTAATCAAAAATGCAATTTTATCTACTAAAGATATTAAATATCTTTATTTTTTTAGAATGAACAAAATTTTAAAATGTGTTGGCATATCTTCTAATTGAATTTAGGTCCAAATAATTTACTAAAAATTTTTTGTAGACTTGACTAATATAGTGTGTAGATTTTATTTTACATATTTTATTATACTCCACATTATATTGTATTAGTTTATTGTAGATTTTGTAAACTTTAACATTTTTTTACATTTTGTATATATTTGATACTTAAAGTGTATTTTAACTAATGGAATATCTACAAGTATAAGTGCCTTAGAATCAGTTGTTAACTAAAGTTTTTTTTTTCTTTCAAAGCGATGTCTTTCAAAAGAATTTTAAATTAAGATTATTATGAAACGGAAAGTGACTTCACTGTATTCATTCAATCAACACATAATAGCTGGTCAAAATAAATGATCATAATGCACATTAATAATAGGAGTGTGTTTTTATGATAGTGTTGTTTTTATTAATGTCACCAGGATTTGTTGGTTTCACATTCCTGGCTTTCTACTGCTGTGGGCTGATATGTAACGAACTTCTTAGGTTGAGGTATCATGTAGGTGCGGCTACATTACCCCGATGAGATGAGATGATAATAATTATGTAGTGCTAGTATAAGTCTTTAACCTTACTTAAGCCTAATTAACCCGACCTTGGTGACCATAGGAATAGTTCCCATTTCGGAATTAATACCTATGGGACCTCCAGATTAGTAGCCAGGTATGCTAACCACTAGACTAAGAGACTGAACTATGATAAAAATGGATTTTTTAAATTTTGAAATAGCTGACCAATTCTCTAAGAGCCTTCTATAGAAACTAGTGCTTGTAAAAAAACAGCTAGTTATGATTCCAAACATGATTTATGTCTATGCCCATTTTACCTCCCATTTGACTAATCAAATAGTTATGTATTATTTTGAATAGTTACAAACAAAATGTGCACAACCAAGAACGGGTAGTAAGACAATTTGCTATAAAAAAAATGCAAACAAAACTACAACTATGACTCTTTTTAAAAAAAATTAAATCCCATTATTTGATTAAAAAAATATATTTCAGCACATTTAACAGTGATATATGTGCTGAGATTAAAAGGGTAATTTTAGAAGAAGTTTATTTATAAAGAGATTATGAAGGCAGAATTTTTGGAAGTTTATTTGCATTTGCATAGATTGAGAGTGTTATAAAAATATTTGGCACAAATGGCCAAGATTCAAACATTGATATATCTTTAACTGGAAAATCAGTGTGAGGTTTATCAAACTAAAAAGTATAAATATTAAATTTAAAATTATTAGATCTCATAGAATGTTACAGTGCAGGTTTTGTTTTTTAAGCTAGCACTTCATAGCAAAATTGTCATTTTTATAGATTATTCTAGAATTTTTTTCTTGCTACACATTTGTCATATATATGTTGTATTTTTAGAAAGCAGATTTTCTACATAATAAATTTAATGGTTTTTCTAGTAAAATATGTTAAACTCTTAAACTTGCATAGCACATGTGCTGATTATTAATAAAGTTTAAACAAATAGATTGTGTATTGTCTTAATATAGTTTTTAGTTTTAACACTCTATTTAGTATATCTTAATGTACATTCAAATAGCTGAAAGATAATTTTTTGAACAAAACATATCTTAATGTTTTTGTTGTACATTAAAATAAATAGTTTGTATAACCTGAAGAGGGAGTAAAACATGGTGATAAAAAGCAAATTTAAAAATATCTTAACATTTTTACTGTTTAGATTGATATCCATTGCTATTGACCAAAGGGAAATTTCATCTAACCAACTTTTGTGCATAAGTATACATTAATATCTATGTTAACCCTCCAGTAGTTGCAGCTAAACTTAAACAACAATAATTGTGCTGGACTCCCAGTCCACGGTGCAGTAAAATTCCTTTTCAATTAACATAAACCTAGGGGTGAGCAAATAGGATTATTTATTGAATCTAATATAACATTTTTAATAGAAACTCTTTTAATTAGTAAAATATTGAAAATGGGGTTTTATATTTAAATATTGAAAGAATGCAAAAAAATTATTTCAAATCATTGTTATTTGAGCTGGTATTAATAAAAAAAATACATGACCCCATTAAATGTTATCCAGGCCTGACCCCCCTTAAATATTCTCTAATTTTGATACCCTTTAAGTATTTTCTAGGTTTGACACCCCTTAAATGTTCTCTAGACTTGACACTCCTTGAATGTTTTATAGGTTTGAAACCCCTTGAATGTTTTCTAGGTTTGAAACCCCTTGTAATATCTATTATTTCTGGGTCACCTCCCTGTCTAGCTATCTAACAGACTGACAGGTGCACTCAAATGGTTGACCTTGCAATACTGCTCTTTTCCTTTCATTTTCACTTAGAGTAGCTATTTCTATCCTTCTCTAAATGTTTCATTGCAAGCACTTTCACTTGTAGAATGAGAACAAGTAACATGGTTCTCAACTGTTTGTCTCTCCACCAGTGTTATAATACCCTCTAACCCTTCTTCCAGCCCTTAGACAGACAACCTCTTGCTTTCTGCTAACATCTGTATTCCCCTCCCCTCATATTGAACAAAGGACAAGAGTATTTTTAACTCTCTTTGTCACTAGATTATCTGGATACTAGCTTGTATTGTGCCAACTGCCTCTGCCATAAACATACTGTCTGGACAGGACTTTTTAAGAGATTTATGACACTTCTATTCAATCCTGCTATTCGAAGTTTCAAATTGAATATTCGGCCGTTAGTTATTTGGAATAATTCGAAATTTTGAATATTCGCACACCTCTAATAAACACATTTATTATGATATGTTTATCATTCTTTATTTAATTTTTATTAGTATTTAATCATTTTTATATAAATTATTCTACTTATATATTATTTTCTGCATAATTTTCAAAGGTGCAATATAATTATCTTCACCTATTGGTGTTAATGTGCTATATTATCATGTTAAAAAAAATAAGTTTTCAAATGCAATAAATTGTAATAGATCTTTATAAATAGCAAAAAAATACATACATTTCTTAAAAATTGTATAATACATATACATGAAAGAGATATAAGGATAACAATATGATAACAAAACAATATAAAAATTCAACAAAATACAACAATTTGTGGCAAATTATAATATTCAATGTTCAATGTTATAAACTTGAAAAATGAAAATTTAAATTAAAAAGTCGTTATTGTATTTTAGTTTTACTGCAAGTTATTTGTGTGTGTTCTATGCATAAATAACAGCTACAAAGTCCACAATAATATTTTGTAGGTCTAATTTCTTTATATGCATTAAATTTGTAGCCCCTTTTTCGTCCTCCAGGACCAAGGCGGGCATACAAAATTAAATAACATTAAAGGGGGGGGGCGGGGGGGAATGCAGAGCGAGCAGATATATTATACCTTTCGGTTGTAGAGGGGTATAATAAGCAATGATTTAGTGTCCAGTTCTTCTAAAATACAATGTTGTAGCTCATCAGACGCTACAAATTGTTTAAATGGTGAGACAGAAGAATGGATCTGAAAAGGACCTGCAGAATGCATTAAATTGTTTGAATGGATCTGGAAGGGACTTGCAGAGTTAATTAAATTCTTTGAATGTAGAGACGGGCAGAATGGATTTGGTTAAGACTTGCAGAATGCATTAAATCATTTAAATGTGGCAGGGGCAATGGGCAGAATGGATCTTTGTACAAATGTCTTCAATACTAAGGTGATAGTTTTTTAAAAGGACATGTCGGGAAATGATTTTCAGCTTAGTATAAATGGAAAACTGTTAGAACAAGCTAATTATTTTGTATATCTGGGCAGAATGTTCTGTAAAAATGGAAGGATAGAGGGTGAAATGGATGGATGTGTGAATGGATCTTGGAGAGTAGTTAGATGTATGTGAACTATTGCAAAGAATGAATTAGTAGTGAAAGAGGCAAATATGACCTTAAATAAAAGTGTGTTAACACCAACCTTGTTGTATGTATGTAAAGTGTGGATTTGTCATGAGAAACGCAAGAGCAAGGTTATTGCGGTTCTAATGAGATAGCTAAGAAATGTATGTGAAAAAAACTTTTATGGACAGTGTCAGTAATGAATGGATGCTGAAGGAGTGCAGTTTTAAAGTAAATCAAATAGGTCATTGTGAAAGAGGTATATTGCATATTTTGGGTGTGATGAGAGGACGAATTTGGATAGAGTGACGAAGAAAATATATATATATATGATAAAGTAGAAAATTTAAATATTTTCATACAAATAGAGATATATGCCGGTAGAAAGATTAACTTACACAACCAGAAACGTCTAAATATGGGAAATTTCCAAATAGGTCTTCGAGAAACCAGGGATGGGTCTACAAATATAGCATTCTCTTTAGGCGATATAACATTTAAATTTGGAAGGAATGTAGCGGAATAACTCCCAGTACCAAAATAATTCTTAAATATTTAAAATCTCAAAGTGGGGATTTCTAAATTTTCAATGCTTATATAAAAAAAAAAATTCACACCGCAGTATAATATTGAATTTTTTTAGGCTGGTATGGTAGCTACTCAAAGCACATTTTATTTTTAAATTTCAAATAAGACAGGAAAAATTAATGGGATGGTAGAAAATTGTAATATGTATATTTATGTAGTTAGGCAAGCTAATAGAGGGGTTGTAATGCCAATAGCAACTCGCTCTTGTCATGTAATAGCTCGATGCTGACTCTATGCACCATATCAGCTCTATTTGTTGCTATGCAACGGCAATATCAGAGTATGTTATGACTCTGGTTACTATGTTTGTGCTGGGCCCCATTTGAACTTCATTGTTTAACTTCCATGGATTGGCGTGCCAACCCTCACTTGAAAATCCAGTTTTACATATATTAGCCGAGGGCGAGTGTAATAATAAATGAATTTATGATCAGTTAAATATAGTTTTCCTGATTTATTGTCAACACTTAACACTTTATAATCATCGAGTGACTTAGTGTCCATCTCTCAGGTCAACCCGTATCAAAGTCACTGTGTAAAGTAAACACTTGATACATTGCAATTGCTAGAAAACTGAACGTCCATCTCGGTGATTTTCTAATATACCAGTCTCTGACCTACCACCAGGCAACAGCGCAACTCTGTTCTTCTTCTGGCACTGCCACATTATAGTCTCGCCAACAACCTCCAGAAAAGGAGGGGGGAGAGGGAATACTCACACGACTATTGCACATTCTCTTTATAGGTAGCATTAATATGCTGCACAACAACTTCCCCCCCCCCCTCTCCTCCCCCAGGAAGAGAATAACTTACCAGCTGACTGGCCTGAATAATTAGCTAACCAATACAATATAATCATTCATCAGAAATTAGTCCTTAGTGATGTAAGTTACATGAATGATTAAAAATAATACATATTAATGAGTAATATAAATTATAGAAATATTTAAACAATAATGTTAAACAAGACATGTTAGTGAAACAATATACACTAGCAACACTATGAGCATTAGTGAGACTATGTGGGATGATGTGAAACTAAACACTATTAAGAGGATATACATTATATTGATAAGAGCAGCCTCTAATTTTTACAACAATTACTTTTATATTATTTTTTTTATTAACTTTAAAAAAATTAACATTAAACATATTTTTGTAATATGAAATTTACAACTGTCATAAAAAAATAAGTGAGGGTGTGATATGATAAACTTAATATTATATTATACTACATGCTGTATAACACAAGGGGTCTTGAAAGCTTATGCTTGGCTTTATTCCAGCTATTATCTTATAAAAAGCCACTTCGGTGGCCACGTGCTCTGACGCGCATCTCTCGCAGTAGAATAGACTGCTGATGATGGGGAGATCGAGTTTCATATCTCATTTGGGTGTACTGAGGGGGTTAGGGGGAATTTCCAAAATGGTTTTCCACTCTCCCTCCACACAATTGCAGGTACACTTCCTCTATATATAACCTTCTAACCCCTAAAAAATTGGTGTAATTAGTACATAAACATATAACCCTAAGGGATAGTAAGAGACAGAGCTAAAAATAAATCTTCAAAAGAAAAATGGATACATTTTGCCAAATAAATAATTTGTAATAAACATGTTCACTCTTTTTTTTTCTATTTTAAGCACAAGATTGAAATCACCTTAAATCAAAAAATTATATTATCTTATTATTACATATCTATTACTTTATGTGGGTGTGGATGAAGAATGCTAGCAATTGTTGCATAAGGACATACATACCCTGTCTACTGACTATCACAGAGGCACAAATTGATGCGTGCACGAGGAGGGGGGAAGAGAGAAAAGTGGAGTACTTGTTATGCTATGTGCGCCTATTTTATGGACATGTACATAGAAGACCGACACATTCAATGAAGGAGAGATGTGATCCCAGTCACAGGACCAGGCATTCAGTGACCCCTTATTTTTGGTGTACATCCAGCAGTCACCTAGGAGACAGTTCGAGATGAAAAAGGTGGGCTCATTTAACTGACAATTTTTTGACGAGATCCACAAACTGTATAGTCACTTCATTTAAAAATTCATGAACCTTAGTTGGTGGAAGCCATCGAAAACCTAATTTTGTCACCACCTGTCAATCATTGTCATAACTTTATACCTTACGTAATTCCTATTTTGTATGCATTTGCCAAAGGTTTTGTGACTTTTAAACTGTTAGAATGCCTGCTTCCACCTCCTACTAGCTTGCTATTTTGGGTAATTTGTTGCCAGTGGAGATAAGTCCCACTTAATTAATGTGTGACAAAAGTTCTACAATAATACTTTACTGGTCATTGATTAAAAAAACAAGAGTTTCACAACCACAATTTTCGTTTATTAATTCAAATGCACAGTCTTTAAAATGTATCCAAACTTAGCAAACACAGGTGTAGGTTGAAAGCCCCACGATACCACTGAGCTCTATAAATGAATGAACTGAACTGACCTCCAACATACAACTAAGCTCCAACATACAACTGACCTCCATCATACAACTGACCTCCATCATACAACTCAGCTCCAACATACAACTGACCTCCATCATACAACTCGGCTCCAACATACAAATTACCTCCCTCATACAATTCAGCTCCAACATAGGTGTCACTGTCCTCTTCTTTGACCCTCGCTTTTATGGCAAAAGTTTGACACAGAACTTAAACAAATACTTCCTTTTAGTTTTACATTACTTTGTGATAATTGGCTTTTAATGATGATAACTTTAATATAACAAATATTTTATTTTAATTCTACGTTACTCTGTGATTATAATATATAAACAAAATTAATCTAAATATTGGCTTCAACCAGCACAGACTCCCTCCATCAAAATTAAGTACAGGGAAAGACTTTTCAAACATGGGAATACTTCAATCCATATTAATACAGTATAGAAAATTACACTTATTACAATTAGATTTTCTAAACATTTAGTTCTAATAGCATAGTCAAATTTTACTTGAACCTGGAAGTAATTGTAATAAAATTTATGTCAACAATAGGTTTCCTACTTAAAAAGTCCTACTAAAAATGATGGTAAAAAATCTACCAAAATACAGGTGTGTGCAGGTCCGATATGGCGGATTCTTCAATATGGCCGCTACGCGTGGGACATAAACCCACATTTTGGACTAAATCAAAGAACTAAAGACATACAGAACACCAGGACTTTTGTTAGAATACCTGAAAATGATTTGAGATTTTGAAAAAATTCATTAAGGTAGAACAAACGGGAAATTGGCAGCTTCATCTAGTGATGGTTAAAGAATTGCTGCCGTTTGCCGCATGTGGCCATAATTTGTATGCCATTTCTTCACGCCTGTATTTGAAGAGTATAATCGAGTTTAAAACTATGGTTCCTAAAGTACTCAATGCATTCACAAATGATCTACATGTTGTCAAAAAAAGTGATAGGTTTTGGGGAGGCCTTTCAACATACTTTATTATTAAACAGGTTCTCATAATAAACCTTAAGGGATATGGTGGTGGAATGACACATGGCTCAGGCATGACTGAACAACAACTTCTCTAGGTAATGTCACACCCAAATTTTGCCCATATGAATAATTGTATGCAAGTGTTTTCTGGTGTCAAGCAAGCAGTTGGGCAACACACAACCATGACCAGTTCAAGAATTGTATGTGATAATGATGACACACAGAAAGTTCATAAATATGTAGAGCAGCTTAATGTTTTTAATAGATACAGTAACTGCGCAATATAGTGGCCGGAGTAACCTATGGTAATGATGTGAACTCAGAAATGGTAGAAGTTGGGAGAAAAACAGTCAATGGGATGACTGAGAAAACCGTTATTGATTTATTTCGCTTTCAGGAAAATCAAACAAGTGAAACCAATTAAATCAATTCAAGTAATTAAATTCAAGGATGATACCTTTATAATTGAGCCTGATATAATGTTCCAGCGCCTGTTGCTTTGTGTTCAGATCACTGGTTTTGATTTGAAGGTGTTGTTTTGTTACAAGATTTGCACATACCCTACTTCTTTATTTGTGCAGACAGATGAGAGAATCAGGGAAGTCTCAGCTTGCTAAATATATACGTCACAAGTGAGCACTGATATTGGCATGCCTGAACATTTGCTTTTTTTCATTGATGTTGGGTGGTTGCTCCATCATTTAACTCGAAGTCAAAAACAAACCTTTGTTGAGATTATTCTTGCCTTTAAGAAATATGTACCTATAAAGTACGGAAAGGCAATCATTGTTTTTGATGGCTAAGGAGAAATGCTATCAACAAGGTTGGAAACTCATAGTAAACGAACGAGTGGTTTCGAAGGACCAAAGGTGAATTTCTTACCATCAATAACCATCGTCATGTAGAAGGAAATCTTGCTTTCCAACAGCAAAAATAAACAAGCCTTCATAACTCATCTCTCCCACAAGCTACAAGTAGCTGGGTGTACCACCAAACAATCTCAAGCGGCTGCAGACGTCATAATTGTCAATGAAGGTCTAGAATTAGCACAAAGTACCTTACAGCAGTTAATGGCATAGACACTTATCTACTGATCATACTAATTCATCATTTAAATGTTGAATGATGTGACTTTTTCCTTTCCCAGAACCAAATAAGTCTTCAAGATATATGACTATTTATGACATCAAGAAGAAAAGACAAACACTTTGTAAAGAAGTCTGTTCTCACATTCTTTTTGCTCATGCAATGCTAGGATATGATACAACATCAAAATCTTTTGGGTTTGGGAAAAGTAACACCATCAAATCATAAATTAAAATTCTTATTTTCAAGAAACAAGCTGCCATATTCAAAACACCAGGAAAAACTAAAAAAGAAATTCAGGTTGCTGGTCATAAAGCTGTAGTTTCTTTGTACAATGGAAGTGTGGGGTATATACTGGATGAGATTCAGCTTCAAACTTTTATATCAAAGGCACAAAATCTACCATTCAAGTGAAACGAAGTATTGCCTTCCACAAAAGAGACAAACACATTTTATTATCTTAGAGTATATCACCAGAACACTGGATGGGTACTGAAATGAACCCACTCAGCTGGGGTAGGAATTTTTTTCTCTGTAAATATTGTCATATGCATCCTACAATCATGTGAAAGATAATTTTGTCTTGAATAATTTATATTTCCAGTAAAATTTTCTTATGTGCAATACTAAGGAAAATATAAGCAAAAGTGTGCAGCGGCCATAGTGAAAAATCCACCATATTGGACCTACGCACGCCTGTAGTTTGGTAGACTTTTCTGCATCATTTTTAGTAGGACTTCTTAAGTAGGAAATCGTTGACAAAAATTCTATTACAATTACTTCTAGGTTGACCCTTTTTTCACTTAATAGAAAATTCTGGCCTAATAGGAGGGAGAAAAGTCTGAGTCTCTATCAGTATCGGCGATTGTAAACATTTTGAATTTCTTATACCTAGTTACGGAGTTTCAATTAGAGTAATGTGACTATGGCGCGTGGCTAAGCTAATGAAACAATTTTACGTTCCTTTTCCTCCTTGACTAAGTTGCAGGTACAAAGCATTTCTAAGTACAACTGTGATATTACATTATAAATGAACCCCATGTCTAACAAGGCTACCTTATGTAAAGGGCCAATTTTAACTCTTACACCCAACAAAGTGGGAGATGTAAGACGAGATCGTAGTGGGGCAGTCAAAAGACGGTGAGCAAAACCCCTCTCGCGTTTTGGCCACACCCAAGTGTGAACCCACTGAGGAGGTGTAATTATACTCAAACAAGACTTTACAAAATGCTGTTGGAAAACACATTTTTCATATTGATCTAGTAGTTGGTTTTGTAAACAGCACATCATCTATATTATAATTCAGAACTACATGTTACTATTCAGGTGTGAATAAATGTCAACTAACACCGGATCCTGCATCTATGTCGAGAGCGGGTAGGTAAATAACTAGAAATTGAGTTAAAATGTTTCCTTTGGAACTCATTGCCCTTAGATGGTTTAGAGAAGGGGATGGATAGAGGCGCTCTATTTTGTTCAAACATATGTGAAAGTGTGTCCACCAGTGAATTCTCTTTATCCTTTATGTGAACCATACTAAATTGAAATGCCTGTCGCTGTGTGATTCACCACACTATCTTGCCCATTTGACATGGGTCGCTAAGCAACCAAGGCACGGTGGAGTCGTTTATATAACTCAAATGGGTTTGTCCTTGGATACTGGTGGAATTTTTTGTTGTTGTAAATATTATGGCAAGGGCTTTCAACTCATGTTGGGTAGTTAATAGAGGTGTGCGAAGTCCACTTTTTCAATTCGAAATGAACTCGAATATATGAAATATTCTTGAAGCCGAACCGAAGTTTGAATATTTTCTTTTAGTTTTATGCTTGAAAAAATATTGTCTGGTTATTTATATTACTTTATGCACAAAAATTGCTTATAAAATTTGTTATTGCACAAGTGCTTGTAATATTTCGTGTTACTTTGATAAATCAAGTTATCCCAGCAAGCAATTAAATTTCTTCAGATTTTTTACATATAAATATTAATTTTTAATGTACAAAACAACTCAGAATGACTATAATTTAACATAAATTGGGTATTTTAGCTGTCATTATTTTTATTGGCGAAGCTTCAAAGCCAGAATTAGTTTCGAAGCGAAGTTGAAGCTGATGTTGGTTTTGAAGCCAAATCAAAGTTTTGAAGCTTCGCACACCCCTAGTATTTAAGCTCGTTTGGGTCCTACTTGCTTACAGCTATTGGAAACATTTGACCTTCCATTTCTAGGCAAGCATTGCTCCTAATCCTGATGATGATGCATCAATTTGTAACATTATATTTTTTTTAAATCTTGCATTCTTAAAATAGGTGCTTCTGTTAAGGCAGTTTTTAATTTAACAAAGGCTGCATTTACTTCTTCTGACCATCTGAACGCAACCCTACTCTAGCACATTTTATATAAGGAAGCGGCTACACTATAACGTATTTATCCGGATTGTAAAGTTTTCGTTGTTCTGAATAATTCAATACGTAAGACAAATAATTAAGTTAACAATAAATAGATTTATTATAGAAAAGGTGACCTGGTAGTCTAGGGGTAAGGTGTCAGACTTCTATGCTGGCGGCCGGGGTTCAATCCTCGGTCCCGGCAAAGATTTATCTGATTACCAAACCCTTCCTTCACCTCTGACAAGACATCTTGTGAATGTGGGGAATGCCAGGCCTCCACCGTGGTTCGGATTCCACATTAAACTGTAGGTCCTCCATTTCATCTCACAATCACCCAACCATTACACATTAGCGAAGTGCGTATAACCCGAACGGGTAGTAAGACGCGGTGCTAATAATAATAATATTATAGAAAAACATATATGAGATATAACATTACAATAGTTAAACAAGATTAGTGCTGGTTGACATTTGAACGTGTAATATATAAGTTAAGGTAATAAGTGAACATATCGTGAATCCTGGAAAAATTTACAGTTGATACAAGATGTGTAGATATATAGCAAGTCCAAACTATAGGATTGCCTTACAGCTGCTCGGGTATTATATAGCGTCAAAGGCAGTAGACTGGAAGAGCCTGTTCACTATCAAAACAGGTGGGCAAGAGCCAGGTTACTGTCAGTAGGGTCTAAAAGGGACAACAGTGAAATTATTACCAATTACCAATGAAAGTTAATTGTAAATCCTATATGTTTAGAGTTACTATTATATATATTTAACTTGTACTAGCTTGCTTGATTGGGACTTAAGAAAGTCCTGAAGATACATTGTATAATGAATGAGATGAGAAAGGTTTGTTGATTATATTGGTAGATGGCTAGCAAACAGGTGTCAACACCAAATAGTACTATTACTGGTCCTTTTCCCAAAAGGTACTGCCAGAGCAATCAATATTATCTTTGTACAATAACCCATTCCCTGGGGTACAACATTATTTTGGAACACACTAACTTTTAATACTTAGTCAATAGGAGCCAACGACGGGCTAAACGCAAAGGTATTATCTGCGCGGACCCCATTATAGAAACTACCACACACAAAGCGTGCCAAAAAGAATGATTCAACACATTGACCCAAATGGAACCAAGATAAAGGACTGACAACCTGGTTGTAGCCATACATATATTAAAAAACTGAACACGGCGTCATGAGAAAACAGACTAGTCATAAGGACTAAAAAGGAACTAAGTCTGAAAGACAGGACAAACATAGTCACCTCGACTACAAAGACTAAATTTGAAGGACATCACAAACATTATAGTCGAGGCGACTATACAAACTAAGTCTGAAGGACATGAAAACAAATTCTAGTCTGTTAGACTAGAGCCATAAGTCTGATGGACTTATTAATAACGCCTTGTTACTTAGAAGGTCGAAGAGGATTTCCCTCGACGACGTGGTGAGACCCACGATCCAAACTTCTTGGCGAGCTGATACGTCTCTAGATGATAGAGCGGCGATTCCTTCTACAATTTATACCACGTGGTGAAGTACAATAAGTGAATCCAAGCGGCACTTATTAAATACGATTTCTCTGACCAAACAGGAATAAAGCATAAACACAGACAAATGGGAGAGACGGTAACAAGGGGAGAAAGGAAAAGAAATAGAGGGGGGGAAGGAAAAGACAGAAGTCCCAAAGAACGCCGCAAGGGCAGCAGCGCTCTAGGCTAGTGACTTTGCTTCCAAGCCGGTCTCGTCCATTTCAACTATTGGGTGATGCAGCGAGGACGTGTGTGAGATTTACCATGCTGGTGTATCCGCCAAACTCGTCGTAATTTCCTTGAAAGCATGGTGATTGTATCCGAGCCCATCCAGTTATGGAAAGTAGATGTTGAAGCATGTTATACCTAAATGTGTCAACTTTAATTCTCTTCTTTGGATTCCGCTATAATAATTATCATAATTTAGTATCTTTATGTAGGATCGTGGTGTAGATGTCAATTTTACATAATTGACATGCTACAACCCTCATACATTTTGCCCCTTGGGAATTAGCAACAGCAACTACACCAAAGTTATCTGGATCGCAGAACACGCTCGTCCTCTTCTTTCATGGCACAAAACAGAGATCCGAAGAAGACCATTACCATCCTTTCCAGCGCGCTGAGGCCGAAGGAAGGGAGGGGAGAAGAAAAGTCAGATAGATTGCATACACAAGATTATCTCAGATTCACGTACAATAAAGATTTGAAACAAAAAACCCCAACAGGGTAAAAATTATAAAGTTATTTCCTTGTCATAATAAAGGTGCCAACAGGCGATAGATCAAATAAATTGTTCTCATCAGGAGAAAATCATTCACATCTCTTTGATTCTAACTGAATCTTGCAACTGCAACTACTTTTATAATGATAGATCAAATATGTCTATTCTCGTCAGGAGAAAATTACTAATAGCACTAGATTCTAACTGAATCTTTCTAATGTTACTTTTAATTTAATTTAGATATAATTTATATACATATACATAGCAATGTGTGTGTCTACTCCCTATTAAATACACAAAAATTTACTTTTATCCTTCATAGTGAACACTGAATATTAATTTACATATTCAATATGCGTTTTACAAATAAAGATGACCTCCTACATTTTCCTTTTCTACTAGATATAGTAGAAAACTTCAACACAATATTATAGTTAGCATTACAAATTATGTTATTTTATAACATCTACTATATACAAATATACAATACTTAGGGTACCTTCTTTAAATGGCTTACATGAGCCCGACGACTTTGTTGCTCAACCTCCACGAGTTCTAGTGTTAAGAATGATCTAATTCTCCATGGACCTCTCCACTTTGGAGTGAGTTTTACAGAAATCCTGTCGGCAGCTGAACTCAATTGGAAGTTCCGGCACATAACCGTGTCACTTACAGACACATTTACAGGCAACCGACCTCGTTTGTAAGCCGCGGCCACCCTGGCCCTGGATCTTCGCAAATTATGAAAGGCAAGCTTACAGCTTTCATAATAAGAGTAGGTCCTACAATCCCCAACCAGAGGGTCAACGTCCCAAATTGCCAACAAGGGATGACTCAATTCCCTGCCAAGTAATAAAGATGAAGGGATGGCCTCTGTAGACTCATGAATAACCAAGTTGAAAGCAAGAGATAGAAAATTTAGCTCCTTGTCCCAGTGAGGCTGGGAGCTACCATGATAAATGGTCAACGAAATGTTTAAATTTCTATCAAATCTCTCTAACTGATTAGGGGCAGGGTTGTAAGGACTAGTAGTTACATGTTTAATTCCCCGTGCAAAACACTTGTCATGAAAAATCTTGGATCTAAAACAGGGTCCATTATCACTTACTATCTTTCTGGGAGCACCAAAAATCGCCCACACACTATCACACAAGACTTTAACGGTAGTTGAACCTTTCATGTTTCTAAGACGGATAATAACAACAAACTTAGAAACCTCATCAATAATATTAAGAACACAGGTATTCCTATTGGTAGAACGAGTGATGGGTCCCACGAAGTTAACAAACACAATATCCCACGGGTTATGAGCGACATCTGCAGCGTGCAACCCATAACGAGTGTTCTGTGGAGGCTTGGTTCCTAAACACCCATCACACTTCCTAATCCACTGTCTAACATTCTGGTGCATACTGGGCTGAATAAACTCCTGTGCAATCTTAAGATGCGTTTTGAAAATTTCCACGTGGCCTCCAAAGGTGGAATTATGAAAATATCTATGGATCATATCCCTTAATTTATTAGGAACAAAAATCTGTCTACCTTTGTTGTTCTTACCCCGCACGCATAGCAAATCTCTATGCATAAGAAAATGATCTACATTATCGCCTCTATCCAAACGATCAATAATATCCCTATAATAGGGGTCGTCCAGTTGATGTTGTCTTAAGGACACAAATGATTCAGGGATAGTACTAATAACATTTATGTTAGTAGGGTTAATACAAGCAAGTATTAGGAACACTCCCTCATTGTTACGTGATAAAACATCAGCAACTAAATTATCTTTCCCCGAGACATGTACAGTAGTAAATTTGAATCGAGACAACCTTAAAACACAACGGCCAATCTTTCCTAATTGTTTAGGGTGGTTAAATATACAAGATAAAGCACTATTATCTTTACACAAAACGAACTCGCGTTGTTCTAGATAATCTGAAAACCTCTCAATTCTAAATATGCATGCAAGACATTCCTTTTCATACGGACTGTACCTCTTCTGAGCCTCATTTAAAGATTTGCTCGCAAAAGCTACCGGAAGTAACTCTTCAGGATATCGCTGAGACAGGATGTCTCCGAGGGCATAGGATGAAGCATCTACCTTAAGTTTATAAAAGGTAGGTTTTTGTTCGACTCCCCAGACAAATTGTACACCCTTCGTCTTTAACTGGTTTAATGGGGCTGCTAACTCCGAAAAAGAAGGAATAAACCTCGAATAATAGGCACACATCCCCACAAATTTTGTAGAAATCTGCTGAAAAAGGCTATTTCCCCTCAAAATGTAGATGGTTTTACCCTGGGTGTTAGGAATAGGGAATTCCTTGATTGGCCTTGTATTCTCTGGATGTATTGATATTTCATTTTATGAATTAGTGTGACCAAGATATTCTATTTATACTACCGCTATCTGAATTTTGGATTGTGACATCCTAAAGGTTCCTGGAAGGCTGGCCCAAATAATATCCAAGGAGTCACAAGAGAAAACAGGTTGTTTATTATTTGTTTACATAAGTTAATCCTCAAGCATAAGCAGTACATCATTGTTTCAACAACAACAATATAGATTTGACCAATTTAACGTCTTCAAAGATTACTTTTAGTACTGCAAATATGAAAATTATTTTTTGACCAAACGTCATTTAGTATTAGCTTTAATATTACAATTATGAAAATTATGTGTTGGCCAAACGTTATTTAATATTACTTTTAATATTACAAATATGAAAATTATATGTCGCTCAAACGTCATTAAATATTACTATTAATAGTACAAATATGAAAATTATGTTCTGACCAAACGTCATTAAATATTACTATTAATATTAAAAATATGAAAAAGCCATTTTATAGTACACAAACTTTGAGCAAATTCACAGTGAGGGGGAAGCAGGGTTGGAGAAGAACAAACAAAAGAAGGGAGGTGAGCAGCGCTCAGGTGGGGGAAACGGCGACACTGAGAACTATAGAAAATACCAGGAAAATTTCACAACCGGAAACTACCCTGGTCAAAATCAGTCTTTCTGTATTGTGGGCGTGGCAACCATCACGAGCAGGGTGTTGAGTCCGGCCTCGCTTCAGTCCACGTTGTACCTCCCTCGGTGAAGAGTGTTGTTAGGTGTGAGCTCCGGAGTGCCCCATTCAGCAAGGCAGGTGGTGAGTACAGCCCCATGTTACGGACCATCATACAGTGTTTCTTCTTTATTGTAACATCGTTACAGGATGGATTGATGGTCAGACTAGCCCTACGAAGTCTAGTGAATACTTCATGTATATGTAACAGATGCGCTTCGTGGCTGTTAGAATAAACTGTCAAGTCATCCAAGTAATTAAAAATTAAATTAAATTGAATATCTGAAAATATTATGTTTAGTAAGCTTGATAAAACTTGAGACTCTACACTTATACCCTACCATATCGAACAGTCCCGTTTGTATGATAAACACACTGTATGGTTTAGGAACCTTACTTAGCATAAGTTAGTGGTAAGCTTGATTCAGGTCCAGCAGGGAATATACCCTTGTCTGGACTAAATATTAAAATGCCATTTCTACTGTGTAACTACAACCCGAATCTCGAGTTGGATACAAATTTCATACAAAATACAACAGGCTGAGAAAGGGAGGGAATTACAAATTATAATATAAATGCACTAAATATACCAAACTTTGAAATACTTTATTTAACAAAAAAATAATCTAAATTAAATTACAGAAGTGTCAGCTAGTTGAATTCTATGACTTACTAACGATTCACTAAGTAATAGCATTAATTATTTAATTAATAAATATTTGAGAAATTCTAAAACTAATAACAATTAGCAAACCATATAATGAGAAAAGCCTGGAAGCTATCATTTACAAAAACACCTCGAACATTTAGTATGAACAAAACATTATAAACTTTTAAAGAGTGAGGCCCAAACTTTAATCAAAATCAAGACAATCTCAAAAACTAATAACCCATTTAAAGGAAGAAGCCTGAAACCATTATACTGTATACAAAAGCATCTCATACATTTAATATGAACAATAAATTATAAACTTTTAAAGGGTGAAGCCCAAACTTTAATCAATTACAAAAGAAGCTCAAAAACAAATAATAATTAACAAACCGTTTAAAGGAGAACCCCGGAAACTTTTATTTACAAAAGCATTTCAAACAATTAATATGAAAAATAAATTATTAACTTTTAAAGGGTAAAGCCAAAACTTTAATTTATTAAGAGAGAAGCTCAAAAACTAATTTCAATTAGCACACCATATAAAGGAGGATGCCCAGAAACTATTATTCTTTAAATAAATTCCTCATGTCAGAAAAGTTAATGGAAAGATTTTCCCGTGAAAATTAATATGTCTAAAACAAAATTGACTTGACAATGACAGCCATAATAACGACTGGCGACGAAGGATTAAGCGGGATAAGCCCAACATTTGATGCTTACATTACGTTTATGATGAGAGAAGAGTTCAGTCCACTACTGGTACCAAGAGTGACCTTTTGGCCGTTCAGCTCTTGCCCATTCCGAACTTATCATAGACATTGAGTCGCCTGGCCTGTAAAGGAATAGGTACAAGGCTGATTTTATGTGCGAGTATGGAGTCTCAGTCGTTACTCTTAACCTCTTTTTATCATTAATAAAATTACCCTTAGGTTAAACCAGTGAATTGTGGCTGTATGTAACTTACAGTTGTTGATAGTGGTAGTGTAGTGAGATGAATGATAGCACTGGGGTTCAGGTATAGGTTGGGTTTTTTTCTTGGGATACGGGAAGGTGTGTTTAAGGTATGGTGCTTTGTGGGTGGGTGAATTATGACGGTCGTTTGGTCAAGTCCGAGTATGGGATTGAAATTGGTAGGATTTTCTTTTCTTGGGATTAGGTATGGAGGTGATACATTTCCATTTCCCATCTAGGGCCAACCCTAGCGCCAATAACATTCTCTGGCTAGTAGAAAATCTATTTGGTTATCCCAATGGCGTCCAACCATGACAAAGGTAGTAATGGCATGAAATGTGCAAGTTGTGCATGAAGGTTGGGTTAAGGGTGTGATTTAAGGATGAGTTGGGTGGGGGAATGAGCTGGTTGGCAGTTCTGCTGTCATTCTTGTTTGGTTGATTCTCAATTAATGGTACATTTTTATTCTTCTAGGAATGTTACATCTAGGGTTTTTAGTTGTTTTTATTAGTTTTTCTTCCAGGATTATAAATTAAGGCTTTTATAATTTTCATATTTTCTTTGATTTTGATATTTGGTTATAATAGACAATAAAAATATTATAATAAGTGCTCAACTACACCAGCCTGGGTCGTTTGTGTTGTCGGGGTTCAATCGGGTCGTACTGTTCAAGTCCTCCTACAAGTTCGTTTTTGTGCGTTTCTGTCTGGTTGTAGAACTGTTTGTGTCTATATTTTTAGATTTCTTGTAGTTGGCGGCAGTTGGTCATTGTGTGTAGGTCACCTAATATAGTGCGTCTGTTTGCCCCAGTGAGTGTTCTTAGGCCACGGACACACATGACACTGGTAGCGGAGAGCAGAGCAGAGCTTACAGTTCAAACACACAAAGAGCAATGGCGACGGCCACACAGAGAGCGCAGCTGACAGCGGTGTAGAGAGGGGATAGGCGCGTATAGTGGAGCTGGTTGCTGAGCGGACGATTCACTTTGTGTTTTGAGACTGGTTGGTTGGGGTGGATTGCATTATAATTTATGCGAGTTTTATTTAATATGGTAAAGGGATTTTAGGGAAATGGATTGTGAAACACTGATTTCTTAAGTTCACAGCAGAATTCCTCTTTGGCAGATGACCAATCCTCAATATCACAACAGAGGAGTGCTTGACAAACTGTCGGATGAGGTGACTCAAAAGCTGAATTGTACTCGTAAGTATTGCTTTTATCTTTAGACCAGAAATACTTAAATAGTCTTGCCAATCTTAAGTAAATCTTTATTTAATTTCAAGTAAATCTTTTTATAATTATAGTAATCTTAAGTTTTAAAAAAAATTCTAGTACAACTGTAAATTATTTATATGTAATTGATGTTTTTATTTGTATTAAAGGGGTATTTTAAAATACTAATGTATTAATATTAATAATAATCGGACTATTGGGACTACGCATTTTATTTATATATTTATTTTTATTTATTAAATTAAAATTACTTAAAGTAGCTAGCTACATTTTACTATAACTCGATGGCTCACATGACCACACAAAATAAAAGATTTGGGCTATATTAAAGTAATAGGTAACTGTACATTATTATCTTATATTAAAATTAAGTACATTACTATACTAGTCCTAGTTACTGTATATTATTAATTATTGGATTGTCTCTGAAATAATTAGTAAAGGCTGTGCGAATATTTTTTGCTTGTACTGTAGAACTGTTGTTAATTCTGCGTATACAATGATTACCATCTTTTTGTTGGTCACTTACTTCTTCAATAGTTGAGAATTCTTGAAAGTGTGGGTCTCTGTTGCCATCTAGTGTTCTTTCAAAATTATGCAAAATACAAGCTGCTTTTATTATTGATATAGCTAGATCCACATTAGTTTCTATTTATTTTGCTAAAATTCACCACTTAGCGCGAAGTATGCCAAAAGCACATTCTACACATTTTCGTGCTCTAGATAATCTCTCATTATATGCACTTTTTCTGGTGTCAAATTTGTTTGGGGATAAGGTCTCAATAGATAGGTCTTCAATGGGTAAGCTTCATCTACAATTAATACACAAGGTGATTCTATTAGTGAACCTGGGAAGCACTGTGGTTCAGGAACATTGACTGCATCTATGTTATATAATTTACTTTAAAGCAATTCATTCAATGTTTCTCCATCACTTTGTCTGCCTGCCCCTTTAACTTCTATCACAATAAATTTGTCATATGCATTTGCAACTGATTGCAACACGATTGAAAAGTGCTTTTTGTAGCAATAAATACAATGACCCACTATTATCTGGGCACTTAATTTTACAGTGTTTTCCGTCAATTGCACCAAAACAGTTTGGAAAATCCCAATGAGTATAAAATTATTTTACATTTACTTGTAATTGTTCTCTTTTTGGAACTGGCATATAATGTTCTTGAAGTTCATCCCATATTGTAGCACAAGTATCTCTAACAATTGATGCTACAGTTGATTTTCCCATTTGAAATTCAAATAAAAGACACCTGAAGGAATTTCCAGTGGCCAGGAACCTGAAATAGGATTTAATTATCTCTTAACATTTTTGTCATTATTATTATTAACCTAATACCTAATAAACCCAGTACCTGATACATTTTGTTTACTATTACATAATTTATGTTTTAGTAGCCTTTTTAAAATTTTACCACTTTTGTTTTTTCTTTCAGGAAATAATGATAGAGTTAAATGGAAATATTTGAGGGACCAGTTCAGGAAAGAACTGAATAAAATTCCTATTTCTCGTTCTCATTATAAAACATCTTGACCTTATTTCGAGATGTTGTTATTTCTAAAAGATCAACTTAATGCAAAACAAATGAGTAGTAACCTCCGCTATACACAGTCAATAGATGATCAGGATAGTAAGGAAATTGAACGTCCAATTAGTGACCAAACTGAGACAAATAACAATGATTTATCAAATGAAGAGTTACAAGAATCTCTTAGCACTACAAGAAAAAATATACACCAAACGAATATTTCACATAAAAGAAAAAGGTCCAGCTACAATACAAGTGAAGTAAATGCAAAATTAGTGGAAATAAAGGAGCGAAAATTGAAACTACTTGCAAAAGATTGTGCTAACAATGACGAACAAAAGTCTGATGATTATCATTTTTTGGTCAGCTTATTGCCACTGTTCAAAGACTTTTAAAATATTCAGAAATTGCGTGTACGAACTAAATTTTATCAAGTACTTATGGAAGAAATATTACAGCAGCATCATCTCCAGGTCTGAGTTTCACATCGAGTGGCACTTCTAGTAACACTCAATACCACAATCTTACCATGCCAAATACTAATAAACAATACCAGGCTCAATATCCACACTACAGTAATTTGGAATGATTATTTTAAGTAGACCTGTAGCTGGTTGAAAAAATTATTGCCGTTTTTAATAAGAACCTACCTGTTCTTATTTTTATATTAATTTGATATGTTTTAACATGAATTACAAATTAATTTTTATGGTATTTTTCCTTAAACCTCTTAGGACAAATGTTTGTACAACAATGATCTATATCCATTTTAAACTCAATAGTCAATATGCACATTTTTTAATGGTAAAAATTTATAAAAGCTAGTTTTAGTTCATACCCTCATCATTCTAGTGCGGGTATGTAACGCTAGTAATCTGTAAAAACTACTAGTGTTAGCGTCCTTTGTTTCATCAGCTACAAACAATTATATTTGTAGTGAAACAGTGAGTTATGACAGTGTTAACTTTAATATATCTTAATTCCTGTGTTAGGTAAGTAACTTAAGTATTCTAACATTGTATTTAAAAAGTATGATGACTATTTCCAAGCCCTTTATGTTTCTGTAGTTTTAACTTCATATGGTTCAGTAGAAAGTTTGCCATGTTAAAACATAGAATGTTCATAATTTTTTCCCGGGAACGAGATTTGGAAGACTATAAATATATCTTTGATGTAAATGTTTATTTTTGCAGACATAATCTGTTTAAGATTCTAAATATAGAAACAAATATTAAATTCGTTAAAGACTAAACAATTAATTAAAAATATCATTAATTTAATTTGTATAAAATTAATACCTACCTTTTTTTAAATGAAGAGACATTTAAAAAAATTAAACATTTTAATGAAATAAAAGTGAAATAACAAATAATTAAGATGTATTTTTATGTACCTAACTTCTTGTTATGTAATTTTTGTTTTTCCCCAGATGGCACCACAAAATTCTTGGGATAAGAAATCCATGATTGAGGCCATTAATGCTGTACGGAGGAAAGATATGGGCTATAAAGCTGCAGCGAAAGCTTTTAAAGTTCCAAGAGCTACACTAAAAGATTATGTAAAACAAAATGAAATTTCAGCTGAAACATTGGTGACTACTGAAATTGGATGAAAACCTATTTTACCCAAAGCATTAGAAGAACAATTAGTTTCCTGCTGTTTAGATATGGAATTAGTTTTAATTGATTAACCATGAATGACCTTAGACGAATGGCATATCAGCTGGCCTTTAGAAACAATCTAAAACATCCCTTTTCAACAAGTAAGAATGCCGGTTTTAAATGGATCCGTCTATTTTCAAAAGACATTCTAATTTGGCATTACGGAAACCCCAAACACGTGCGAGAATTCCAGGTTTCAGTCATGAAAATATTTCAATTTTTTTTACGATTTTGAAAAATTAATTGGAAAAAGATCAATTTCGATCCTACAGAAATTTTCAATGTATATGAAATCGGGATTTCAATTGTTCACTACAAGAGTCAAAGAGTGGTAGCCTTGAAAGGAAAAAAAGAAGTCCACAAGTTGTCATCTGTTGAGAGAGGAACTTTAGTCACTGCTGTCACTTGCGTGTGTTCAGCAGAGCAATATGTTCCTCCATAGTTGATTTTCCCTCACAAGTTAATGAAAGCTCAACTGCTAGATGGAGCTCCACCATGTGCTATTGGAGCCGTACATGAATCTGGGTGGATAACTGCATATTTATTTTCAAGATGGCTAGCACATTTTGTTGCCACTGTGAGACCCAACAAAGAAGAACCTGTTAATCTTATACTTAACGGCCATTACTCGCACACACGAAGTATTGAAGTCATTGAATTTGGACATGTGAATGTAGTGTCAATTGTCTGCCTACCACCACATTCAACAGCAAAACTACAACCGCTTGATGTTGCTTTCATGTTTCCACTCAAGACATTTTACACCCAAGACATTAAAAATTGGCTAAGTAACCATTCAGGCAGAGTTGTAACTAATCTGCAGATAGTTTCATTATTTAAAGAGGCTTATGTCAGGCCTTCAACAATGAAAAGTGCAGTAAATGTTTTTAGGAAAACTGGCATTTTCCCATTCAATGGCGACATTTTCAAATATGTTGATTTTATTGACCCGCTTAAATCTTGGCAAGACGATGGAGAACAAAATGAAAACAATAATGCATCTTCTTTGACATCAGTTGAACCCTCAGCGGTTTCGCCATCTACCTTTTCTGGAATCAAAGCTGTTAGTCCACGAGAAATAAGAGAAGTGCCCGTTATTCCACCACAAGCAACATCTTCTCGGTGCAGTGCAACATTCTTAGTCACAGGATAACCTCATAAAAATGCTGTGCTTAATGCATTAAAAAACCCAGACAATCTACACTGTCAACTGCTACATCCTCTAAAAGTAAAATAACTAGCCCAAAGAGATGTCTAAAAGCACCACTCCCTGAATCTTCAAGTGAAAGTGAGTGCGATGTTGACTTTGCATTAACAGATGACAGTGACAGTGATCAGGATGCTCAATGTCTGTTTTGTGGGAAACATTTCTCAAAAGACAAAAAAGAAGAAAAGTGGATTTGTTGCATGAAGTGCTTTCGGTAGTGTCATAAAATATGTTCGCCTAACATTAATTATAATCAGTTTGTTTGTGATAACTGTTTAGATGGTTAATACGGATTTTTTTTAATCTTTTGTAAAACTGCAAGGCTTAACTTTACTATTAGTTAAATTATTCTTGTTTTGTTTTAAAATCCTCGCTAGAAGATGAAATTTGGACCACTTTTTTAATCATTCAAAAAAACCCAGATATTTTGTATATTTTCTTGTATTAAGACAAAAAACATTTAAATTATATAATTTGGTTTCATCATTGTTAAGAGAAATCATTGTAATAGCCACAATAAAATTTTCAACTCAATTACATAAACCGTCTATCAGCTATAAACAAAAAACGAGTGGGGGACGATATTTGGTCACTTTACTTTATTTAAAAGAAAAATGGACACACAAGCTAGTGCCATAAAGGAGAGTTTGTTGATTATCATTAGAGATATTAATGAGATCTTTTTATATTATTTAGTATTTTTCCAGAAAGGTTTCAAGATATTGATTTAAAAAATGTGAATTTAGGCCATGGCCAGACGAGGCAGTAAATAAAGCTGGAAGCTGCTACAAATAACGCAGGAATAATAGATCCACTGTATTAAAGTGTGACAGGCCAGACGAGGCAGTAAATGTTGTGCAGTATGGTGGAAAGGGGCAACTTCAAGGTCATGATGCCGCCCGAATAGGCCGGGGTCCATTTTCATAACAGCATTTACTGCAGTACGTTGGCCACACGTGGCGTTATTTGTTGCGAAGTGAGATCTCTTGCCTTGATTTAAAAAGGTTTGATCCAAAAAGGTTTTATTTAATATAATATGGAGTACATTGTTAGGGAACATTTAATTCTAGAAGTACAACAATTGCCTTATTTGTACAGTACAAAATGTGATGACTATAAAAATAGAAATTTGAAACTTGAATCGTGGATGAGTGTGTCTAGAAATATTGTGGGAAGAAATGTCAAATGAAGATAAAAACAAATGTGGTAAATACAAAATAAATATTATTTGCTAAATAATTAATAAAGAAATATAATGATTGTCATTCTGAATTGGTTGGATAGAACACAAACAAATATTTTTTAAATAATGATATTTAAAAAATCTATACCTAACAGGGATAACATTATTTTATTTGTCTTGAAAATCCATTTAATATATTTGAATCAAAGCAGAATATTATTACAACAGGTGTTTTGATGTGTTTAAAATAAATAATTAAACAGTTTGATATATAATTTTCTACGTTTTTTTTATTCCACTGGTTTATTTTTATAACTCCGAATTGTGTTAAATTATAGAATGGTTATTTTGCCACGGTACTGAACCATGTATGCTGCAAAAGTAATTTGCTAGATAATCTCTAATTTTGATACCATTTTGATTCCCTCTTGTTCCATGTGTAGGGATATTTTCTAGAGGACACAATAAT
>CABEEJ010000397.1:69981-158645 GCA_901482245.1 Timema douglasi | reverse complement strand
CCCTCACACCCACACACACACCCATTATGCAAATGCGGCCCAGTATACACACTTTAACCCTACTGCTGAGTACATATTTTCTTATTTATATTTTTTATTAAACTTGGATCACCAAGGTTAAATATAAACTTAAAATCCAAATGAAAATGATAAAATAAAAGTCCAGCTCAATTTTTTTTTAAACTGCTTGATATCCTCGTTCATAAAATTAGTCGAAAAAAAGTAAAAAATGTAAACGTTATAGTTTAAAAACCATAAAGCTTTACACAAGAGCATGGGGAAACCTGAATCTCTCTGGTGTATTCTTTAAAATTTAAACTATACCTATAATCGGATATTAACTCCTTAGGCCGCCTAGCTACTAGTGCAAGTTGCTCCAAAACCAAGAAAGATGCCACTTTGCATAATGTCCGCACTTACCACTGGTTCAGGTAACTCAAAACCACATAAAAATAAAGAGCTTCAAATTTGGCATATACTTTAGTACTTAAGGAAACCTTTGAGTGTGGAGTTAATGTGTAAATTATTTTTCCCTTATAAATAAGTAGAGTCATTCTAGTCAGATAGGGAAATTAGTATTAAGGGCTTATCTAAAATGGGGAAAAGGGTTAGTCATCTCTGGCAGCGGGTTGTAGTTGTACCCCCCACTATGAATCACCCCTTAACCACTTGGTTATTTCTATACTTGCTAGGACTCGAGCGTATCTAATAACCAAAAAAATTAACTGGATCTTTTGTTCAGCTGGAAGTCCTTTTGGGAATTGAGTACGGTTATGTTTGAATTAGTTATTCTCGGTAGAAGAATTATTTACTCAAGCATAAGGCTAGTTCGCTTGAAGTTATGCGATGTTTCTCGCAAAGTTTTGGCAAATGGCTTAATCTGCAAGTTTTAAATATTGATTTGCGTCCTTTGAATATGGGGGTCCATGGATGAGTTTCATCTTTCTCTTTACACACAAATAAAGGAAGTGTAGTGGGTTAATTATCTTCTGTCATCAAACATATTATTTGTATTTCAAACCGATCCCTGTGGTGTTTAATTTTCAATTGCTCTCTACATGTGAATGCTACTACAAATTTTATTAAACACAACCTCCTGTTAGATCCCCAAAGACTTTAATGTCTAGTGTTAAGAGAGGTGTATTATGACAGTTATACTTAAGGGCTCATGTAATGATCCTCGAGGATATGTTTTTCAATCCCTACCTAAATTCAAATGATGGTACCTACAAATTTAATACAATTTTATGTCCTAAAAAGACAAAAAAAATATTAAATTACGTTCTTTTGGTATGCACTATCATAAGAAACTATTGGTTTGAATCCAACCCTGCAAATAATATTGTCTGTGTTAATGTCTTTGATAAAGTCGCAAACAAAATAGGCAGATTGAATGTAGTAAAAGTCAAAAATGCCCTCATTTTATATTCCCAAAAAAGGTCCCCCATCTTATATTACCAGAAATTAAGTCCCGCCGCATTATATTACAGAGAATTAAGTCCTTCGTGGTATATTCCCGAGAAAGTCACCATGTTATATTCCCAAGAATTAAGTCTTTTATGTCATATTCCCGAGAGTTAAGTCTCCTGTGATATAGTCCCAAAAATTATGACCCCCTGTTATATTCCCAATAATTGAATCCCATATGTTATTCTCCCAGAAGTACCTCCTCTAATATATTCCCAAAGACAGAGGATACGTTAGAATACGTTTCAAACCATTCTCTTATTGCAAACAATTGTACTAAAGTACTTAATCCAACCTTCTCGGAGCTTTTATATTTTAAAACACCAAAATCCATTAAGTCATTTTGATATGACCTTTGGTTCGAATACCAGATAAGATGTGAAAACCATCATGTTTGTTTACATGATTATTTAAATAAAGGTCAATATTGTTAAGAGTATAAAAATACTTGCTTAAAAAGGTGCTATGTTTGAAAATATAAATTAGTCATTTGACCTAAAATTAAAATATTGGTCATTAAAGAAAAGTGTAAGAATATTTTCAACCCATTAAATCCTCCATAAATTTTCTTTGCCTCTATTCACACAAATGCTGAAACATTTTCTAAAGTCAACTAACCCTTATTTGTACTACCCATGGTTACTAGACTAGATAGTAGGGGTCACACACAGGTCCACTCCAATGATGACGTAGCCTGGACACCACCAGACGACCCGGCACGGTAGCAGTACTCCTGAAAGCAATATTTCAGTGTTATATTTATGAAATGGCATAATATTATAAAAGTCATAGCATTCATGATATTTGTTTTGTAATTATTCTTACATAGGACTATTTTATAAAAGTATAATATTATATTTAAACTGTACAAATCAATATAAAACAATCCCGTGGCAAATATAATCAATATTGTCGTACAAGTTGTATTTTAGTTTTAGGTTTGTTTATTAATATCAACTATAGCATTGTGCCCACACCTCTCGTGGACCCTTCCGACGCTGTGGGAGGCAATGTGTCATCCCCCATTTTCACCGGTGTTGATAGAAGGGGTTCGTGAACCAGACTTGGGGTGCAGCACAACAAGTCGTTATGAAGAGGTTGTACAAAGAAGTTACTCAGGATGTTGTCACACAAGTCTTTATTCAGGACTCTAATTCTACCCCTTGGTTGGTTTGGTTACACAACTGTACATAAAAAGAAACCCCATCTCCATTACCGCACGTGATAACATCGCAATGACCCTGACTCGCTCTCAACAAGCCCAGAACCGAGAGCCAACGGCTCGTAAACGGCCGACAGCGCATGGACATGAGTCCAAAATCAGAGTGAGTGGACGAGCCACGCAACCCGACGCGCCAGGCGCTATCAGACCATGCGCAGCCAACCGCGTACGGCAAGAAGGGGAAGGGGGAACGGGCAAACCGCGCTGCACGCGGTCTCAAAGATAAGGGACGAGGAACTCGGCACAGAATCCCCCCCTTAAACTCAAGGGCTGGCCGGGAGGAGATGAGGTACCCGAAGTTAAAGTAATTATAACCCAAAAATCCGGACCAACCAAGGAAAGACCCATAGAACAATATCACATGTGACGAAATAATACCAAACAAGATACCTGGGACTTATTAACCGTGAATGAAATGTACCCTAATTCAAAATCTTAAAGTCAACCAGAGTTCAGCGCGCACGCGCTGAAGATTAACTAACTATCCTAAAATTACAATAGCAGAATTGATTACATCTATATATATTAAAGAACAATGTCCAAAGAATATTCCTCGAAAGACTTAAGGTATAAATAGCATGATTAATAGAACAAACAGATTAAACAATATTCACAATCTCTATCTCTACAAAAATTCGGCAATCGATCGAAAATGCATTTTCGAGGGGAAAAAAATACATAGAGATCCAATTAAATTAACACCAAGTCCTTATAACTTTTGTTCACTCTTAGTTCACTTAGTTCCTAGTATGCCCCGTATCATCTTTGAAGCACTTAGTATCGTCTTAGCAAAGAGCTCTCACATCCTATTGTCATTATGCTGAGATATGGGGTACATGCAACATACGGAAACGGACATCAGCTCATAAAGAAACACTTTTCTTCCTCAAGCAGAACATACATATGAATCACAAGAGAACTTAAGCACTTCGTTTACTCGTGGAGTCAGTGACAAGGTTTTAGTTGCGTAAGATGGTCACGACGCGTGGCCAGACCAGTGACAGGTATCCATTAATTGGACCGTAACAGGGGTGAGAAACTTGGATATGATCGTCGGAGCTGACCACCGGTAGTCCAACTTCGCCGTTTTGCCGTCAATCGCTCTACTGTAATTATGTAATTCGTATACGACTTTATCCCCGACCTTGTATGGTACCGGATATCTGCCTGCGTCGAACCTGCATGCTACCTTGCTCTGTGTTTTTTTCAGCTGGCATAAAGCTTCTCCCCACTCGGCCTCAATATATCTGTCAGATTGATCCTCCAAGGTGCCCGGGAGTATTTCCCACCTCAGGTTGATTGGGGAGAGTAAGTCATGACCTAACATCAAGGAGAGAGGGGTCTTCCTGTGACTGTCATGTACAGCGCTATTAAACGCTATTTGCAATGGCGTTAGGTTTTTATCCCAGTCCTTATGGTGGACGTGGTGAAAGGAAATCAAGGTGGCCTTGAGGTTCCAGTGGAACCTTTCCACGTGCGAAAGTTGCGGATAGTAAGGGGTCATGGTAACATGTTTTATACCATTGTTAAAACACATATCCTCAAATATTTTGTATGTTAACTGGCTCACGTTGTCGGACACCAGGATAAGAGGGTACCCAAAGTTGCGAAACAAGGTAGCATCAAGAGCATAAACTACCGAGTTGGAAGTTGCTACTTTCAATGACGTCATCCACACAAACTTCGAGAATCCATCAACCATGGTAAGTAAAACGTTGTTTCCTTTCCGTGACCTTGGTAAGGGATCGAACAAGTCAATAAAAACTCTATCAAGCAGGCAGCTAGCAACTCCTGAATTTAACATCCCTGTGATTTTAGAGGACATATTGCTAAGGTTTGTAGCAGGGTCAAAAATTCCTCTCAGCATCAAGGAGGTGTCCATCAAATTCAGGAGACATACCTTCAGTGTCTGTCCAAGCTACTACAGCTTGTGACTTGTACGTGATCAACAGTAGTCAGGCACCAGCTCGCAACAGTGTTCAGTTGGAAGTCAATGGTGTACCTCTCACTATGGTAAGTTGATACAGCGGCCAGCGCTAGTCTTATTGGTGAGCCAGTGTACCTTGCACATTTCAAACACCTTCCTCTGGTGAGTACCACTCCACTTCGTGGTTGCACTGGGCACGAACTAGATCTGTTGGGGGAGACCCCTGTTAGAATTTCGCATCAGGAGCAGTCTGCTACGTTACCCCTAGTAGTGGTTCAGGCTCCCTCCACTCACTATTGGGCATATCTTGGATCAACCATATTCAGATGGATTGTAACGCTATATTTCCCATCAACTATATTCGGCAGGTACAAGGTGATGTGGTGGGCCTGCTCAAGAATAAATATCCCTTAGTCTTTAAAGAGGTACCAGGTGATATTAAGGGTGTGGAAGTTAATTGTAGTTCTAAAAGAGGGGGCCATTCCAGTATTCTATGGCCCTCGAGTCATTCCTATTCCTTTGAGGAATGCTGCTAAGAAGACCCTTGAGGAAATGGAATCAAGCTGTTTTATTCAGAAAACCAATAGTCACACCTGGGGAACTCCTCTGGTAATTGTTCCCTGGGCCAACAAATCTGCACGGGTGTGTGGAGATTTCAGCATGACAGTAAACCCTCAGTTAAATCTTGAGCACTATCCTCTACTGGTTATTGATGACTTGTCTACTCTTCAAGGTTCTGTTTTCAGTCTACTCGATCTCACTCAGGCTTACCAACAGATAAAACTGAGACAAGCTTCTCTGGAGATTTTGACCTTGAGCACTCCGTATGAATCATACAAGTGCCTTCGCCTTCCATAGAGTTTGGCTTCGGCTCCAGCCATCTTTCAAAGCGTCATTAGTCAGGTATTGGCAGGTATTGATTGTTTTATTTATTTGGATGACATATTAGTGTCAGGTAACACATTGAGGAGTGCCTAAATAAAGTTGAAGTTAGTCTACAAAGGTGTGTGGAAAATAATGTCACTGTCAAATTGGAAAAGTGTCATTTCCTAAAGCAAAAGGTTAGAATTTTGGGTCAAATTTTGGATATCCAAGGACTGCATCCAGACCAGGACCGCATCCAGGCTCTCCTTCATGCTAAAGAGCCTTCATCATAATCTGAACTTCACTCGTTCATTGGGTTTGTAACCTTTTACGCAAAGTTCATCCCCAACATGCCCACTATGCTTCGTACGTTATATGCCTTGCTCAAGCAGGATGTGAATTGGGAGTGGGGATCTGAGCAACAAAGGGCTTATCATCAGTGTCTTCAGGAATTGAGTTGAATTAAGGTGCTTATTCCATACTCTACTGGCTTGCCACTTAGAATGGCCAGTGATGCCTCTCAGTATGGTGCGGGTGCTGTAATCTCTCACATCTTCTCTTTCCTATCTAAGACCTTCTCCAATGCTGAAAAAAATCTACTCCTAGCACGAGCGTGAGGCTGCAGCTATAATTTTTGGATCAAAGAAATTTAGTAAATACCTGTTTGGTCGACCTTTTGAGCTATGCACTGACCATGCAGACTTGGTGTCTATTTTTGGGTCTAAAATGCGACCACTCAGTGCTTTTCACCTACAACGTTGGGCCATCCTGTTGTCAGCCTTCCAGTATAAAATCACATTTTGAAAATCTGAACTGATTCCTCATGCTGATTTTCTCAGACAAAACCCTCTCCCCGATCAAACTGAGGTGGAGTCTGATATCTACAAGATATTTTTGGTGTTCCGGGACTTCTCACTGCGGTTCAGGTGGCCACCAAGACCAGGAAGGATCCCATATTGAGTCGAGTGCTTACATATGTCCTCAATGGTTGGCCTGATGTGGTGCCCGTTGAAGGTCTTCCCCCTTTTAATTATCAAGCCCTGGAATTGTCGGCAGAATCTGATTGTTTATTGTGGTTGTCTAGGGTAATCGTCCCGTCAGCGCTTCGTCCCGAAGTCCTGGAGCTCCTTCATTAGCTTCATCCTGGCTCTAGTGACATGAAGAACCTAACACGTGGTTTTGTGTGGTGGCCAGGTCTCGATGACGATTGTAAGCTAGGGTAAACAGGTGTGGTGTTTGCCAATCACTCCAGTCAATTGGTCCTCACGAGCCTCTGATTCCATGGTCCTGGCCTACTAGAAGGTGGCAAAGTATTTATATTATTTTGCTGAATTTGAAAGTAAGACTCTACTCATTACTGTAGATGGCCATTATAAATGGCCCGAGGTCCGCATCATGCACACTTGTGAAGCTCTGTGCTCAATGTTGGTAGCCTGGGGGCTGCTCGAGGAGGTTGTTTCTGACAACGGTCCACCATTCTCATCAGCTGCATTCGCTAGGTTTCTGTCTAACAATGGAATTGTACATTCCCCTTCTTCTGTTTACCACCCCCAATCTAACGGTTTGGCCGAAATTGTCGTTAAGACCACCAAGTCAACTCTCATGAAACAGTTGTTTGATGTTTCTACTAAATCCAGAACCCTTCAGCATAAGTAGAAGCCTTTCTTTTACCATATCGCAACATGCCTCACACCTTAACTAAGGTTACACCAGCTGAAGTATTTTTAGGCCTAAAACCCCGCATAAAGCTTTCACATCTCCACCCATCCATGGTTCTCAAGCAATGAGTGAAGGAGGCTCAGGCAAAATTCATTGCTTCACAATCTTCCAAGGTCATACATTTCTCCCCAGGTGACCTAGTATGGGTGCGCTCTATCACTCATCGCAAACTCAAGGCGGTTCCAGGTGAAATTCAGCTAGAGTCTCAACTGTCTCATATCTAGGGATTGTTGGTGGACGTACCAAACAAATTTCAACATCTCATCTACGCCTCCAGGACCCCAAGGCTGTTCCATTAGAGTTTTCATGGGAGATGGTCAAGCAGGCCATGCCAGCACCTGGGCCTACCCTTGCATCTGATGGACCTACATCGGGCCCTCTAATTCAGCCACCTCCAGTTGCTGATTGCTCCCTCTCAGCATCTCCAGCTCCGGATCCCTCCATAGATTCCACTCCAGAGGCCCTTCGTTAGGCTCCCAGCGTGATGGCTCCAGCTCACACCCCTGTGAGACCTGATGCAACGTCTCCGAGTGTCTGCCCCCCGAGCAGCCTCGTTAAACTCATCGCCCGGGGCAGGGCCGTAGCTAGAGTAATTGGCGCCCGGGGCAAACAGTAACATTGGCGCCCCCTCACCGCAGCCACCCCATTTCCGCCCAGTCATAATGGAGCAGTTGATGGTGTCATCGTATTGTATACCTGTTTCAGATGTAATACAATAGCTGTATAACAAAAATCTTGCTATTACTAATGTGTCTTGCAATTATTGTCCCGTTTATAATTTGCTAATTCTATTAAATACTAACAAAAAAAATTTAGTAAATATTTATTATAATTTAATATTCTTTTTATTAAAAATTAACTTATATAGATAATCTTATTCAATAATCTGTGCTGATTATATGAGCTTAAATACATGCTGTAGTAAATAAAAAAAATTGGAAATAGTTTGAATTGAATGAAGAATTATTTTTGTTTATTATTAATTGCTAGCTCAATTAATTATGAAAAATGTAGAAGTAACATTATTGTTAAAATATTAACAGAATTATTTTATACTTACAGTTTCACCTTTCTAGCTTTAACAGCAGCAAAATCATTGACTATTTCATCGTAATTAATATTTTTAGCAACATCTTTTTCTATTGATAGAATTGCCAAGTGTGTTAACCTGTCTTGACCCATTGATGACCTTAAGTAATTTTTTATTATTTTCAGCTTACTAAAACCTCGTTCACCAGATGCATTAGTAACTGGCAATGTTAAAAATAATCTGAAAGCAATTACTAAGTTTGGATAAGATGTGGCTATAGACATTTTGTGGATTAAATTTAATAGGTCAAGAGACGTTGCTTTTGAAAGATCCTTACTTTTTTCAAATAAAGAACTGGCCTGAAACTTAAAACTAGCTATTTCCCCCTCTATTTCAGAAGTATCCAGATCCTTATCATATTTATTTGCTAAGCGTTTTGCATTAGCTTTTAAATTTTCTACAGTCATAGAATGCAAGGACTTGCCCGTTAAAAAATTAAAGTCATCCAACACTTCACTAAAACATTTAAAACGCCATTCCATTTGTTCTAAGACTTTGTCCAAAATAACATGAAAGTCCATACTGAACCTTTGCTTTCCTGTCAAAACAGTGTCCTCACTTTCTTCCAAAGTTAGTCTTTTCCTCTTCTTTACTCTTTTCTCCTCGAAAAAGCAGTCAATTCCAAGAGATGTTGCAGCACAGATGTTCGATGCTTCATCCAGTATAACATCAATCCCTGTGTCTCGGATATCTTGTAAGGCATCTTTCAATCCAGTCAAGTGACTAACTGCACGGTCCACGGTCATATCTTTGTGCTGTAGCTGTTCATTCACGCGGGAGATCTGATTTAGTATTTTGTCCCACATAACAGAGTAACAAACAAACTTAAAATTAATTTGTTTAAGAAGACTTTTAACCACTGATAAACAGTCATGGAATTGAGGGTTGTTAGAAATTTCCTCTAAGGCCTCGACGACTTTATCAAGCTGTGAATAAAGTGCATGAACAGCAGAATATTTGGATGCCCATCTTGTATCACAGTGACGCTTGAGAGTGGTAGAAAGTTTGTTGGATAATATTTCCCATCTTTTGACACTGAAAGCAAACAATTTGTACAGTTCTTGTACTGTTCCAAAAAATGTGATAGCATCTGGAGAAACTCCAGCAGCGTGAACACCAACCAAATTCAATGAATGAGCAGCACATGGCATAAAACGTGCATGGCTGTTAATTGTTTGTATACGGGCCTGGACTCCTGAATACTTCCCAGCCATATTTGAACCATTATCGTATGTTTGCCCTCGGCAATTTTGAATATCAAGTTCATCGGCTTCTACTTTTTGTAGAATCTCTTCAGTTAAACCAGCTCCAGTCGTTTTACTAGTTTTTATGAAATCAATAAAACTTTCTTCAATAGAGCAAACACCCTCTGAAACTTTCACGTACCTAATAATCTGGCACATTTGTTCATGATGGGCTACATCTGGTGTACAATCAAATGAAATTGAGAAATATTTTGCCTCTCTGATGTATTTTAATATTTCTTGGCGTACAGTGTCACCTATTAAATTGATGAACTCGTTTTGAATTGTTGGAGAAAAGTAATTTGTAATTCCTTTTTTTTCTTTGCTTAAGGTAATATGCTCTTTTAGCTGTTTATCATAATGAGAAACAAACTCTAGCAAATTTAAAAAAATACCACAATTATTGGCATCGCGTATATTTGTACTTGAACCTCGAAAAGCCAAGTTGTTGACTGCACAAAACAAAATACAATCAACAATAATTTTGAGAATGTGCCGCCATTTCTCTTTTTCTTTTATGATAATTTCCTGTAGTTCAGTATCAATTGTACTGCCCTCTTTAATCCTTTTTTCAAAGTTTTTCCATGTAACATAGCATTCACGGTGTTCTACAGAATTTTCATGCTCTGGAATTCGAGGGTGTAATTTTTTCCAGTCAGAAAATCCTACTTTTGGATTTGCCAAGCATGAATTAGAATGCTTTCCAAATAGCATGCAGGGAAAACAGTAAATAGATTTTTTCTCTTCACTGTAAATTAGCCAGTTTCGCTCTACACTTTCTCCGTTCAAAAGTTTTTTATGGAACCAACTTCCCGTAAAATGCCTTTTTTCTGAATTAATTGATAAAAGAAAATTACCGGTTTTATTTTGTTCTGGACCATGTTCAACTAATAAGCTTCTCATATGGTCATTCAAATCAGACCATGTTGTGGGATCATTAAAATTTAGTTGAATTTTGGTTGGTTCTTTTTCCAAATCCTGTTCCTGTACATCTTCATAAGGAGTAAATGTTGGAAAGGACTGGTTAAGATTTGTTCTAGAACCCTCTGAATGTACATTTACACTACCAGTTACATGCTTAGTTACTTTAGTAAAGTTTTCATTTTCTAAAAATGTTGATGTAGATGGCCTACTTTCAATACCTTGCTGTAGTGGTAGAGCAGCGGTTGAAGGATCCACCTTCTTTACCCAACCCAGTTTTTGCCACTGCTTGGCTTGGACTATGTTATCAGCCTCTTGTTGTTTTTTCCGTTTTCTGCCTTGTGCTCCCGACAACTTTGTAGGCCCCATTTACACACACACACACGTGGCACAGTGTAATAATTCACACGCAAATTAATCAATAAAGTCATACAAATTTACAAACAATGCTAATCAAATAAATGTCATTTACAGTGTCACGGCAACGAGCAAATTTCACATTTAAAATTTATACTGTCACACGCTTCTCAGATAAATGTTAATTACGTTCCGTTCCCCGTTCGGGCCGTTCTCTGCACGGCTCCTTTCACGTTCGGTCGTTTTACTTCCGCCCCTGCTGCCCTCCCTTGGCACGAAACACTGCGCGTACCGCACACTAACTGTTCACTGGCAGCTTGTCCTACTTGCTACCCCCCTTCGCAGGTGCCAAAACAAAGAGACCACATTCCTAAGCAGACAGTCAAGTTACAGCCCCTAATTACTTCCGCTTGGCTATCTACCCCTCGCTTGGAATGTTTGCCCTTCGTCCGTAACATATTCATAGTAGAATTTACTGTCAGTGTCACCCAAGACAAATCTATACAAACATTTTGTGTTCGGATGATGGAAGTTTCATCAAGTCACCATTTTTAATCTTAAAGGAGAATTGTATACGTCTTTTTAACTGCGCGTTCGAATAAATTTCGCAATCTTACATTTTATATTTTTTAAATCTACATTTTGATGGCGCCCCTCGAGCCCGGCGCCCGGGGCGGCTGCCCCTGCTGCTCCCCACCCCCCCTCGCTACGACCCTGGCCCGGGGCCACCCAAGTAACAACTCGCTTTGGACGTCAGGTCAACAAACCCCCAATTCCGGACTTTGTCTATGTTTCCTATCAGTCAGACCTTTGATTGTGTTCTTTTCTCGCTCACTGTACTTGATTGAGATTAAGACTATTAATGCTACCTAAGACTTATTGTTACTCTTTTACTCTATATGCCAGCACTGGCAATCAATAATTAGTTAATTATGGGTGGGAGAGTGTTATGTAGTCAGCCAGAAGGCTGTGAGTTTTGTTATTCTTTGCTCTCTTTTTTCATTTCCGTTTCCGGGACTCTCAACCAGATAATGGTAGTGCTAGGCTGAAGCATGTTCTGAATAAACTTTTATATGGTTGTGGAATTCTTCTGTCAGCTGACAAAAGATCGTTGATGTTGAGAAATTCATAACGCTTAAGGCGTCAACTTTTGAGGAAAGTCATACCAACATCACTGAAAAAGTGTCCAAAATGAGCTTTTTTCAACTATAATTTAATAATATATAATTAAATGGTTTTTTATCGCTTTTATATTAATGTAAAATTGAATATATTGTAATAATTAAATTACTTAATAATATTAATTTTGTTCTGTGTCCCCTCCTTTCATGGTTGTACTTCATTATTATGTTTTGTTTGAGCTTTAATCATATTGGCTGTGTGCTTGGTATGATTATTTTCATTTTCTGCTTTCGCGTATTCTCTTAATCTTATATAAGATATGCGCCAACCCAAATTTGATTCATTGAAGCTTGTACACGCTTATTAATATCAATAGCTTTTCGTAAGTGATATTTATTCTGAATGTTGTAGTAGGTTATCACGTTCATCCAATAACCGTGTGTCCAAATATTTATTAATTATTGAGAAGTCTCTTAAAAGAAAGCAATATTTGGAACCAAATTATAAACCAGGCAAGGCTATTCCAAGGACTACTAAATGGAGGTTAACACCTTGGGAAACATGTTATGAAAATGAAGACACATTAAAACGTATAATTAAGAATAAAAAGTATTTTTTGAGTTTTGTTATCACATTAAGCATCAATAGGACGTAATAAGCGTGGTTGTCTAGTGTTAGACAAGCAATCCACACAATTATAATGGGTAGGCCTATGTAAGCAACATTTATCTGCTCTAAGTTCCTATTAGATTAGTTGAGTTGAGTTGAGGGTAAAACCCATGGATTCCAATAACCCTGGAATATGTTCCAGTGGTTCTGGCGATTGGGAGAAGAAGAGCAGATCGTCTAAGTAGGCGATGCCCCGGATGTCGCTGGTCAGCTTTTCCAGTGCTGAGATGGCCTCGGTGGTGGTGCGTTGCATGATCGAGGGGGCCAGGGCATGTCCCATCGGGAGTCGCGTGACCGAATATTTCTTCCCTTTATAATAGACTCCCGCAAATCTTCTGGAGTCGGCTGAGATGGGAAGTTGAAAGAAGCCGGACCGGAGGTCCGTTTTCCATAGCCACGCCTGGTGGGGAATCTCCGTAAGGACTACCCCGGCCGTCTTGAGGCTGAATGCTGGGGTGTGAATGTACTCAGTCCATTCACTGAAATCTTGAATGATTCGCACCGACTTGTTTGCCTTAGGAATGGCCCGCAATGGAAACGCGTCTGTTATGCTGTTGTTATCGACGAGGAGGCCGGTGTTTAACCAGTCCTTGACGACTGCGTCCATCAGTGTGCATGAACGTGTTCTTGCAAAGTGGTGAGGTGCTTCCCGCGGTCGTGGCAGCACAACCCCTTCCTGGCATATGCTGAACAAGCGACGGTTGTTCCACGTTATTGGTTTCAGGGGCTCTACGGCGACTGATTTATACTCGCAGTCTTGCAGCTTGACCACTGGAAGATGCTCGTCCTGAAGGAGAGTATCTAGGTTCTTCCCGAACGATGGGAAGGGTGATCCTGCTCCTTCGTCTAGGTCCTCGTCCCCGATCTTGTCGGGCGGTGCCGAGTCCCTGGGCAGCTGTGGTCGTGTTGTCCTTGTAGACTGGGCTTCTTCTTCCTCCTCTATGATATCTATGCCCAATTCACGGACCAGTTCTGCCAAAGAGTCCGTCTGTTGGACTTCCGTCTGGTACTCCTGTCGTCCGTAGTCTTGGAGTTCCTGGATGCTTGGCAGGAGGGTCCCCAGTACAGTTCCCTCCTCGAGGGTTGTTTGATCGCGCCCTTGGTTACCGAGTTCCCACGAAGAGCTGTTGTCTATTCCAGTGGGGAGCTCTGCTTCAATGGCCTCGATCGCCTCCAGCGGTACTTATCCTTCCCACCATCCGAGCTCGTTAAGTTCGTGTTCTGGGTCCTGTGGGACGTCCCATGCCTCGTCCAGGAGCCATCCCCAATCCTGAAGATAATCATGGGGTCCTGGTGGAGTTAATCCGGCTTCAACGTAGACCAGGCGTAGATTCTCTTCTGACGGTGGAGTGCGTTTGGAGCGTGCCATGCTTGTTGTTGTTGGTTTTCTTCCCGCTGTCCGACTGAGTCCTGAGTCAGAACCTCCCCTCGCTTTTATACCCTCGCCACCAAGATGGCGGCGACGGTAAAAGGAGTGGAAGGTCCCGCAGGGCACCTTTCAATATTAAAGGCACTCATAAATTAGTCTGGTTCGTATTGGTTTGGCTGGCCCAGAGAAAACCAGAAAATAAATTACAGTTCCTGAGATTTCCAGACAAAGCCTGGCTCGTGTTGGTTTGGGCTGTCCCAGAGAGAACCAGAACAAACCATATCCACAGAGTGTTCCAGACCAAGTCGTTTTCGTATTGGTTTGGATCGTCCCAGAGAGAACCAGACTAAACCACACACCCAGAGTGTTCCAGACAAAGTTTGATTCGTATTGGTTTGGCCTGTCTCAGAGATAAACTGAAAAAACTACAATTGCAAACAAATCATGGTTTTGTATTAATTGTGTGGCCCGTCCCAGAGAAAATCATAAAAATACGGTCCCAGAGTTTACCAGATAAAGTCTGGTTAAAATTTGTTTGACCTGTCGCAGAGAGAACCATTAACACTACAGTCCAAGAGTGTTCCAAACAAAGTTTGGTTTCCATTATTTAGTTCAGTACCTAAGAGAACCAGACTAAACCACAGAACCAAAGTGTTACAGACAAAGTCTGTTTCGTATAAGTTAGTTCCATCCCAAAGAGAACCAGACTAATCCACAGTACCAGAATGTTTCAGACAAAATCTAGTCTGCATTTGTTTGTTCGGCCTCAAAGAAATCCAGACTAAATCATAGTCCCAGTGTTTTTAAAACCAAGTCTGGTTTGTATTGGTTTGGCCCGTTCCAGAGCAAACTAGAAAAAAAAATCTTAGTGTTTCAAGCAAAGTATGGTTTGCACTGGTTTGTTCCATCCCAGTGATAACAAGAAAATATCACAGTCCCAGAGTGTTCCAGACAATGCGTTATTGAAATATTTGTTTCATCCCAGAGAGAACCAGTACAAACCAGTCACAAAGTTTTACAGACAAGGTCTAGTTTGTATTGGCTTTTTCCATCCCAAAGAAAATCAGAATAAGCCACAGACCCGGAATGTTCCATATAAAGTCTGGTTTGCATTGGTTTGGCCCATCTTAAAAAGAACCAGACCAAAACAAATACCCTGAGTGTCCCAGACAAAGTCTGGTTTCCATTGATTTGCCCCATCTGAAAGAGAACCATACCAAACTACAGACCCGGAGTGTCCCAGACAAAGTCTGGTTTGTATTGGTTTAACCCATCTTAAAGAGAACCATACCAAACTACATACCCAGAGTGTTCCAGACAAATACTTTTTGGTTATGCCGTAAAAAGAACCCTAAAATAACACAGACCTGGATTATTCCACACTAAGTCTGGTCCCCATTGGTTTGGCCCATCCCAAAGAGAACCAGACAAAAACACATACCTGGAGAGTTCAGGGCAAAATATGGTTGGCGTTGGTTAGTCCAGTCCCAAATAAAAACAGACCAAACTAAATAGCTGGAGTGCTCCAGACAAAGTTTATTTGTTGTATTTGTTTGTTTTGTCCCATAAGAAACCAGACCAAATCACAGATCAAGGGTGTTCCATATAAAGTCTGGTTTGCACTGGTTTGTTCTGTCCCAAAGAAACCCAGACCAAACCACAGATCAAGAGTGTTCCAGACAAAGTTTGGTTTGCACTGGTTTCTTCTGTCCCAAAGAAACCCAAACCAAAACACAGATCAAGACTGTTCCAGGCAACGTTTGATTTGCATCGGTTTGTTCTGTCCCCAAAGAAAACAGACCAAACCACAGCTCTAAATTGGCCCAAAAAATGTACGGTTTGCATTGGTTTGTTTTGTCACCAGACTAAACCACAAATAAAGAGTGTTCCTGACAAAGTCTAGATGGCTTTGGTTCCTCCTATCCCCCAGAAAACCAGTTAATACCATAGCTAAGTCTGTTTTGCATTGGTTTGTTCGGTCCCAAATAGAACCAAACCAAACCACATAACCGAAGTGTTACATACAAAGTCTGGTTCGCTTGGGTTGGTTCTGTCCCAAAGAAAACCAGACAAAACATCAGATCTAGAGCGTTTCAGACAATGTCGGGTTTGCATTGATTTGTTCTGTCCCAAGGAAAACCATATATAACCATAGACATGGAGCACTCCAGACCAGGTCTGGATTGCAATGGTTTGGCACATACCATCAAGAAACACAGACCCAAAGTGTTCCAGACAAAGTCTGGTTTGCATTGATTTTCCCGTTCCCAAAGAAAACCATTTTAAACCACAAACCCTAAGTGTTCCAGACAATGTCTGGTTCCCATTGGTATACTCTGTCCCTGGGAGAACTTGACAAATCCATAGCAGCCCACACATGAGTAATGTTCTGGATTTCTTTGGTTTTCCTTGGACCTTAAAGAACCATACGAAACTAACAATGGTTTTTCTTGATTTACTATGGTATACTCCTGTGCTTTTCCACCAGGGTAAGTACCGTATATACGTTTTATGTATTTAATAAAACATTGCACGGCCGTACTATTCAGGTAATATTATAATTTTATTCATTGAAATAATTGTACATTCTTATAACACAAAATATAATTATCCATGAAACTTACGTCGTCGTTTGTCGAGTAGTAATTGACTAATTGTGTGTTTTGATTTCAAGTGAAGCTTTCAAGGGGCATATAATTGATTCAGATATTCAAATCGAAAGTATTTTATCACTTACCCGATATATAAATAGGATTATAATTTTTTTTTATGTTTAGGCAATATTAAAGGGTCAATTATTTCGACTCTTTTAAACACAAAGAGAAACGCATGTTCTTTATATTATTATTAATCGTACGCAAAAGTATTTATATTAATTGCGAATTACTTATATGGCTAATGCGTTCACTGTATAGTATTTTCTTGTGGCTGTACCTTGTCTTTGACAAGAAACTAAATACAAAAATCGAAAAGTGTTGATAAGCTACAAACGCAAAGGAATGCGTGTTGGAATATCTGACAGCAGGGTGAAGAGAATAGTAGCACAAAGTAAAACGACCAACTAGTAACTACTTTTTTATTTAGAAGTAGCTAACATCCAATTATTACCGACTCGTTACTACTTCTCAAAATCATTCGAATGATTCTTTCGATTCATTCAATTATTTTTCAAAGAATCGAATGATTATTCGATTCTTGAAATCATTCGATTATGCCCATCACTACTCGCACTCAAATAGCACTGCATTTTTATACTTGTGCAGAGCTGTTCGAGCATCCCATCCCTTCCCTCTCCTTACCCTTAGCTGCCTTGACTTGGCGAACATTACATTCTTTGCCCCGTTAGGGAAGATAGTTGCTTCGTTTGGAGGTTCTCACGCAGCAAATTTAATTGTAATAATTATTTTAAGAAAAACTAGAAAAAGGTTTTTTTAATTTCAATATTTCCCTTGTTTGTATAGCTTAAATATTATTATTGTAGCTTATAATTATTTGTATGAATAACTTGGTGTTTGGGTGGGAGGGAACGTGCCCTTGTGCCCTTTAGAACGAGCCGCCACTGCAGAAAGGTTATACAAGAAACTTTTACAGGATTTACGAATTGTAAAGAAAAATGAGATAGTTAAATTCTACACTGAAGAGCTGCAAATAATTCCAGTGGGCAGATGTTCACTTCCGGTTCCTTTTAAGGGGCAGGTAAAACATATAGATTTCCATGTAATACCTAATGGGGGCCCTCTTTTCTTAGCGAGAGACTTCATAAATGTTTTTGGGTTAAAGTTCAGTCAAGTGAACCAATTAATGATGCCACGTGTTGACCTTAAAAATAAAATCTTTCAGATCTACCCAGAGGTGTTTACCGAAAAATTAGACACCTTTAATAAGGCAAAAATTTCTCTTTAGTTGAAGCCAGGGGCAGAACCAAAGTTTTTCAATCCAAGAAACATTCCATTTTCTTTAAAACCTACTGTAGAGCTAGAACTTAAGAGGCTTCAAGATGCAGGTGTTATATCTCCAATCAATTAGTTTAGTAAATAAGGGACACCAATAGTGCCTTTAATTAAACCTTATGGCGCGGTCAGATTATGTGTTGACTACAAAGTAACGCTTAACCCATGTTTAGAAGTAGACATGACTTCCGCATAACATGTAAGCTGTTGTAGCAGGCATTGAAGGAGTAGTGGTTTGGCAAGATGACATTGTGGTAGGGGGGGTCTTACAATAGAGGAACATAATGAAAGGTTGATTATGGTACTGTCTAGGCTCAGGGAATGTGAATTAACTGCTAATATAACCAAGTGTATGTTTCAACAACCTGAAAAAAAATATTAGGCTATACAGTTGGGAAAGATGGATTGAAATTAGACCAAAATCTGGTCAAACCAGTTGTTACTAAAGGCAGAAACACCAAAATCAGTCAGTGAATTAAAATAATTTCTAGGTATGGTAGAATATTACAGGAGATTCTTGAAGGGGGATTCTATTATCTTAAATCCGTTATATGAACTGCTTAAAAAGGGGGTTCAATGGAAGTGGACCTTGGAATGTAATCATGTGTTTAGTCAAATTAAAAGTGCACTCACCTCAACCCCTGTTTTGGAACACTATAATCCGAACCTAATACTTTTGGGTGCCAGGACTTTGCAATAAATTGATAATTTGGTTTTAGGCTGTTGTTAATGCCAGAAAGTACAAGGTTCCCCTGACAGGTGTAAGCTTATTCCATGGCCATAGCCAGAATAGCTTTGGAGCCGTATACACTTGAATTTTTTGGGGCCCTTAAATGGCAAAACCTATTTGATGATAATCGACGCTCATTATAAGTGGCTATAAATTTGCCAAATGTTTTCAATAACTTCAATAGCCACAATTTGCTCGATTTGGATTACCAGAACTTATGGTATCAGATAATGGCAGTCAACTTGTTCCTTCAAAAGTATATACTGATTTTTGTGACTTACATTGCAGAAGAGATCGCTCAAGTGCACCACATTTCCCACAAACCAATGGTCAAACGAAAAATGGTGTTTGCCAGCTTAAACGAGCCATCAAGAGGGCCATTCTTGCTAGAAAAGATGTTCATATGGCCTTGACAGAGTTTCTAATGTATTAAAGGAACAACCCTCAGCCAATCACTGGGGTGACCCCAGCAGTGTTGATGGTGGGTAGAGCTTTGTGAACACCGTTGGATGTCATAAACAATAGAATGGATGGTTAAAACAACCAAAGCATGGAGGAAATAAGGGCCCATGTATCCTATAAGCAAGGCATACAGCGAGGATATTCTGGAAGAAGGAAAAGCAATTTTAATGTAAAGGAAATTGTTTTGGTCGAAGTTTCTAAACAAAACAAAGTTATTTGGGAAAACACTGTAATTCACAAGAGGTTGGGTGAAAGATTATACTTAGTGAAGTTAGGCTCAGGAGATATAGTGAAACTTCATTTGAGCCAAATTATTGCTGCATTACCTTGTAGCAGTCAGAACACATCATATCCCAAAGATTCCCGTTGGGCCACACCATACCCGCCTGATTCTCCTATTCATAAGGAGGAACAGGACAAGACACGCAAGGGGACTCTTCATGGACATTAGGAGGTCCACAGCAGTCAAATCCAAAAGACAGGATTAGGGAGACAGGAGCAAGACAACATGAGGCTGCAGAAGAAAACCACGACGGCCCATTCGACCGCCTAGGAGACTCAGTTACTCACCAATCTAAGGGAATACAGGAAGGGGGAGATATGGGGATGTTCAGTGATTAGACCTTAACTTTAATGCCTTGAGCAGTGCTGTTATATCTATAATCTATGTCATGTACAAAAATATGTTGGTCATAATTGTGTTTGTGAGCAGTGAACTAGCAAGTTGTGTTTAAATGTAACGATGTGTTAAATAAAAAGTATAGTTGACTATGATAAAAGTACATATAAAGCTAAACTAATTTAGCAACATCACAGAAAGCGTTAAAGAACCAATAATAAAAAGATTAAATTCAGAATCGATAGTATTTAATATATTCCTCTCTAATTCGTTGTGACTTGAAAATGTGGATTTCGCAGACTCCTACTTAAAAGGATTGATAATTAACTCCAATATAGGAAATATTGATAAATATTATTATCATAAAAATTTATAAGTATAGCGTTTAATGTCACAAACCAAAATGTGAACAAGTTGTTTGTGATAATAACAGACAGTTCAATATTTTATTCCTTGTGTGACTGCATTTTTTTTACTAATTCCTAATCAGTATTCAGTAATAATTATATTTTAATTTGTTTAATTTATGCCAGTACTACTACATTCATCTAGATGCTTCAAATGAACTTTGACTGTACAAATTGTAATAATACAGTTTATTTAATCCAATGATTAAATTATTCACTCGCTATTCATATTTGTGAAATGAGTTAGTCCACTTGTGAATGTAATTATATTATAAGCTGTTTTGCTTTATTTTTAAAGTGAAAGAATACTTTGTCATTGTAATAAATATATCTTTCTTCATGCTTTATTGTTATTGTGTTTAAATAAACTTTCCTTAAGTGAAAATATTAACAAGTGTTAATTTTTAAAAGATGAGATTGAATTTTTATTTACTGACATTAAGAATGATTGATTAACTTTTAATAATTGATTGCGTTAGATTGGTCTTGAGTTTATGGTTTTCTGAAGTATCTTGGTAGGCTTGGGAGTATAGCAAAAAAAATAATAATAATAAAAATTAAAATATAATAACTTAAATATATGGATTAAGACTTTATATAAAAATATCCTAATTTAATTTAGGCTAACTAAACAAATTAAACATACCTTGAATTATTTAATAGAAGTAAAATAAAATACCGTACATAAATAAGTACTGACCTGGGAATATTTTTTTTGTTGCCATTCTTGTTTCAAAGAGTCTCTCTTACTTTTCTTTAGATTTAATTTAACATATCTATTTTTATCTTTTTTTTATCACCTGTTCAGTATATACGCTTATGTACTTATTGGGAATAATTTTCATGCCAATTGTATATTCTATTATTGCTCTGACCTAACTATACATTGAAAGGCCGTAGCCAACCAATATGATAAACAGTTCTAGATACTCTCTGAAGTGATTTTTTTTACATGGTAAAATAACCCCTTAGCTGCCGAAGAATTGGAAAATGTCTCAATATTAAACACTTTTTGAAGCTCTGTGAAATGTTTTATATAGTAAATTAACTCCCAAAATGCCGAAGGCTTGGAAAATTTCTAAATATTAAACACTTTTGGAAACTCTGTGAAGTGCTTTTTTTATGGTAAAATAACCCCCAAAATGCCGAAGTCTAGGAAAATTTCTAAATATTGAACTCTTCTAGAATATCTCTGAAGTTCTTTTTATGGTAACGCAGCCTCCTAATTTGTATTTGTATCTTAATTTTGATATTGTTTGAACCATAAATAAAGCCATATATATTTTGTCCATAAAATTCCGCGGGGGGTTTGAGCCCACAAACCCCTCCCCCCCGGCTACAGCCTTGATACATTGCCTGTGCACAGTGCTTGTGCGCCGCTTCGGTGTTGAGTAGTTCACGCCTTCTGCCATTATATGTAATACTATATTATTTAGCGATTAATTTAAACATCTTTATATATTTAATAGAACTGAGTATTATTCAATAGGTTATGGGCCCAGTTTATGCCCTACTGTGTGTGAAATAACCTCATTCTTAGGAATTCGCTCCGCGAAATAAATAAGTTTTCTTCAACAGTTTTCGTAACCTAAAGACGCGACTGATATATATATATATATATATATATATATAAAGATCTGAATAATGTCGAACAGGATCGACGTTGCATCAATTTTCAAATTCTATGGGAAAAATTATCAGCAGTGGAAATTTCAAATGGTATATGAGCTCAAAGCAAAATACGTGTTTAGTGTCGCTTCTGGGAGTGAGGTAAAACTTTGTGTATAAAATTCTCAAGAATTCACACAGTGGTCTAAGAATAACGCATTGTTACGCTAACTGCAAAGATGTAAATTTCACAGATAGCCCTAGTTGAGAGCTGCACAACTTCGAAATAAATTCTTGATAAATTGGACTCAGTGTACCAACAAAAATCATAATTCGGTAAAATGGTCATTCTCGATCATTTTCATCAGTTGAAAATTAATCCTAATGATTTGGTGGCACAACACGTGGCCAAAGTCGAGAATTCGCAACACAGCTAAAAGAAACCGGAGTAACTTTGTACGATACTGCCGTCATTACAAAAATTCTTTGCACTCTGCCGTTTGGATATTGGAACTTTTGTCATACATGGTTTTCCATGGAGGAAGGTAGACAGACATTGCCTAACCTCACAGCATGGTTACTTGATGAATAAACAAACCGAACATCAACCTAAGAATAGGAAAGCGCCTTTCCCGCCACTTCGAGTCAAAATAGTAGGCTACAAGCTTCAAGGAAGAATGCAGAGGATCCCAAGCAGAAAAAATTTGACATGCTCAAATTAGTTTGCTACAACTGCCGCGAGACCGGACATTTTGTTCGTACCTGCCACAGATCCAAGAAGAGTAATGACCAGTTGTCAAAGAAAGGTAATCAATCCGCGTTCAATGTGGAGTATCAAAATACTTTGTCAGAATCAAGTGAAGGAAGGTGGACAATGGCTAGTGGAGCGTACTCACATGACTCACCGGTGAGATTTATTTAGTACCTTCGAAGAAATAAATAAAGATAATGATGTTGCACTCGCTAACAAACAGGAAATACCAATCAAGGGCATAGGTACTGTGTGAATACATAAACTTGTTGATGTACAAGTTAACAATTACGAATGTTTTGTATATTCCACAGCTAAGAAGAAATATATTTTCTGAAGAAGTCCTAACAAAGAAAGGCATAAAAGCAGCGAGAGAAAAATATTCAGCCGAAGTGTACGAGGGAAGAAAATTAATGGCTTGTGAAATTCGTGAACCGAATATCTTGTATTCAATATTGTTTCGTACATGTGTTGCTCCGGAAGCAGTTTGGCAGTGAAGCATTTTTGCTTGTACCAAAGGAAAGACGTATCAAGTTGGAGCCAAAAGGACAAAAACTCGTCTTCTCGGGTATGATGGAGACTCTACAAACTACGAACGGTTTGATCCAGTGTCAAAGAAAATTACAGTATCTCGGAATGTGATTTTTAATTATGGTGCTGACCTAAACCTTCCTAGAAGAAACACAGTTTTAGTTGCTCAAGAGAGCCAGAATATGGAAAGCTGTGATGAACCGGAGCAGAACGAGGATCTTCAACTTGTTGAAGATCACGAGACTCACATAGAAGATGATAATGACAAAATCCAAGAACCCAAAAGACTGGTATTGTACCCTCGATAAACATTGCGGTATGGAGTTAATCTTGTTGAAGCTGATTTATCACTGACTTTCAACGATGCATTGTGTAGTCCTGATGCAAATAAATGGAAAGTAAAAATTGATGAAGAACTTGATTCCCTAAAGAAAAATAACACCTAGGAGATAGAACCGCTACCTCCTGATAAGAAGAGTATTGGATCAAAATAGGTGTTTAATGGGAAAAGGCATCCTGATGGGCAAATCCAACGTTACAAAGCGAGACTATTTGCTTGGAGATTTTCACATGTTGAAAGAGTTGATTTCTCAGAATCATATGCTCCAACGACAAGATTTGATACAATCCGTGTCTTACTTTTCTTGGCTGTAGTAAGAAACATGAATATATCCCACTTTCATGTAAAAACCACATTTATTCACGGTGAATTGAAAGACGAGGTTTATATATGGACCTACCTGATGTAATGATGGAACCCACAAATTTGGTGTGCAGATTAAAGAAGTCTCTCTATGGACTTAGACAAGCTCCACGCTGTTGGAACAGGAAGTTCGACAACTTTATACAAGAATTTTGTTTCCAGCAATGTCAAGCTGACAAATGTGTTTATAGTGACAATTTATAGAACAACTCGGTTCTTCTTGTCATTTATGTGGATGATAATCTCATTTTACTGGAAGATAAGAATGTCCTATCGAAGGTGATAAATGAATTGAAACTTGTCTTCGATGTAACTGTCACTGATCCAGGATATTATGTTTGAATGGAGATAAGAAGATATGCAAAAGATGGTTCAATCTTTTTAACTGCAAAAGCTACATAGATAGAATACTCAAGAAATATAACCTGGAAGATGTGAAAACCAGCTGGTCCACGTGTTATATTGATTGTTGAAGTAAAAGATGACAATCTTGGAGAGAATTTGCCGTATTGTGAAGCCATTGGCTCACTAATGTTTGCAGCAATAACCACACGCCCTGACATTATGTTTGCTGTCTATCTGTTAGGCTAATTTCAAACAAACTTTGGCAACATTCACTGGAATGCAGTAAAACGTGTATTCAGATACTTAAAGGAAACACGTGACTTAGGAATCAAGTACAGTAGGGACAACATCAACATGGCGCTAATTGGTTTCTATGATGCTGACTACGCTAATGACCAGGACACCAAACGATCAATGACTGGCTATGTCTTCAAAATGTGTAGGGGTCACCTGGACGTGTCAACGCCAAAGATCTGTCTCCTTCTCTGCAACTGAGGCAGAATATGTGGCTTCATCATGTGCAACAAAAGAAGCAATAAAGCTAAGACAATTATTGTTAGAAATCGATGAAAAACAAATTTGTGCTACTATTTTGAATGTGGATAATCAAAGTGCAATAAAGTAATCCAAAATCCTGTGTTTCACAAACGTACAAAGCATATCGATGTTTCATATCCTTTTGTAAGAGAGAAATATAAGGACAATGTAATTGATCTTCAGTATGTTCCAACTTCAGAACAATTGAATGATACTTTTTACAAAAGAACTACCTAAATCTCTTTTTCAAAAGATTCGTTCTTTACTTTGTGTGAAAGACTATTAAGTGAATGTTGATTACTTAGCTCCTAAAGCAAAAAATCTTGTGTTAAAATCGGTACTGAATTAGTGGGAGTATTGAGAATAATTTGCGTACCTCTTGTATATTCAATTATTGCTCTTGCCTATGCGCAGTGCTTGTACGACGCTTCGGTTCTGTGTAGTTCGCGGCTTCTGCCATTATGTGAAACACGCTTTTAGTTAGCGTTTAAGTTAAACATCTTTATAGAACAAATAGAACTTAGTTTTATTCAATAGTACTAATTACGTTAATCTTACAAGGGACTAGAAGATATTTTATCATACCTAATCACTACTATAGGGTAGGATTCTGGTAGGTACAAGATAAAGCCTTCCAAACTAGCGACCTTCAAAAATCATCGTGTATATATATATATATATATATATATATATTAACCTACATCAACTTAATTAATTAACGATGTCAAAATGCCATATTGCCTTGTATGGGTGTAGGAGAAAATAGATACCCGAAGGTTTCTTCTCTCTCTTACACAATGGTTTGCAGACGACAGCCACAGATGCCCATCCAGTTATATTATAGAGATCAATGGGAAGAACACGTGGGCCATTACAGCAATTTCTGTATTATATTAATCTGTTAAAATACAATGTATTAAATGTGCTAAAAATACACAATGTTTAACTTACCAACCAAAGTCCATTGTTATAAAGTTCGGATCACGACATGGTTCTGAAAAACACAACAAAGAGCGCCTTCTATAGTATTCCCTTTTTTATGCTCGATTTTGTGTAGTCAGACAGTTCAGTTGGAATAACTAGATGATATTCACAAATGTGTCAACCTGTGATCATTTAATAAAACCAACAATGAAAACATAACACAACCATTAAGGTCTGACACTTAGATACCAAAATAAAGAAGTAGTAAATAGGGGAAGGTGGTTTTCTTCAAGATTTCAAAACATATAAATAACACTTTTTTTTAGTATGATATAAAATGGAAGCTTGACATATAAATCAACATACCTTCCCGGAGAGACGATTGAAATCTGAACATAACAAATTTTGAAATTTTAGCCCAGGAAAGGAAGGAGCTTTAACTTATATAAGGCGTGTTTTCGCGGTTGACCTGGTATCAATGTTAACGAAATGTTTATGATCAAGACGATACCAGAGCTCGGTTTGGTAACGCTTTCCTTGACCAAACTAAATAGGATGATTAGTGGTTACGACCAATGAGACGAGAATATGTGAGCCAATAATTTCAAAACAGCAAAACTTCTTATGTTAGATTCAAACGAGTATAGCTTCGGAGTCAAAGAACTTTAAGTTTTTGTAAATTAAAATGGGCAGCAATTACTAGCTAGAGTTACATGACAATAAGTAAGTACTTAAAACAGTTTAGTTATGGATAAATTAAAGAGAATACTATATGATCAAGGCCTATTTAATATTTCATACGTACTTCATGTTTTCTTAAGGTTATTTTTGGAAGATATGTTTAGCTTGATATGTTGTGTAAATATTAGGACTAGTCAAAACAAGCATCAAACTAACTAAGAATAAAATTAAATATCTCATTTCCCATCGAATTGCAATACATATAGTAGGATTACATAAATTCATCTACAAGCTGTTAGATCTACTCCACCTTAACAGTAATTTTTGTTTAATAAAAACATCTCAAAATCGGTTTCGCAATCCACCTATGTCAGAACAACTTGGTCGTAAACTCTCGATACCAAGACTTAACCAGGATAATCACAAAACTCGCCTATAGAACACTACTTTTCTATTTGGTTTTAACCTCTTTTTACCTTCATACCCTTTTTTATTTTTATTAGATTTACTTTTTTCATTATTACTCTTTTTATCAATTTAATCTTTTTTCTCTTTTTACTAACCTTATTTAAAAAATTGAATATTTAAATTTTTACAATTTTTGCCCTTTTAAGTTTTTTTTCCCCCTAAACTATTTTTTTATTTGATAATTAATTACATGATCCAAAAAGCTAGAGCTCATTTATAGAACTATGGATTTATAATAATTGAAATTTTACATCAGTTTAAAATTTAAAATATTAAAAGATATTGTGAATATTTTAGCACGAAATAAAATTAAACAAAATCTAAACACTTTTCTTTTTAGTAAAATATACAAAACTTATTAGACGGCAGTACCAGGACAATGTTACGGATGAGGTAATTTCGAAACGTGTGTTAATATTGATGAATACATTTTGCCCGTAGATAGGATGAGACTTAAATAAATTATTTTACAGTATAGAAGACTTATTTTGATAATAAATAGAGGAGAAGTGGTCCCAGGTAAAGCTGGGTATTGAATGCTAGTATATTATAAAAATGTGTAGATTGATCAATATTGTGGACTCAAAAGCCAGTATCGCTGGACAAATTCAATCCATGTCAGGGTGCGTGTCTCACCGCTCTAGACTATTGATCTCTATAATATAAATGAATGGACATACACATACATATTACCAAGGACAAAAGCGTGACGTTCAAATTTATCGTATGCTTCANACATAAACATATGCATTGCAAAGGACCAAAGCGTGACGCTCGTCTGCTTCAATGTGAGGGGACAGATTTAACGGTTTCTTTTAATATTCTTAAGCGAAAACATGTCTCTGAAGAATACAAGTGTTATTGTTTTAAAATAGTGAAGTATTAGACCATACTTTCTTGAAGAAACATTTGCCTTAAAGGATATACAATTCTGTTTTACAGGTAATACTGTACAAATACGAATAAAATTTGTAACATATTTAAATATGTGCCTAGTTATCATCAATGTTGTTTACAGTCTGCCAAGACTACACTTATATTTAAAGTTGGTTATTGGCTTGTATATTGGTTTCAGAAACGATATTATATTTTAAGTTCGATAAATATGATAATTAAGATAGGGTATCTTAAAACTTGATTACATTTGTTTGAATAACAATCTTTGTGTAGTTACCATACATTCAAACTGTCACTTAAGCTATAGGTTTGTTGAAAGTATTATTATACTACCATTAAAAAAAAAGAAGTTGGCTCAAATCTTGTATATTGCTTTCAGAAACCATATTTTTTGAAAGTAGTTTGATAACTATAATGATTGAAACAAGTCAGTTAATAACTGTATTACATTTTTTAATGACATACTTTGTGTAGAAGTCTTACGTTCAAATGATAATTTAGGTTATAGGCTTGTAGGAAGTGCGGTATCTATTAAACCCTGTTTTTAGTAATAATCCCAATCTGCAAGGCTTTATTTCGTACCAGAATATTATCAAATATATATTTCTGTAGGATAAATGGCCATTTAGAATGGCAGTAAAAATTTCATTCTAGAAGGTCTTTTAGCCTAGCTAAACTCAATTATAGTGTAGGATTCTGGTACGAGATAAGGCCATACAAGCGAGCTTCCTTCAAAAACCATCGTATATTTATATATTAGGCTACATCAACTTATTTAAAGAAAAACTAACCAGTTTCAAACTTTGTTATGTTCTTCAAAGCTTTTACTAACATATTTATTTCATTTAACTAATCACACGTTGATTTTTATCATATAGTAAATCATATTAATGAACGATGTCAAAATGCCACATTGCTTTGCATGGGTGTAAGAGAGAAAGAGATACCCGAATTGTTTCTCTCTCTTAGACAATGGTAGGCAGACGACAGTTCGAAAATTTCAGCTACAGATGTACATACAGTGTTTATATTGAGATCAATGTTCTATACTAGTGAGTTGGCAACCATGTTTTTGACTTTAAGGATGAAAACAAATGCTAGACATCTAGTGTTTACATGTTAAAATTTCTATTTAAGGGGCATGCGGAAAATCATTCGTAATGAACGTAAACTAAATATTACTGTTATGGAAATGTTAAAGTATTTATGATGGCAGGAGTTCAAGTAGAACCTGAAGAACGTTTAAATTGGATTGACTTTTGTGATAAACATGCAAAAATCGCAGCGTCTGACTTTGCTAAAGCGTTCTGCACTTATGTAAATCTCAATTTGCCGGAGAATGCTAGGACAACGGTATCTCATCGTGATTTTCTTCGCAAATTTGTTGATCTTTTCTGTGACCACTTTGAAGCAGAATATACTAAAAAACACATCTCTAACCACAAGGATAAAATTCTCAATGGAAGCAGTGTGCAAGTAGGTTCTGGCAATGCTGCAGCTGCCGCTCAAAACTCTGTCAGAACCAACAGCCACGAAGAATTTAGTGACTATTCAGAACATGAAGGCGATTCGCCATCTCCTAAAGTAAATCACAAACCCTTTTTCCGTAGACTCTCCTTTAAAGGCCTTAAAAAAGGAAAGGGATTTTTCCATAAGCAACACTCTGATGAAGTAGAGCTTTCTTCCCATCACCAGCATGATAAACATTCTAAACATGACAAACAATCCAAGACAAAGTTATCTAAAATAGTTGTTGAGTGCAGGAAGGAAGGGATTGTTAACTATCTCATGGGTGAGAATATTGATGGAACTCAGAAATGGGACAAGTGTCGTTTGGCATTAGTAAAGACTGTTGGAGGTTACATGCTAGAATTTTACTCTCCACCTAAGGTAAGCTTTAAACGTGTTGAAAAGTAACTGCACAAAGCTTTTAGATTTATTTTCAAATCAAATTTATCCACTGATATTCACAACAATCATCGTTACATCAATCTTCAAGTAAGATAAACTCTTTCTCATAAATTTTTTCAGGCTTACTACACTACTGTAGTTAATATACGTACATTTTATTTGTTACATAACAATCTTAATTCATTCTTATTATAATACACAACATGAATAGGCTATACTGTGATCCAAATTATATCATTAATATAATAGTACCAGTAACTTTTAGATAATTATTTTGTGGTTATAAGGAATTAGATATAGCTTCTTATAGAGCAGGGGTCTTAAAACTTTTTTGGGGCCCCATTTGGCTTACAAATCTATCAGATATTCCACAATCACTCGTGGTTTATTTTATTTTGATCATCCATACCTCTGATAGCCAACTTGTTTCTTAAATTCATTCTTTCCTCGTTACTTATTTCCCCTTCTCTACGGAAAGTAAAATAAAACAAATAAAATGTGTATTTTCAAATTAAACTAATTACCCACTTTTCTTATAAGTAGGTAGGCCTATTTTAAATGCATAATAAATATAGAAATAGTATGAAACATAAGAAACATGGATAGGCTTACTTTGAACACTGACTAGTCTCAAAAGGCAGTGTGTTTCAGTTCATCATTTTAAATTGTAATGATTTTTATTTCCACTGCAGCAGAATAGAGATAATCAAATACTTAATGAACTTCTTGAGATCTATCTTCAACGTTACTAATAAAAAATTACCCGTTAGTTTAACATAAATCTTTGTAGTTGTAACTGTTTAGGCCTCTAGTTGTTCATATTTCTTGAAACTTCAAGCATACTCAGCCCGCAGATGTTCGATGGATTTAAGTGTTTTATTATGATTAAAGTTTTTGTAATCAAAATTATTAACCACCATTTTGTAGGAAATAAATTTAATTCAAAAATAAATGCAAAATATACTAGCAATCTCGGATCCTCCAGCTTTCTGATTAGAAGATCAATTTTTTTTATATTAAGTCTGAGACCAAGAGACATTTCAAGTGCACACTGATGGTTGAACATAATCAATACCTTAGCTGTTAATATCCGCTTTGGTGGTCGCGTGGTCTCACACGCTACTCGCGCATTGGCATAGACTGCCGATGACGGGGTGATTGAGGTTCGAATCTCGGTCAAGCATACTGAGGGTGGTTTTTCCAAAATGGTTTTCTACTCTCCCTCAACACAAATGCGGATACACTTCCTAATAATATAATCTTCCTTATACCTAAAACCAAATCCTAATTATTAGGTCTACATAAGCCAATAACCCAAATGAGTAGTAAGACACATTGCTAAAAAACTGTTAATATTTTTTATTTTATTTTGAACTAAGCAAATAGTTTTACAACAGCTTTAGTAAAGGCCATCTTCATGAAATAATTATGATTGGTGAAAGGTTTTTTTCTTCTTAAGTATTCAGCACATGCAAAGCTACAAAGCTACAGTAGTAGTAGAAAACTACTCCACTAAAAGCCTAAGAATGCCTAGGAAAAGAGCAGGCTCACATTTTCTACATTTACTAGACAAAGCTATGTTTCATAAAACAGCTTGGATCTGCTTTCGCTGTCAGAGTCTAAGCCTGCACTTGTATGGATCTATATATTACAGGCATCCCTCACTCTTCGTTTGCTTATTAGACGGCAATACAGTTAGCATTACAGTACCATTTATGGCTGTTCAAGGTTATTTTGGTCACTCTCAAAAATTATGTGAAAGAATTTGAAATATTCTCAGATTTAGAATGACTTTAATATCAACTTTTAGCTAAAATGTATATTTTTACTCTATTGACCCCTGATATAGAGCATATAAAACTATTTTCCTTGTTTTATTAAATATATATTTTTTTATTACTATACACTTGCTAAGAGAGAGAATCAAGTAATATAATATTTATAAGGTTTTGAAAATTTGTAGAACTTAACTAAGTTTGTGTAACCTAGCTATACAATTAAAACAAAAGGAGATAGTACACTTTATTCACCCCATTCTCAGCCTTTTATTTCTTAAAATTGCTAAAATAGTGATATCAGCCATACATTTTTCAAAATAGAAAAACATGTAGAATTGATCTGAAAAAAAAAAAACGCTTTCAACTTAAACAAGAAGTTTCACTCACCTAAGTGATGGAGTATTACACATTATCCGATGGTGTCATTGCTGTTAGTTGATGCTAGTTTATATATTCGTTATTATGACATTATCTCAACCAAGCTTAACCTAACCTTTCACCTGTTAATAAATTAAATTAATTTTTATTTATAAGATTAACTGTTTACTGTACCTAATAATTAAACATGGGTGGTATACATGATATGTTGACATCATATCTGTTATATTTAGTGTGCAAAACCACAGGTGTAGCATTAAGCATCACGGGAAATCTACATTTCATTGTCGTTATTTTAGTGTGCATGATCACGGGTGTAAAGGAAAGCATCACGGGAAAGTTACACATCATCGTCATTGATACAATATAACTTTTTTTAATTCGAAGTCCAGAGGATATAAAAAAAATTCAAAATATTCAATATTCGAAACAATTTTTATGAATATCCAAACAGTTGGTTACACAATAATAGCCTCAAATATGGAGACATATTAACACATACATGCACATGTTATAATTCCATATAAAGCGATAAAATTCACATAGGCCTACAGTATGAAAATTGAAGATTTAAATCAAATGATTACATTGTCACACAAAGGTGATGACAGCCGAGCCCAACACATCCCATATTCTAGGAATCCGCTTGCCTCCAGTATATAGTTCCTTGCTTTATCTTTTACTATACCTACATAAATAACTTTATATATGACTTTTGGCATATAGGCCTAAGTGATTTAATAAAGATTGTTAAGTGAGGTTTAAAATGAGTATACAAACTAAAACAAATTAACATTGGATAGGTGTTGAATAATACAAACATTTCCTTGGAATTAGATGTTATTTTTTTACTGTTGATTTAAATAGAAGTTTCATGGGGAACCATGGGTAGGTTCGGACTATCCAATTTTTAGAATTAGGTTGGTGTACCAAATTTATACTCTTTCTTCAATATTGGTCAATTCCCAAAAATGGTTGAATCTCTGTAATAAACATGTGTATTGTTGGGAATCAAATATATAGTTTAAAAGTTGTTTTCTCAAATGTAGGGATACAAAATACTCGAAAGACAAACATTTGTCAACAATTTATAAACATTACTTTAGAATAGGATTTAGTCACTGTTTTATTCTCACATACAACATTAACTTTGAGTCATGGTAAACAATCTCAAGACAGAAACAATTATACAATGCATGTTATGAAACAAATCCATGTTAGAACAAACACTAAAAGTATCGTACACAGTGAGGCCAACTGACCAACAAAATAAAACACTTTTCTGAGTTAGGCGCTACTATACAACTTATTAAATAGTCACCATTGCTTCAAATAAAATGTTTCTAATCTTTAATGGTGTCTGTAGACAGAGAAAACAGGGAAATTCATTCTTCTCCTTTAACTTTTAATTCTGAATTTATTACAGTATATACCATTTAATAACAACCAAAGCATTGCCTCCTTCCAACCATAATCTTTTTGAACAGCATCTTGATAGGACCTAGGAGTTTCAAATGGAAGATAACCAGCACTGAGAGCCATAGCCATCCCGACTTCATAATCTTCAAGATGTTTTGGCATTTTACTCACTCTTTTACTGTGTCTTCTTTCAGGAACATCAACCATTTTAATATCAGAGCTATCAGGATCAGGTTCTTTTGTCTTCAAATCCATTTGCTCTTGGATATACTCTTCTACATCTGAATTTTCCGATTCATGATTTTCAACATCTTTAGTTACAATCTTGCTCTCATCAAAGATGGTAGATCGAGCAGTGGTAACCCTTTTATCCACAGGATCCCACACTCGATAGCCATTATGACAATACCCTATCATAATTAATTTCCTTGAACAAGCGTTTAATTTCCCGGAACAATCTTCTTTGGGAATGTGTTCATAAGCTGTATAACCAAAAACTCTAATTTTACTCAAATCAGGCTTATAACCATACCGTCTTTCTGCAGGGGTTACATCTCTGTGTAACACAGATGTAGGAGTTCTATTAAGCAAATAAACAGCTGATAATACTGCTTCTCCCCACATGTCTTTATCTAAACCTGAGTCAAATATTAGGCACCTAGCTTTATCTAAAATAGTTCTATTGAGGCGTTCACTTACTGAATTTTGTTCTGGATTTCTTGGAATAGTGTACATTACATTAATACCTTTAGCTTCACACAAGTTTTTAAAGTCACTGGAAATATATTCCCCACCATTATCACAATGCAAATTCTCAATTCTTCTATTAAATTTAGCTTCAACCATAGCAATGTACTTTCTGAAGCATTCTTCAACTTCACTTTTCCTCTCAAGTAAATAAACAACTGTAAAATGACTAAATTGATCAATAAATGAAACAAAATAGTTTTTACCGTCATGTGTAGTTGAGGTTATTTTGCCACACACATCTGATGAAACAAATTGCAAGATTCTTTTTGCTTTTATTTCTTCTGGTACACATTTCAAAAATGATGCTCTTGTTTGTTTACCCTGAAGACAAACCTCACATAACTTACTGAAAGGAAAATTAGACGAATGACCCATCCTTCTGTGCCACAAGTCTGAAGATTTACTTCACTTGAATTAAAATTCATAGTGACAAAATACAGGTTGTCGATAAGATTCCCTTTCAGAACAAGTTTTGTCATTCTTCAGAATAGTCACACATTTATTATGAAAAATAACCTTTAAGTTATTTTCTTCGAGCCTTTTAACAGAGAGCGGGTTATGGGACAAACTGTCACACGCCAACACCAATACCGTTGCTAGTTAACAAACGTAGATTACCACATCTATCAGAGTTAACCACTCCACCAACTTTGGCCACACTAATTCGTGAAGATATTTCCTGAATATCAAATAAATACTTTGCATATTCAGCTTGAGTTAGATGGTTTGTTGCCCCACTGTCAACAATAAAATTAATACTATTATGATTATTTGACATTCCACAACTTAACTCAATGTTACCATCAGAGTCTGATACAAAAAATTAAATTTCTTTTTCTGAATTTCCAGCAAAATTGTTTCTATTTGGACATTGTGAACGCATGTGTCCTTTCTGATTACAGTCATAGCACTTACCAGTAAATAATTTAGGTAGCATCACCCTATCTGATTTCCACAAATTATCATTCCGTTGACCAAACGTATTTGCACAATTCATTTTAAACTTATTTTTATGCCCTATAAAAGCATGACTTTGTGCACTTGAAACACTTGAACTACGACTTTTTAAATTACGTTCTTCTTCTGATAAAAGCTTATTTTTTACAAAGTCTAACGTAACTGCACTTGTATTAGACGTGAATAAAATGTAAATAGAAGTCACAACTGGTAAATACCGCTCAGGCATAGCTGCCAACAGTTGAGTAATAAACTCTTGTTCTTCAACAGTACCTCCAGAATTCCTCAATTCAGCTACTGTTTTATCAAATTCGATAATAAACTCATTCAAGCTTGATTTACCTTCAAAAGACATGTTTCTTAATTTTTTCTGAAGTTCAATACGATTCATTATGCCCATTTTAACATATGTAGACTTCAAAGACGTAATCATTATTTTAGCAGTACTTGCATTTTTGATTTGTTCCAAAACATTATCAGCCAACCAGATAACCAAATAAATCTTAACATTTGAGATTCATAATTGGGAGTTAGTGTAACACCACCCTTATTCTCCCGAGAATAAAGGCGGGTACACAAGATTTTAATTTAAATATAAAATACCAAAAATAAATAAACAATAATTTCAGAGGAGCCGATAGGACCGTCATATGACAAATAGACCGTACTTCGGCATATGGGTCATTCTGCTTCCATGAACCCACTCTACAAATATTATTTAGGAGAATCAAAATTTAGCCGATATCAGGGTAGAGGACGAGACATATTTCATTTAATTAGATCCTATACCTGAATACTATAAGAGAAGCATTAACATAAGATATGAAATTATTTATTTTGATAAACAGCAGATAATTCATATTATAATCAAAATGGTTAATATTAAGCAATAAGATAACTTTATAAAAAATAACATGTGTATATTAGAAGAACAATACCAATTGTTTATTTTTAACAATTCCCCCAATTAAAAAGAAGAATATAAATATATATATATATAGAGAGAATATATTTGAAATATAACAACAATGGGTCTCACTAATCACCCAAAATTAAATAGTAATAATAATATACAAAATTATTATAAAAGTAATTATGATGTGTCTGCACAATCACCCTGATTTTAATACTAATATCAATACATATGTATAGTAGTAGAAAAACAAATAACAAAACAGGCCTCAGCGACCATCCTAAAATATTATTAAAACTTGTTTATAATAAAAACACTATTGGTCTTTTCTCGTCAACATAAATACATGTTAACGCAATACAACATATTACAAAAGGGGAATAGCCAAAAAATTAGAGTAATAACCTAATTTACAGCCAGATGGGCTCTAAATTTTCTATTTACCTAAATCTAGCATTTACAAAACCTCAACATCTTATGCCTTACGGTGTATGAAGTATAATAGACTATACACAAACTTGTGAACATTTAATCGTAGCAACATTTGCCAGACTGGCTATAATATTGATATATATAATATTTGTATAAAGCTAAGACATTCAATAAACTGAATGACGTCTCATGCCATACAGGGTATACAGTACATTGTTACATTACAGCGCGAATTGTCAAATTACATTACAGTCTGACTTGGTACAAGCTGAGTTCTAATCTCTAATAGTAATACATGTCATGTCCATAACATTACAAAGACAGTCACAGATAACAAGTCCTTGGGATCACACCTCTGATGCACAACTTGTTCTTGGATAGAGAGTGTAGTTCCTCACATAGCCGCAGGGCGCTATCATCACATCTCCCCTCTAAAGATCGAGACGGTCTACGGGTTTCCTGGACCGTTGGCTTCTTCGAGCGGGAGTGGACGACTTGGGAGAAGAATCATCAAGTTGAGGTACTTCATGTGCCACCTCTGAAGGCGTTGGGTGAACTGGTAGACTTGACTCTCTTCTTGGGGATGGTGAACTGTTATTTGGCAACTCCTCCGGCTCTTGCTGGACCCGAGGACCATTTCCATGAAGGGGCTGGAGAGACTTTCGATTCCTTCTAAATTGTCCGTCCTCTGTTTGGATTATATACGACCGAGGTGTATCGTGTTTCTTCACTATGGTACCTTCCTGGTTCCGGTCGGTGATATAGACTTTTGTTCCAGGGTTCAAATTTGTGAGAGGCCTAACCCCGTGGTGACGATCATAGTTATCTTGTTGTTTCAACAGTCTGTGTTCTTCTCTGTGGAACAGCTGGTCCAAATTAACCGGCGAGGGAATGAGGTTACTCGGCAATGTTGGTATAAACCCCCTAAGTTTTCTCCCCATCAAGAGCTCAGCAGGGCTATAGCCAGATTCTAGAGGTGTGGAGCGCAGCATAAGTAGGGCTCTGTATGGGTCCTCGCTCTTTTCAATATGATTTTTAAAATTTTTTACTTCAGACTCTATAAAGCCGTTGCTTTGTGAGTACTTTGGGCTGGATGTAACAAGCTTAAAATTATAATCTTTAGCAAACTGGAAAAACTTTTCATTTATTATATTGTTATGGATCCATTGTGAGCCACAATCAGCTCTAATAATTTCAGGTACTCCATGCCTGGCTAGAATAGATTTAAGATGATTTATGACACAACTAGTAGTAAGGTGCCCCAGCAAAGCCATTTCTGGGTATCTGGAGTAGTAGTCAGCGACAAGGAGATACCAGTTACCCTTCAACTTCAAAAGATCCATTCCAATTGTTTGCCAAGGCCGCTCAGGAAACATAGTAGGTAATAAAGGTTCTGATCGATTTATCCTAAATTTGGCACACTTGGCACAGTTCTCAACAAGCTCTCTCAGTTGTGTGGACAATCTTGGCCACCAAACGCTTTGTTTAGCAAGTGCTCTACATTTGGTAATCCCCTGATGACCTTCATGTAGTTTATTTATTATTTCCTTCCGCATGCAATTAGGAATTATTAATCTATTACCTTTTAGTAGAAGGCCATTTTGTAGAGATATTTCATTTCGATGTTGCCAATATGGTAAGCACGTTTCCGGTATTTGTGACTTTAGAGGCCATCCGTCTTGGCAAAACTGCATTAGGTGGATACTAGCCTCGTCCTTACGTAGATTCCGAACAATTTCTGCCAATTTAGCATCAGACGCAGGAAGACCACAGACAACCTCTTGGACATATGCCATCACTTCTTCAGCTAGTTCATCTTCCCCAACAAGTAGTGGCTGCGGATTGCGGGAAAGAGCATCAGCAATTAGTAAGTTTTTACCAGCTACATGAACAATCTCAAATGAATACCTCATCAATCGAAGCCTAATTCTTTGTAGCCTAGGGGATATAGAATCTAGGTCTTTGGTGGTGAAAATAGGAACTAAAGGTTTATGATCAGTCTCTATTGTTATATGAATACCTGTAATAAAATCAGAAAAGCGTTCACATGCCCAAGCGAGAGCCAGTCCCTCTTTCTCAATTTGCGCCCACTTTCTCTCAGCTTCACTAAGAGTTCGAGAAGCGTAACTAACAGGTCTTAGAGATCCATCATCTTGGCGTTGTATTAAAACTGCACCAAGGCCATAGGATGATGCGTCCGCTGACAAAATAGTGTCATTACTGCACTTATATAAAGCAAGACTAGGTGGCTTTACTATGGCTTTCTTTATGTTTTCAAAAGCCTGAGCCTGTGGACAATCCCATAACCAGTCAACGTTTGAGCGGAGAAGCTCATTAAGAGGTTGCGATAAGGCAGACAGATTTGGGACGAACTTGGCCAGAAATGTTACAAGACCCAAAAATCCTTTTAGCTCAGTTACATTAGTGGGAGGTTTCAGTTTGAGAATAGAATCAACTTTTTTTGGATCTGGAGAAACCCCCTTCGCAGATACAATATGGCCAAGAAAGTTAATTGTAGTTTGCCGAAACGAACACTTTTCCTCATTTAGAGTCCAACCTGCTTCTTGCAGCCTATAAAGGACCTTATACAGCCGTGAGTCATGTTCCTCAATAGTTGCCCCATATACTATAATATCGTCAAAATGGCAGACCACTCCTTCCAATCCTTCTAAATGCGCACTGACCTTCTTCTGGAAAACTTCAGGAGCAGGGGATATCCCAAAGGGTAACCGAAGAAACCGATACCTTCCATATGGTGTGATAAACGTGGTTAGAGCTCTGGAAGACTCTGTGAGAGGAACCTGCCAGAATCCTGAGTTGGCATCTAATTTTGAGAATATCTTAGCCCCTTCTAGTTGACCTAGGGAATAATCAACTGACGGCATAGGGAAACGTTCTCGTTCTACGTGTTGATTTAATTTCGTCAGGTTGACACACAACCTTGGGGATCCATTGGCTTTTGGAACTATAACCATGGGAGCACACCAATCTGATGGCTTGTCGACTTTTTCTATGACTTCATTCCGAACCATCCTATCTAGTTCTTTTTTAAGAACCTTTTTTAAAGGTAAAGGAACACGTCGGGGAACACTAATAGCATGTGGTACAGCCCCTTCTCTAAGTTTTATGTGGTACGGTTCTCTAATTTTTCCTAGTCCCGTAAAAAGCTTGGGGAACACATTTTTTGGAACAAAATTAGCCTTTCCTACTCCAGAAATCCTCTTTATAAGACCTAATTTCTCACTAGTATGATGGCTTAGAAGAATTCTATCTGCTCCTTGGACTACATAGAATGTCTCAAAAATATTTTTGTTTTTGTATTGGAGTTTCCCTTGAATCCTGCCAATGGTTATAAGCTGAGCGCCCCCTGGACCGGATAGGATCTTATTGGATGGCAAAAGCTCTATATATTGAAAAGACTTCTCGTATGTACGTTTTCCAATAATATTCACATCTGCACCTGTATCAATTTTAGCAGAAAGGTCTTTCCCATAGAATTTGGTGTTTTCCAACCATTTATCATGCACATAATTAGTCTCTGTAGAGGCAAGGCCGACAAATTCCCCATCTCCATCTAACTCGTCCTCCGTATCAACCGCATCAACTGATCTAAATCTACAACATTTTGCATAATGCCCTTTATATCGACACTGATGACAGATAGCGCTCCTAGCAGGACATTTGGTTCTAGGGTGTTCAGTATTACTCCCACACCAAAAACATGATTTCCTAGTTGGAATTTTATCTTCGTTAGAAAAAGTGTTCCTATTATAACCAAAAAAATTTCCACTCTTTTTTCTTGGTTTATTTGTAGCATTAACCTTGTCAGCTGTAACTTGACTAGCTCCTGTTAAAGTCTCCTGCTGTTTTTTCACTTGCTCAGATTGTATAGCAGAATTAACAGCCGTTTCTAGAGTTAATTTGGCATCTAATTGTAGTTTAAACGAGAGATTTTTATCTATAATACCAACTACGACTCTATCTCTAATGGCTTCGTCATAAAAAGTGACAGGAAAGTTACAATCTTGAGCAACAGTATGAAGATCTGTAACATAATCACTTACTGACTCACCCTCAAGTTGGAATCTAGTATGGAACCGTGCTCGTTCAAAGATTATGTTTTTGGTGGGAATAAAATGGCTGTCAAACTTCTGAAGGACTGTATCAAACTTCTTTTGATCGGCTGATGATAGCTTGAACGATAGAAATATAGTTTCGGCCTGAGAGCCCATCAAATAAATCAAAGAATTCACCTGATCTTCTTCTGCCTCCTTTATCATACCTGAAGCACGTCTAAAACGCATAAACCGATCTTTCCATGATTTCCATTCCAATGTTGATTTGAAATCGAAAGGGTCTGGAGCCGGTATTTGATACACAGGAGCCGACATAATGGAACTGGGTTCTTTTCACTTCACCTTAGTAATACTTAAATACCACACAATATCCCGCCGCTGCCACCATGTTACATTACAGCGTGAATTATCAAATTACATTACAGTCTGACTTGGTACAAGCCAAGTTCTAATCTCTAATAGTAATACATGTCATGTCCATAACATTACAAAGACAGTCACAGATAACAAGTCCTTGGGATCACACCTCTGATGCACAACTTGTTCTTGGGTAGAGAGTGTAGTTCCTCACATAGCCGCAGGGCGCTATCATCACATACATTATGTGCAATAATAGTCCTACTAAAAAATCAAAACTTCAAAAGGAAATATCACAACCATTTCCCTGATATTAGTCCAAGAAAATGCAGCTAACACGTGAGTCCAAAAAAGAGACTTCGCTCTTATTTTTTCAAACATAATAAACTTTCTAACATAATTTACAATAATTAATCCCATCTATAAAAAAATCAATGTTATATACAGTATCCCCAACAATGATTATATAATTTAAATAAAATAATATTTATGGCCGAGAAGGAATTTTGAGAGTATAAAAGCCGAAACGTAATTTATACCTTATGAACATCCTTGACACCAAGATGTGTCCAAGGACGGTATCCTGACAAGAGTGATTACCATACGCACAGCACAGGTATATATATGAAAGCTCTAGCTCTGAGAGGGGGGGAGAGAGGGGTTAGCATAATCAAAGGAGAACAGTAAACCAAGAAGAGAGGGATGAGGTGGTAATACAACGAGTAGAAGCTTCTACAAGCTCGATGAACCATCTAGAACAACACTTTAGCAATACGTCGCTTTCTCGAACTGCAACGTCACAGAGTTCCCAGCATGCCTTGGGTGAGGTCAAAGTTCAGTCTGTTGCACTTTTCACACAGTTAGTATGTGCAAAACTTTCTTCGTGGTATGAGGTGCTTGTGGGGGGAATCGACTGGGTGAGGCACAACAAGCAAAATGGGGCCTAGGTGAGTTGACTCCATCCTATGTAGGCGTAGTTGAAATTATATTGTCCTTTTTTATTGTGTTTTCATTTAAATCTTATAGCTTTTATACGATAAACGCTACATTAGAGAGATGGGTGTAAAATTTCCAAAACTATAAAAATAAACTATGCCTACTTCTCACAGTATTAGACGATTTACATTTTTCAGGTGGGTATAAGAACCATCACGGAACTTTATAAAATTGTTTATTCTTAAATTTTAAAATTAAGAGTGAAAATTGGGAGGGCAGATTCCCTTGAAATTTCTAAAGCTAATATAAATACAATTTTTGAGGAGGTAGAAATTTGAAATTCTTCATGTATGTTAATTGACCTTCCCATATATCCAAATTACGTCTGGACATTGTGAAATTTCAACAACTAATGTTGGACACTATTATCGATGTGGTTAGTTGAAATTTGGTAGGAAATTAAATCTTAAAATTTCAAATGGAAAATTTTGGAACTGAAGAGAGAGAGGCGTAATTTGACAGATTTCCAAAAGAATTAGAAAATTTAAATTTGCCAACATGGTAAGAGGACCACCCCACATAATCATAAACGTTGGAAAGTTTTGAATTTAAAAACCATGTTATGGGAATTGATGGGGATGGGGTGGAAAGGGGAGGTGAGTGGGGTGCCCTAATAATTTCTTAGACTGATAAAAAAAAACTTTTCGAAATGGTAGAAAACTTTAACTTTGTAAAGGCCTATCAAAAATGTTTAGTAATAAATGAATACAAAAACTTTAGATTATCTTAAAGTGGATCCACTAGTATTGCGATTACAAAGATAAAATTTGAAGGTGACCTGGCGGTCTAGGGGTAAGGTGTCAGACTTCTATGCTGGCGGCCGGGGTTCAATCCTCGGTCCCGGCACAGATTTATCTGATTACCAAACCCTTCCTTCACCTCTGACAAGACATCTTGTGAATGTGAGGAATGCCAGGCCTCCACCGTGGTTCGGATTCCACGTTAAACTGTAGGTCCTTCATTTCATCTCACAATCACTCACCATTACACATTAGCGTAAGTGCGTACAACCCGAACGGGTAGTAAGATGCGGTGCTAATAATAATAATAATAAAATTTGAAGGATAAACTAGAGTCAATCTAGAATTGATTTTATAATTTAAATAAACAAATGATGGCGACATAACTTGAGGACCATTATTCTCCTTAGGAAATCATGATGCTCAATATTTAATATGTTTCTGTAATAAAGTCTATTATTTCATTATTTTATGCTCTTTTGTTAAATGGGATGGTTTTTTCCAACACGTATCTGTAACAATGTTAATCACCTCGTTTCACTTATTTTATAATTGTGCTTAGGTAAAGATTGTGTTGTCAATGAATTGTGTTCATTTGTGCACTCAGTGTGTGAACTAGATAATATTTTCCTTATATGTATTATTTCAAATTTATTAATTAACATAATTTCTTTCGGATTGCCATGGTACTAATGTGTAAATCTGTAGTACAATGAGCTAGATCAGGATTGTTGTACATGGAGGAACTATAAAAATGATGGCAGCCTGATGTTTAACATCCTAACCTAATTTGATATAGTTTGATGGGCCTTCTATTGCAAAAAACTGGTAAAACTACTAGTATTTTATAAACGAGATTACATATCTACTGTACAGATTCATGCAATTTTGATTCGAGGATTTAATTTATTAACAAAAATATTATATTAGTTTGCACTATGCAGTTGTCTGTATTTATTTACACTTTTTTTTTATCCTGAAAGGTAGATTATCTTGACGTGATACATTAGCTTAACTTATAAAATAGTGCCATACTGTAATCATATAATTAACATTGAAACAATAAATAGCATTTTATTTAGGGAAACTATTTGGATATCTAAACAATCAATAATATTGCGATGAAAATATTTATTTGCGCACATCCCAAATGGTGAAACGAAAAAAATGGAAAAAATGGGATTATTTAAAACCAGTTCAAATTCATTAATTATTGTGTAAAAATATTTTTTACCACTCTTGCTGTATTATAAAGATGAATGATCTGATTGGGGGACGTCACAATGCTACCTCAAGAGAACAAAAGCTATTTGAGTAAACCTGTATAATTATTTTCATCTATGATTTTAACGTTTGAGTTTTGGGTGTACTATCACAATATATCACTACATTCATCATAGTAAGTGGTGTGGAGTGCTCCATTTAACATTGCAAATTTCATTCCCTTCGTATAAACTTTAACCACAAAATAAACTTTTTTATATGATTACATTTATTTAAAAAATCAGAAGCAGTGATCTCTAATCTCCAGGAATATTTCTATTTTTTCTTTAGGAAAGATAATTATTTTGTTTAAAATTTTAATAAAACTGATTAAATGAAATCAAATACTTTAGTTGGGAATTATTAACGATGGTGTTATCTCAGGTAGGGTTTGTTAATATTAAAAAAAAATATTTTCACATTTTTCACTAATCTCAATATTAAAAAAATGTCAGCATATATTACATTCATATGTATTTTTAATATATTATTGATTTTATTAATTTAATAACTTGTCATTTTCCGCTAAAAATTATTTCTAACTACGTAATTTTTAATAAAATATTACCTGCTCCAGTGGCCGCTTGGTTGAAGGACTCGAAGGCATCAATCTCGTGTTGTACTAAACTTCTGATGACTGGGAGATCGGGGCTCAAATCCTGGTTGGGTGTACGTACTGAAGGTGGTTTTCAAAAATGGTTTTCCATTCTCACTCCCTGCATCTGCGGGTACTTTATTACTTGCTCTATGGCATTAAGAACTAGAAAGTTCATTGCACTGCTTACAAAAGTACGCCACATATCTCTATCTTGAACTAGTTCTATCCAGTCCACCTCATGGCACCCTATCTCTATAATGAGTTAGTTATATACAGTCCACCTCATTACACCCTATCTCTATCTTGAGCTAGTTTTATCCAGTTCACCTCATGACACTTTATCTCTATATTGAGCTAATTAAATCCAGTCCACCTCATTACATCATAGCTTGAGATAGTTCTATCCAGTCAACCTCATTACACTATATCCCTATATTAAGATAGTTCTATCCAGTCCACCTCATTACACTATATTCCTATACTAAGATAGTTCTATCCAGTCCACCTCATTACACTCTATCCCTATCTTAAGATTGTTCTATCCAGTCCACCTCATTACACTCTATCCCTATCTTAAGATAGTTATATCCAGTCCACCTCATTGCACTTTATCCCTATCTTAAGATAGTTCTATCCAGTCCACCTCATTACACTATATTCCTATATTAAGATAGTTCTATCCAGTCCACCTCATTACACTCTATCCCTATCTTATGATAGTTATATCCAGTCCACCTCATTGCACTTTATCCCTATCTTAAGATAGTTATATCCAGTCCACCTCATTACACTCTATCCCTATCTTAAGATTGTTCTATCCAGTCCACCTCATTACACCCTATCTCTTCCAGGCACATTCTAATGTTATCCTCCCATCTGCGTCTAGGTCTTCCCAATGGGGTTACCGGTCAGTACCCTGAACAAGGTTCTAGAATCTCCCATGTGTGTCATGTCCTGTCCATCGTAATCTACGAGACTTGATTATCTTAACAATGTCTTGTGACTAGTACAGAGTATGTATGCAACTCATAATTATATAACATCCTCAAATCCCCAGTAGACTCATACCTTTTTGGACCAAATATCTTCCTAGCCACCTTGTTTTAGAACACCTTAGATTTGTTTTTGCCATGTAAAGAGACCACGATTCACATCCATAGAGAACAACTGGTAAACTTATTATGCATTCTGAGTTTTGCATTCCTTGAAAGCAGGCAAGATGTCAATAATTTACTGGCCAAGTAATAGCATGCATTTGCCAACTATATTCTTTTCCTAATTTCCATTATAATATCCTTATTGCTAGTCAAAATTGTTCATAAATATTTAAACTTATTAACCATGTCAAATGATATGTTGTTCGAAATAACTCTAAATTATCGTCCCCAAGCTGTGTTCTCTGTGTGATTATACACTTAGTCTTTTCAACGTTCACTTCCAAACCAATTTCCTTACTAGCTTCTACTAAAATTTCTGTATTTCTTGTAACATGCTCCTTACTATTTCCCAACAAAGTCAAATCATATCTGTATCCTAGAAGCTGCATTGTACCGTTTAGTGTCAACCCTTCCCTAATCTCTTGCACGACCCTAATAGCATACTCTAAGGTTACTTACATTAAAAGTAATTGGGGAAAGTGCATCTCCTTGTTTCAAGCCATTATGTATTTTGAAAGTATTTGATAAATAACATCCAACCTGTACCCTGCCCTGAATGAGTATCAATCAAACATACCTCATTTCGCTTGACAAGTTTGATGGGTATCCCAAACTTAACTAAAATTTCATATAATTTCTTTCTTTTATTTTTTTAAATCTATGTATAATTGATGAACCGTCATGTTGTGTTAGCACTTTTTTTCTAATATTTGACGAATAGAAAAAATCTGATCCGTTATTGATTTATTTAGTCGAGATCCACACTGATTGCCAATTATTTCCTCTGCATATGAAGTTAATCTTATATATAAAATTCTCGTGTCACAATGTTCGTTCCCGTACTCCTCCGAAACGGCTTGACCGATTCTCATGAAATTTTGTGAGCATATTGAGTAGGTCTGAGAATCGGCCAACATCTATTTTTCATACCCCTTAGTGATAAGGGTTGTCCACCCTTAACATTTTTCTATAATTTTTAGACATTTTTTTAATATCTTTATTTTTTTTATTATGTCGCATTAAAAAATACATACAACCCTAAATTTTTACCCTTTTATCACCAACCCCTATTTTTTAATAGCCATTTTAGTAATTTAATCATTTTTCATCCCCGGTCGATAACTGATCAATCGTCATTTAATTAGTTATCCCCGCCAGTTGTCTACAGGTGTCACTTCTGACCCAGTAAACAGCACGGAGTAGGGATGAGAACGAAGCCGGTCTCCTGTTTCTCTCACACAATAAGACTTCTCTCACTCCCTACACAGTTGTCGGCCATCATTATTGTTTATGCATCAAGTGTAGTAGTAACGTTGACAATTATTATTTTGCTATCTCAGTGTAACTCTCATATTAACTATTAATCATTCCTATTTTATTAATAACTAGAAATTACTTAAAAATTACGTTTGCCGGGTCAGCTAGTCTCATTATAATAATGCACTAGGTAAAATTTTATAGCATGTTTGTATTAGTGGGATATCTTTATAAGTATCGCAAATGTGGGTACATTTTTTTAAATTCAACCATCTTAATTCACAAGTGTAATTACTGCATATGCATTTATACTGAACAGCTAGTAAAACACGGTGCTAAATATATATATATTAGCACATTATCTTACTAACTGTTCAGTATATATATATATTAGCACCACGTTTTACTACCTATTCAGTATAAATGCACATGTAGTAATTATGCTTGCGAATTAAGATGGTTGAATTAAAAAGGACTACGCACATTTGCAATACTTATAAAGATATCCCACTAATACAAACATGTTATAAAATTTTATTCTAATGAGATTGACTCCATATGTAGAGGAAATAATTGGCAATCAGTGTGGAAATCGACTTAATAAATCAATAACGAATCAGATTCTTATTATTCAGAAAATATTACATGTATATATATATATAAAAAAAAACAAAATTCATCTCTTTTTATTCTAACAATGATTAAGGAAGTAGCCCTCGCATTACAAACACATAAACATTCAATTTAGCACAAAAAGGATCATGCTAACAAAGGTGTCAGTTTATTCTTGTCTGAACCATCGATAACAAGGTCAGGGCTCAAATCCCGAGTATAAATACTAACTGTGGCTAAGTGAAATTGTACATTTGTACTGTACTGTAGTATTGTATGGTACATTAACAGTAATATACATACAATACAATATATTATGTGTAAATATAATGGTGTATATACATATACACGTGTTATATACAGAAATACAGTGCAGTACAATGTTATTGATTTGAATAACACATTACTGAATTGGTTAACTAACTAACGCAGCACTTGTAAAAACCCCACAGCACAACTGTTCCACATGAATTACACAAAAAAAGTGAGAGGTTATACAGTTGAATAACCTTAAATTGTGATGACTGGCGCTAAAAACTGTGTGCATGTGCATGTGTCAGGTTATACAGAATGTCGAGTTATCGAGTGTCAAGTTTCCGAGAGACACCTGTATATCTTGTCATAAGTCTTGTTCCAATTGAGAGAGAAAGCCAAATAATTTTGTGGTGGTTATAGTAATAGTCATGAACAATGCCTACAAAGTCTGATAAATACATATAGGCCTATTTATTTTATACAAAGTTTAAAAGAAATTAAAAAATATATATTGTACCTCTTGAAATATTTAAAGTAAAACACGAAAAAGATTCCTTTTTAGAAACTCTTTTCTTTTGATTATGCATGGTTATATTGTCTTGAAATTTATTTTTGAAGAAATCTAAGCACCCCCATTTATAGGTAGTGGCATTACATCATGTGTAGCTCGATTTACACTCTGTGCGGTCTTGAAGAACGATAGCTTAGGGTGCGTATAACCCGAACGGGTAGTAAGACGCGGTGCTAATAATAATAATAATAGATAGCTTAGGACTTTTAGACAGTTGTAGCATTTAAAACTGAAGAATTATGTCACCTCATCTCATCCACATAAAAATTGATAATAACTATGATCTACACATACAATGTTTAGTTTAATAGGCAAGAGGCGTATAACCTGAATGGGTAGTTAGATACTGTGCTAAAAAAAAGGCTATATTTTATTGTTCTTGCTGTGATAGTATTAAATATTTGAAAATATATTTTATGTAACATGACAATTTATTATACTATAATATACTTTATTGTAAGGAAACCAGCTACTCTCAGCAGTGATTGATTGATTGATTGATTGATTTAAGTCTTCATACTCGCATTACACTTTGTCACTGTTAGTAATCAGGTCAAGGTTTGAGTCTTGGCCGAATTCCATGCCATTCCAAATGCCATGAATCCAACACCTCAGCACAATTGGTAGTGCTTGTGCCAACTGAATTAGGTGACCGTGGTTCCATTCCTGGTAATGTCAAAGACTTGATCATTGGTAAATTGTTGGGTGCAGTACTGAATGTGGAGTTTTTCTTAGTATTAGTATAGTGTTTAAGTCATGTGTTGATATAATCACTCTGTTTGAAAATGGAATGTAAAATACACCCAAAATAAATAGAATTCTCTTGAGCTAGTTTAATCAAATGACTTTTCTTTAGTTCCAGACACATACTGTTGCCTAACTCTTAGCAACTCTCGACCTTTCACCATTAAATTATTGCTTTAAATTAGTATAAGTTGCTGATAAGTAAAACAGAGGTGCCAGATGTAGCACCACGAGCACATATAAATATAACCCTGCAGAGCTTAGCAGCAATGAATCCCCCTACTGATAAGTCAAAAATATGAACTAAAGTCCTCTTAAGAAGTCAAAATACAGCTGTTTGAAACTTAAGAAATCTGTATACCAGTTGTAAGCTATTTATTAGTGTTGTTATTCGGTCACTCTTTTGGGGAAAGCCTACATTCTGCTTGAGGATTCAATCATAATTGTATCAAGCTCAACTCTAAGTTTGTAAACTTTATTATTATTATTATCTTATTATTTTTATTATAGCTAAACAGATGACATTTTTAGTAACTACTTTATTTTTCTTAAAGTTGCGTTGGCCAACTACCCCTTTTGTATGTTACTCTTAGGTGATTTAAACTGCCCCAAAATAGATTGGGAATATCATCATGCCCAAAATATATCTCATTTCTACATTTAATTAAAAGCCACTCAGCTTCTTGCATCGACTAATATAATAGTATTGGAACACTTTAATGAAACTTATAATAATTACGCTCACCTCCTAGACCTTGATTTTGCTAATTTTCATCACCCTTTGGTAACTCATATCTTTCAATCCCTTGCGAATATTGACTTTTATTGATTACACTAGATGTACCCATTGCAACTAAAAATAATGCTACCCCCATCACATATATTGATTATGCACATGGTGATTACTTCACTCTTTACAAAGACATTGCCACTACTAATAGATATTGTGTTTATTCAACTACTGATGTTAACTTGGCTACAGATAATTTCACCAAATTAGTCCATATGAAAATCAAAATACATATTCTACAAATAACTATTCATAATTCATACGAATATCCTATTTGGTTTTCTTCAACGCTTAAATACTATATCAGTAAAAATATATATTAAAAAAAATTTAAACAAACAAATAATAGTGATTTCTAGTCACATTTCTCGCACTTTTATAAATTAGTTAAAACCATTTTGACTATAGATAGATCCATTTGGATAAACTCAATATAAAATAGTATCAAAAGCAAACCCAAGAATTTTTGGAAATTTGTTAAAAATAATCGTGTGACTAAAGTATCACCATCAAACTTAGAAATTAATGGCAAGATTATAGAGTGGATCTTTTATTAATTGAAAATTAGTTTGGGACCTACTTTCATTCCATTTATAATTCAGCCTTACCTGTCTTACTCTGCCCCGTTATTGAAACTAGTGCACCCTTGTATCCATGCTACATTACACCCTTGGCTGTTGCTAATGCTATAAACAAATTGAGTTCTTCTAGATGGGCCGGGACAGATGGAATTACAAGTTTTATTGTTAAAGGCTGTGCAAGTGTAATGTTTCTAAATTAGTTTAGTTTTATAGGTTCTCTTATCATAGTCTGCTATACTATTTATTTTACATATCATCAATAAATCATTACATTTAAACACAACTTCCTAGTTCACTGCTCCCAAACACAATGATGATCAACATTTGTTTTACTATGTCATGGATAACAGATATCACAGCACTGCTCAAGGTACTAAAGTTAAGGTCCAATCACTGAACATTCCAATATCTCCCCCTTCCTGTCTTCCCTTAGAATGGTGAGTATGTGAGCCTTCTGGGTGGTCGAATGTCCGTTGTGGTTTTTCTTCCGCAGTCTCCTGTTGTCTTGCTCCTGTATTTTCCCTGTCTTCTGAATTTGACTGCTGTTCACCTCCTAATGTCCCTGAGGATTCCCCCTGCATGTCTTGACTCGACCTATCACCAATGACGGGGCTGGGTGTGGGCAATACCGAGTGATCTTTTGTACCGATGTCCTGTTCCCCCCTATGAATAGGAGAATCAGGCGGGTATGGCATGGCCCAACGGGATCCTTGGGGGATGATATATTCTGACTACAAGGTAATGCCGCAGTCATTTGGCTCAAATGACGTTTCACTACAGCTCCTGAGCCTAACTTAACTAAGTATGGTCTTTCACCCAACCTCTTGTGAATTATAGTATTTTCCCAAACAACTTTGTTTTGTTTAAAAACTTTGACCAAAACACTTTCATTTACATTAAAAATGTTTTTTCTTCTTCCAGAATATATCCATTGTATTCCTTGCCTATAGGATACATGGGCCCTTGTTTCCTCCATGCTTTGGTTGTTTTGACCATCTGTTCTATTGTTTATGACATCCAATGCTGTTCTCAAAGCTCTACCCACCATCAACATAGTTGGGGCAACCCCAGTGGTTAGCTGAGGAGTGTTCCTATAATAAATTAGAAACTCTGTCAAGGCCATATGTACATCTTTTCCCGCAAGAATGGCCCTCTTGATGGCTCGTTTAAGCTGGCCAACACCATTTTCCGCTTGGCCATTGGTTTGTGGGAAATGTGGTGCACCTGCGCGATATTTTATGTCATGTAAGTCACAAAAATCAGTATATTCTTTTGAACAAACAAGTTGACTGCCATTATCTGCTATAATAAGTTCTGGTGGTCCAAATCGAGCAAATAAAACCATCAGAGCTCGAATTGTGGCTGTTGTGGTTACTGACAGCATTTGGAAAATTTCTAGCCACTTAGAATGAACGTCGATTATCATCAAATAGGTTTTCCCATTTATGGGTCACAAAAAATCCAAGTGTATACGACTCCAAGATTTTTCTGGCCATGGCCATGAAATAAGCTCACACCTGTCAGGGGAACCTTGTACTTACTGGCATAGACCACAGCTTAAAACCAAATTTTCAATTTCTTTGCCAAGTCCTGGCTACCAAAAGTAATTGTTGGCCATAAGTTTGGTTTTAACTATTCCAAGTGGTGACCTGGTGGTCTAGGGGTGAGGTGTCGGACTTCTGTGCTGGTGGTCCGGAGTTCAATCCCCGGTCCCGGCACAGATTTATCTGATTACCAAACCCCTCTTTCACCTCTGAAAAGACATCTTGTGAATGTGGGGAATGCCAGGCCTCCACCGTGGTTCGGATTCCACGTTAAACTGTAGGTCCTCCATTTCATCTCACAATCACCCTACCATTACACATTAGCGTAAGTGCGTATAACCCAAACGGGTAGTAAGACGCGGTGCTAATAATAATAACTATTCCGAAATGTGGCTTATACATTTCTTCCAAGACCTTATTTTGTAAAGCTACAGGAATTACCATTATATGTCCTCGGAAAAGGCATTCTTTATCTATGTATAATTCACTAAATACTGACTGAAATGACTTAAGCTCCCTATCCACCAATTTAGCCCACCCTATTTGAATAAACTTTATCTTTTTACTCAAGATTTTATCTTTTACACTCTCTGAAGCAACCAGTTTTTTATTCAAATATTTGCTGTCTTTTGCATAGTTAATGAAGTTCACTATAAGGACTTGTGGTGGATCATCCTTACTGATGCTTTGAGACAAATAATCAGCACAATTTTTCCTTGAGGGAACATATCTGATCTCATAGTTGAAACTTGACAAAATTGCTGCAACGTTTTGCAATCAATTTGCTGATAAGACTGAAATTCCACACTTGGGGCCGAAGATTGTAATGATTGGTTTATGGTCTGTATCCAAAATAAACTTTCTCATTTAAAGATACTGTGAAAACTTAAGTACTCCATAAACTAGGGCCAAGGCCTCCTTGTGGATCTGGGGGTAGTTCTTCTCTGTTTGTGTCAAGACTTTAGATGCAAATGTGACAGGTCGTATAGCCCCTATCTTGGTCTTTTGGCTAAGTACTGCTGAGATGCCCCTAGGACTTGCATCAGTAAACAGTATCAGCTCTAGATCCAGATTATAGTGATCCAAAACAGGGGCTGAGGTGAGTGCACTTTTAATTTGATTAAACGCATGATTGCATTCCCAGGTCCACTTCTATGGAACCCCCTTTTTAAGCAGTTCATATAACGGATTTAAGATGGCAGAAGCCCCATTCAAGAATCTCCTGTAATATTATACCATAGCTAGAAATGACTAATTCAATGACTAGTTTTGGTGTTTCAGCCTCTAGTACGGGTTTGACCAAATTTTGGTCTAATTTCAATCCATATTTCCCAACTATGTAGTCTAAAAAGATTATTTTTGATTGTTGAAAGACACACTTGGTTATAGTAGCAGTCAAACCACATTCCCTGAGCCTGGACAGTACCATATTTAACCTTTCATTATGTTCCTCTATTGTATGGCCCCCTACCACAATTTCATTTTACCAAACCACTAATCCTTCAATGCCTGCTACAGCAGTTTCCATGCTATGCTGAAACTCTTGAGGGGCTGGAGAAATACCAAAAGGACATCTATCATAACAAAATAGACCTTTATGGGTACTAATAGTAACTAGTTCTTTGGAATCCTCAGTTAATTCCATCTGTTGAAAGGTATTTTTGAAGTCAATTTTGGTAAAAGTAGTAGACCCTTGCATTGAGTAAAATATATCATTTATATGAGGTAGGGGATGCCTGTCTACTTCTGAATATGAGTTAAGTGTTACTTTGTAGTCACCACATAATCCAACAGAGCCATCAGGCTTCACTAGAGGCGCTATTGGTGTTCCCCATTTACTATACTTGATAGAGATATAACCCTGCATCTTGAAGCCTCTTAAGTTCTAGCTCTACTTTAGGTTTTAAAGCAAATGGAATGTTTTTTGGTTTGAAAAACTTTGGTTCTGCCCCTGGCTTCAACTCGAGGGACATTTTTGCCTAATTTAAGGTGCCCAATTTGTCAGTAAAAACCTCTGGGTACATCTGAATAATTTTATTTTTGAGGTCAACACTTGGCATCATTACTTGGTTCACTTGACTGAACTTGAAACAAAAGACCTTTATGAAGTCGCTCTCTAAAATAAGAGGGCCCCTATTAAGTATTACATGTAAATCTAACTGTTTTACCCGCCCTTTAAAAGAAACTGGGAGTGATCATCTGCCCAATGGAATTATTTGCATGTCTTCAGTGTACAATTTAACTATCTCATTTTTTTAATAATTCTTACATACTGAAAATGTTTCTTGTATAACCTTTCTGACATAGCACTGCAGGTAGCCCTAGTGTCTAGCTGTCCAATCATTTGAACACCATTTAGTGTAACCTCAATACTAAATGGTAACTTCTCAGCATTAGAGTGATTGAGGTTAAAAAGAACTAAATATTTCAAAACTCAAAACAATGTTTATCTGCAACCATATTTGATCTAGGCTCAATTTTCTTCGCATCAGTAGGCAAAAACAAGGCCTAGTAGAGGTTTTGAAAAAAGGCCATTGTTCTCCTTCCATAAAAGATAGAGGGTTCTTTGGTTTTCGCTAACATAAAGAAGACATTATAGGATTTAAGAAAATATATAGAAATTATATAAAATACTTTATAAACCATGACTCAAATCACCTTGAATTGTGAAAAATTTGTGAGAACAATCAGCTTGTTTGATAACCTTTTAAGGGGACTTGGGGTTGGAACTTAAGGATGGAAATTTTCGTGTTATAACTATGGCTAGTAGAGTTTACAATTTCAGAGAATTAAAGTCTTGACTTTGCCCACTTCGTGCTGTTTTTTGACGTCAAAGTTTCAAAATTTTTAATTTTTGCTGATTTCAAGGTCAAATTTCTCAAAAGGTGGTGCAAATAAAAACTTAAATTTCTGCGCAAGGATACTTCTCTTGGTACTAAAAAAAAACCTGAGTCTTATTTTGGAGAACTGGTCTAGAAGCTACACGCTTTAAAATATGTTTAAAATGTGTAACATTTAAGCACTCTAAAATGCACAGATAATTATATTAATATAATTTTTTAAATATTCTCTAAGCCTTAAAATGAAATTCAAATTTGCCTATGCTTGAATACAAATGTGATACACTGTACAAAAAAACTTAGTAAAAATAACTTCTTACCAGAGGATAATGTACAATTTGTGAATCACAAACTTAAGCAGCAATACTTGATAGTCCTATTTCCAAAAGTGAGCTTGCAACTTTATTGAGAGTTCAATGTTATTTTCATGAGTAATGTTGAATGAGATTTCTGTCATTGTTGTGAACTATGTAGGTCGCAGGACATCCAAAACGATCCTAATTTCCACCCATGAAACATAAACTGAAACTTGTTGATGAACCACCGGGTTTGTAAAACCACACTTTGATATCACTTTTCCTTAGAAACCTCTCAAACTTGTGTACTGTACCATCTGTTATCATAAACACACAAAGTGACGTCATCACAGAGGAGTCATTGACATGAACCCCAGGAGAGCGATCTTTAGTGAACACTGTGTGTTATGTTGAATGATGCCGAAATCTTGCTAACTTGCATTGTTGATATGCCCTTCTTTACATAACCATGATGTTCTCTAGTGCCTCCAAATGTTTTAGCTTCTTCAAACTCTGTTTTAAAATGAAGCTCTTCTTTTTGAACTTCACTTTTCACTACAAAGACAAAATTTATTCCTTAAATACTTTCCACACAAAAGTGAAACATGGTTGTTGGTGTTATAACGTTGCCCTTGTTTGGCCATTGCAAACTTTCCTTAGCCACCAATCTCTTCACAGTTCCCCCTATTCCATCACAAAGTCCCTTGTTATGACTTTTCGCAAAGAAATGCCACTCATTGATTACTTCAAAATCTTCTATATGTTTGCACAAGTTAGAAAAGTTGAACCTGTTCTTGTACTGATTTCCCTATCTGTCAGATAAGTAGACAACTTTCTTCAAATTGGGAACAAAGGACTTAATGAATAGGATCAACTTGGCCTTGGAAAGTGTACACATCAGCTTTATTATGATCAGCGGCAGTCTGTCATACAGTATTCCAAATAAGATGATTAATTCATATTCCAAATTTCACGCGAGGACTGCACCAGCGCTCTAGTAACCGAATATAGAAGCTTAGTGGGGCCATCTCTGATGAGCCCTTTCATAGAAGCCACACCCAGTGTGAGATGTATTTCAATGTCAATCCCCATACCATTTCGGTGTGAGCTTTACACTAGTGAATGGGGCCAGTTTAAATGGGCCCGCTATTCCATAAAGGTTGTTTATATTTTGTTTTTGCATTCATGCGTCTGTGTTTTATTAAGTGATCAGACCCTGGAAGTAAGATGATGGGTTAAAATGATTCTTGATTAAAAATTCTGTCCTCTTCATTAAAACTTCAAGGAAAATCTGAAATTAAATCTTTAAGAGCACATCAACATAATGGCCTAACATTTATGCTAGTCAATGGCAAGAAAAAAATAACTTTTACTAATCCTTGGTTTGATGAACAATTGTGGCTAACTTGGGCTGAAGAAAATCAGAGCTTATTTTGTTTTTATTGTTTATTATTTGCTGGTGAGAGATTGTGGACAAAGTAGGCTGTAGGGTTAGAGTATTGGCATATTAAGCCAAAGGTTTCGAGTTTTTTTTTTCTATTTACATAATATAAATTAATATAATATAATAAACAGAATGCACCAACGGAAGTTTTTTTAAAACTGCTTCTGTACCATTAGATTGGTAAGACAGTTTTGCAGCTCTATCATAAGATATACTTATTTTAAGTGTGCAATTGATATCTGCAACCAATAAAATATCTAGAGCAGTGGTTCCTGAACCTTTTGGGCCACAAAGCATTTTTCAGAAGAGAAATTTGTCACAAAACACTATCATCACCTTTATACTATATGCATTTTTGGCTGTTTCTACCTAAATCCAGTTTTCAAGCTGTTAGCCGATATTTTATCATATAGAAAAAGCACAAATAATTTTTCACATCCGAAATATATTAAATTTATTCCAAACTTAATTTTTCCCATTAAAAGTGATTGAAAATTGGAACTTTTAAATATCTTTTCTCAAAACATCAATGTTTCACAGACATGTCTATGGCATAAGGGCAACAATACTTTCACCTTGCACCTACATAGGTACTAAACCGAATGACAGCAGTATTGACAATACAAGATATTTCTAAGCATTTGGGCATTATGTTAAACATCAAGTTTTATTTCATTCAAAATGTCATTTTCTCCACTAATTTCAGATAAATTAGGAATTTCCTTAACTATATAAATGAAAAACAACAAAAAATATAAAGTAAGTCTACACATTTGAGAACAAATTCAAAGCAGGTATATCATATCAAAAACAATTTTAATAGTTGCAAAACAAATAATGTCACTTGGCATAAAAAAAACCACATGTTAAAACATATTTCCACAAACTTGGATTTTAATAAGAGCTTTGGGACTGTTTTGATTTGCACAATGTGACTATATCTGTTTGAATTTGTGATAGCTGCATCTGAATATTTGGCTCTGCATTTTGTTTTACTAGTCACAAAGGCAGATAATCTTGATTCACATAAGTAAGTTTTGGCAAAGGACAAAATAATGATTTTTGCTTTATCTGACAAAAATTTAAATTTATCTATTAGCTGACACCAAAATTCTTATAGTGACATGTCAAATCAATCAAACACTCATATTGCGGTGATGTTAGACAGATGTCAGTCTTTTCTGACAGCAGAGTATGGACTTACAACCCAAAAGTTGTATTTTTATTTTTTCTTAGTGTTCCTCCTGAAAATAACAGTTGAAACTATCAAGTAAACTTATCAGGAGAAAGTTAAACTTATTTAAGGTATATCCAGGTATGTCAGAATATAGTTCCTCTCTAAATTATTTTACCATTGGAAAGCTGTCTAGAATTCAATTTTTCATTTGAGTCTGGCCAAAATTTCTTTTTCTTTTTAACAATCGTACTTTATTGCTGGTAACAAAAAAACTGTTATTGCTTTTCCTTGAAGTCAGTGACTTATATCATTAACTTTTTTTAATGTTTGCTAAATACGCCAATTTCATAAGTCATCCTGTCTCCCAAAGCGAAGCTATCAATCAGGAATGTTCTCATTTCATCCCTCATTTTGAAGAATCTAGTCAAAGTTCTCCCATAAGAAAGTCACCTTACTTTTCTGTGAAGTAAAAACGTATGTAGACTGCCCATGTCATCACACATTCTGAATAGCTTTGTATTCTTAGGTCATGATTTGATCAAATTAATTATTTTCACACTAGTCCAAGACCTATTAAGGAAAGGTGGCATTTTTTAACAGTAAAGTCATGGCGGGGGAGGACACAGTGGCTAATTCTTGACTCTTTGATGTTTTGTTTTATTCTTGAGACAGCACTGGACGTCTTCCAAGTCATGGCCTTCATGCCATTTGTGGACACATTAATGCAGCTATCCCATGGGATGCTACTCACTGTAAACCATTTGTCTATTAATTTGAAAATGTCAGCACCAATTGTGTTAGTTGGTAACAGCTTGCAGGGAAGCAGAGCCTCTTGAAAAAACTCCAAGTATTGCTAGCACACAAATATTCTTAAAATTGCCAACTCAGCCACATCGGTTGATTCATCTATTAGGAGAAAAAATTCAGTGAATTTTATTCGTTAAAGTAAAGTAGCTTTCATGTCCTTTGCTAACTCCTCAATTTGTCACGCAATTGTGCTATTTGACAACGACAATGTGTCTAATAGTTTTGTGGCTTTGTAAGCTCGAGCAACGCAGGAACCGACAAAGTAAGACGCCACCAAAGCCTTTTCGTTAACTGTTTTTGAGTGATAGGATATAATTGTTTGGGCTTGTGTAAGTTCATCAGACTTCCTTCTGAATAAATCAGGTGGTTTGCTTTTGCATTGTGGATGGACCCCCTCAAAATCACGTCGCATTTTTGCTTGAAACATTTCACTGTTGGCATCACTTTGCTGCAAATTATGAACTGTGGTTTATTGTCACTGGTCTCAATGAACCATTTATCCAAATAGGAATTGTGGTACTTCCTTTCTACTAATCATTTCCCTCAGGCACTGATCTCTGAAGATTTAGTACTAGGCAGTTGGTTCAACCCTTCAGGTAGTGCTGGCACTCCTGGTGTCACTGATCTGTTTAAAAACCCTTCATCCTGTCCAGCAATTCTAGCACTAGTAACTCCTCCATCTTCTTCCACACTGCGATTGTAAAATAAAATTTGTATCATCTGGGTAAATAATAAAAATCATGGTGGTAGTGATGGTGGTAACAGGTAAATAAAAAATGATCAAAGAATTGTCATTCCCAAGCTAACGTTGAAAACGCTTGGTAATGTAAATGTTTTGCACATGTACTTTCACTCTGCTTGTGAACTCTAGTGGCCATATTATTGTATTGCTTGTTGATGTCACATTGGCTACTGCTTTAGGTAATTAATAACCAATTAACGGGCCAAAACTCAAAAACTCTAAACGTGAGCTGAAATTTGTATTTGTTAAAATTTCATTAATATGGACAATGTACAATCCTAGCATCATAGCAGCAGACCCTCACACAGATAATTGTTATTTGTCGTTACGAAAAAAAATTAAAAAATTAACCTTTCATAATATTTTGTCATACCTGTTAGCTGCAATTGAAGAAAATCAATTTTATTTTCTGAACCACTGCATAGGTTTTCCAAAATACCTGCAACGGACAGGTTTCTGATCCTCAAGACAAGACGGAAGATCCAAAAAGTTATACTAACATAATTGCTTAGAAAAAAAATTAAATTGAAAAGTGCACACTAAAAGCACTCATAAATAAGTAACACTGCACTGTGACTTTATTTGTTTCAATTCGACAGAATTCTGACTGAACTGCAACTGACTGAAGTTGCAAAAAAAAACAAAAAAAAAAACCACGAGGTTTTAATTTGCAATAGACAAGATAATTCTGGAAAGATGTTGAAGTTAACATTTGGGTCTGAAAGCTTGGCATAGTTCTCACAGAGTCAGGATTAGCCTGCACCGTTTAGTCTCTCTGTCTGGCTTTGTCATGTGCAGCCGTGCTTCATCAGCATTCTCGATGCTTTTCGTCATTCCGAAAGGGTGCAAACGGGCAAAGGTGAGGTGGTGCGTGACATGCACTTGGGCTTTATACTTGCTATCTACACTGCTTCACAGCACGGTAGAGGGGATAAATAATTTTCACCCAATACGGAACTATACACAGTTCATAGCTGCGCAAATTCACAATTTTAAGATCTTGTCATATTGTACATTTAGTTTTCTTTTCACTCGCCTCATTGAGAACTTTGTGCTTTGTGGAGCACATTTTGGGATTTTCTGATCTAGAGCAATTATCACAAGATTTTCCACATATCATAGATGTAACAGCATAGATTAATACAAATTATTGCTTGGGTGTAAGTATTTGTCTACAAATCTAAGACAAATCAAATTCAAATGATGGTCTTGGCCAGATATGTCTTGTGTTAAATAATAATTGAGAATTATGTAGCTTCATTTACTTCATTGTTATTGCACCTAACCATGCTGTGACCTTTGAAATCAAACATCTAATTATTAATTTCAGGTTGGCCACATTTTCTTCCTTCAAGCCACATTTTAAATTCAGGGTTTTCTTTTCAATTATAATCATGTCCACAGATTGCAATTCCTTGTCTTGCCAGGTACAAAAATGTTGATAGGATAATCATTTGACTCTTTTAGTATCATTATTTATCTTCCTAAACTTGAAAGGGGGTCACACAATTGATTACCTGACATACTAGTTGAACTCGCAACAAATTGTATCGGTTTCTCGATTTGAGATATTTCAGGCCCTGGTAAAACACAATTGTCCACGATGACCACAAGTACTGTGCCAACCCAGCAAACGCTTTCTTTTATTTGCAAGGGGCCGAAAATAGGTCCAGTAATTTTTTCAATTCAGATGCTCACAGTACTGGCTATCAAGAATTTAAATTATATGTAATTCAAGGAAATAGTACAAGGAGGGCTACTTTAAAGATAGAGCAATTATACATTTGAAGAGAGGATGAACAAAATATTGTGAATAAACTATCACTAACTAGCACAACTGATTGAAATCTTTGCTTGTTTTGAGTCATGCACACTGAAAACTAGGTTTTACTACTAGTTCTACAAATCCTGCAAATTCTTGATACTAATAAGGTGGCACTACATCATTTTAAGTACAAAAGTACTATATTTAAATCCAATTTTTTAAATAATAAAATGACATAGAAACTCTATAGACTGTATGCAGGAATGAAACAAGTAAGAGTGAAAGGCGAGTGTTATTGATTTGCCTTGATATTGAGCCTTCTGCAAAAGTGTAACCTCTAAGATAGCTAATTAACACCACTCACACTCTCGAGTATGAATTAATATTTATTAAATCCACTCAAAAATCACACTTCTCATTCCCTTTTCACGTTTGCTTATTTCATTCTTGCATTCTGCCTTATTCCTTTATTGAAGGAAAGACTCAAATTTTCATATTCATACAAATTACCCTAAATGCTTCTCATCAGGATTAAATCAAAAATCCCCTCAGATGCTATGAGCTAGATGGTTAAGACTGATTGATGCCTTAGTCCCTTCATACATCAATAAATTTTTTAAATAATTATAGCCATGTTTATATGATCAAATTTTACCAAACAAATAATTAGCATGTGGATTTATGATATAGTATTTCAAATTTAAACTATCTTACATCGATGAGCAAATGATTAATTGTAATTTGTGTGCTATCATTTGTTGTGAGCTATTCTTTTTATTCACTAATTATCACTTTTGGGATGAAATAATTACTGTCTAACGGTAAATGTAAGCTTGGAGGTTCAAACTTATCTTTAAAATTTAAATTGCACTTGCGCTATTCCGCAACGACACTGACACCATTTGGCTTCAATGTCTGATCACTGGAACTAAAGAGTAGCCAGACCCTTATATCTTAGACTCTGGTGCAGTGTTAAGGATATGTGATAATGAGTAAAAATATCGATACTTTCATTTAGCGGTAGAAAAATAAAGGCAATAATAAGAAAAGATCAGTAAATTTAATAAATGTTCGGGAAAATAAAGGAAGTAAAAGGAGAAAAATATGTAAATTAAAGTATTTCGATACCGGGTAAAAAGTACTGATATTAGTAAAATATCAAAAGGTTGGTATCGATACTAAATATCTAGTATCGAAAGAAAAGTATCAATATGTCTATCAATAGTGCTGGTTTAGCATCTCGTAAAAATATAAGACATTAAAACTATTTAAAACTCAAAACTTTATATGACCATACCTCAGGAGTTTTTATTTTATTCTGACCCTAGCCCTAAAATTAAAGGTAGTTTACTGATAAGTGATTTTTTTGAATTCCATATTTTTCGAAAATGGCTCAAACAATTTTGATTAAAATAAATATATACGGACCAATAGACCTCCGAAATAACACCATATATATGTTTTTTTTGGTAAAAAAATCGTTGAAGGCTAGTATACTGATGATTGATTTTTTTCAAAAATTTGAAATATTTCAAAACGAGCTATAATGATTTTGTTCGAAATTGGTATCTTGGCCTTAGGCCTAATAATTGTGTTTGTGATAAAAAGTTGTTTAAGGGTATTTTACTAATGATTGATTTTTCAATAATAGTTATTATGATACATTTATATATGATTGTGTCATATCGTTTATTGATCAAGGACTTACTGTATTTGGTAGTTTTCGATAGGTCTGCAAATTTACTGTGGAAATTTATATAACAGGGTCTAGTAGCCCTCCGTCATCCCGCTAAATTGAGAGTTGACTATTTTTTTATATCTATTACAATAATATGGTAGGGATGAGGATGGCAGTTTATTAGACGAGGAAATGCACCTGAATGAGCGGAAGAAAATCACATGTTAATTTAATTATTATTCATGATTTGTGTGGGTTACTTAGGGCCGGTCTTATGACTCCTGGATAAATATTAATCTGGTAGATAAATATTTCTATCTGGTGAATAGGTTATAAATGCATTTTAAGACTGCCAGATAGCATTTATTTGCCAGATAAAATGTATTTATCCATAATATTTTTACCGGGAGGATTAAGTACCTGATAACTTTTTTCTGGAAGTTAAAATGTTTGTTGCCATAGTGATGTGTTGTTTTTAATGAAGTTTCGCTTATCAGAATCTGTTTTTAGGTTAAAATCTTGGTTCATGTGTTTAGGAAGCACAGACCCGGGTTCTAACTATATAAAGTTAGAACATTTAATTCACACTTTTATATAAACTGGCATTATATTTGTAAAGTTATATTTATGTACGAACAAATTATCAAAATGTGAGTACAACAAATGAAATTTTGTAAACGTACCCAACTATTGCCCACATTTTGTCAGACGCCGAAATTAGTACTTTTAAGACAACTTAGCCTTTGCGTCCACGTGACATCATCCGTTTCCTCACACTCGTTTGGTCACCATTATTTAACAAATGATGAGCATTCTCACCACTCGCTAGGTTGTAGCGCTATCAGCAGGGCTTATACACATGCGTGCACCAGTAAAAACAGTACCATCCTTGCATGTTCTGGATAAAAATATATTTATCCACAGATAGCTATCTGGCAGATAAATTCAGTCCATAAGACACGTAAAACATTAAAGTGGCTGATAATTTTAATCTGGTAAATAACTTTAACCTCCCAATAGCAATATTTATCCGGTAGTCGTAGGACCGGCCCTAAGTCTTTACAGTACATACACAATAATTAAGATGGGTTAAAAGTTTTTTTAAAATAAAGTAATACATTCTTCTAAAAAAATATAGATAGGCCCCTACCACATTTAAACTCAAAATAGTATTTTTGGTATTTTTACTTTTTTATTCTTTTTTTATGTTTAGGGCATACAGCAAATATAACCAATTTTTTCTTCTAGAAAATTTAGGTTATTCATTTCTCATCATTTTTCCAAATAATTCTTAAACATGTGTTTACCTTGCACTATAAAACATGCCTCCAATGTCAAATTACCACTCTTCATTTCTAAAATTTCCTTTAGAACAAAATTTAATGTGTCTATAATTATATTTATAATATCTATTGGGTGTCTGGAAAAGTGAAAATGTTCTCTGGAAAACCTGGAAAACACAGGGAATTCTGTAATAAGAAAATAGTGGCAACCATGTCATAAATAACTTATTGTATTATAACTAATCTAATAATGAATATATGATTTAACTAATTGTTTAATAAAGTGCACACACAATATCATGTTTAGAGGAGGGGAAAGCAATTTGCTTTAATTGATAAGTGAAAACATTCTTCAGTTCTACATGACTGAATTCAAACCCTAACCAACTCATTGCAGGTGATTTTGTGCAGTGTCTATTCAAAGCGGATTTAATAATAATAAATACACAATTATAGGCAGAAACCAAAGTTAAAATGTATGTATTGCCATAAAGTTTATACACTTTGTATAACTTGATAAGTTTCTAATATATAAATTGTCAATCTGTCAACTGCCTGCTCTACAAGACTTGTACTGCAATTTAAGAGTGGAACGGCCTATGGTGTGTTTTTAAAAGTCATGTGTGTTTGTTAACAAAATGTTAAGTTATGATTTCATTTTAGCATATATATTGTCATTATTGCTTCAAAATATAAAGAATAAAGTGCGAGTCTTGGCTACATTCTAAACTATAGAATAAGACTAAGTAAATGCAATGCAAACAATATGTTCAATGATTTTGAAAACCAGTTAATACAACTTCCCAGACCCCAGTCACACACAAAATACCAAGGAATTATTTGTATAAAACTCCGTTGTTAATAAAAGGTTTAAATGGTGTCAATCTAGAATTGTAAAACGACCTATATTTTAGAGTAATATATAAAACCTCTCTTCTTTCTTGTAACAGGCTCTTAAACCAAAGAGTGGAGTCTTCTGTTTTCTTATTACTGAAGCCAGAGAAACAACAGCTTTGGAGATGCCAGACCATGAAAACACCTTCGTTCTTAAGGTAGGCTTAAGCAAAGAGACACATCTTCTTACAATTATTGTAGAAATAATAAGTTTTACCATAACAAAATAATTTATTTGGTAGGAAATTATATATTTTTATTTTTTATTATTGCTAAATCGTGATATTACTAGTGCAACAAGCTTTCTTGAAAATTCGTTTAAATTTTATACTAAGTTAATGCATATTTTTAACTGGTATTGCTGTATTTTATTATAGCACTACTTGATGTCAAATAGGCTGATACAAGTGTAAAATACATCACACTATTCAGGATGTATATACATTTGTATAGCCTTTCTTCATTGCAACAAATAGGCGACCCTGTCATATAGTCTAAAATGCAAACCATTGTTTCCAGGAAAAGTAATTTAAAGGCACACACAGTGAAATATTTATTTTCTATCTCCTCGCAACAGATGACTCTTGTATTACATTTGATGCATTTTTAGTTATAAGTAATTAGGTGCATTGGTTTACACTCTTGTTTTTATTTAAATTACTTAAAGGGTTGTATTTTTACCTTAACACACACATTAACTTAAAACACAGAGGTTATTTGATTTAAATTTGACATGTGCAATTTTTAATAACCTTTTGTGGTTATTAGAATCACACTGAGATTTCTAAATGTTTAAAATGTTTATCACTCTCCTATAAATGTAAATATAATCGTAACAAAAATTACTTAATTTAGGTTGAAGACCAAACTGGCTTCCTCTCTCTGATCAATTCATTAGTAGGTCACTTCTTCTTTTAAGACCACCAAAGCTCATTCAATACATTTTTGAATACTTACAGGGAAAGCAGACATCCTTGTTTCAATCACCACTCCCCCATCTTTCTGTGATGAGGTTATTTCACTTAGCCCTTACATTACACTGGCAGTCCTTTTATATTTATGGCCATGATGATTGGATTTATTAGATGCTCTAGAATGCTCCTTATCCTAAAGATCACACCATTTAGTCTCCTTCACATCTCTTTAAGAATGGTTGCCTGATATTTACTCAGGGGGCTTACTGAACATCTTGCTAGATGCCAGGTACACAATTTGTAACTTAAGCTACAGAGCTGCTATCCTTCGCAATTCATAATCTATCCCCACAGGTAGGGATGTGAAAAAAAGTATTGATACTTTACTAATATCATTAGTTTCCTTTCAATGATAGTAATTTTTTACTCAATTTTTTTTTCTGATACTTTAATTGATATTAGAACTCATACTCCAGTATTGGATCTGTATTGAAAGAAACAACTTTTTTGCTATCTTCACTCATGCTGGGATTAAAGGTTTACTAAGGTGGACTGTGGAGGAATAACAAATTACACTATTCTCAATTCTCACTCATTTTCTGCTTGGCAAGCAACTTTAGCATTCACTTTCTTTTAGCTAATCATAAGTCATAGTTACAACACATCACATAGACGCGATAGATTTAAGTATACTATTATATGGTTAAATCATTATAATTGTCAGTGTTTAAATAAATATGATAATACAAACTGTTATAGATACTTTTCTTTCAATACTAGTATGGCATCAATATTTTTCTTTCGATACTTTTAATGACAACAGTATTGATACTTTTCTATTGATACTACATCTCTACCTACAGGTCTCTATTTCTTTGATATGGGCACCTTTTGAAGTGTTCAGCTAGCATCTCTGGTTAAGATCTTGAGTTGGCCTATTTGTGACAAACAATGATTTGTGGTAGTGTTGAACATTGAGATGAATTAGCATGAAGGACTAATTTAATAAGTGTCTAAATTAACGGTGTTGTGCCTCACTTTTCAGTCGGCCCTTGTATCTTTCCTCCACACTTGCACAGGCCGCGCCAACCACCATCTCTATTGCCTGGACCGCTTCAGAGTTCATGTTCTCTGAGACGTTTGTGACGATTTCCCCACTGTACTCAGCGCCAAAGAGAGTCCTCTCTCTATTAGCTCGCGCGTTGGTCACTGTCTCTCATGTTTGCACGCACCAATGGGAAGCCCCCTTGTCCTCCTATTGGACAAGGCCAGGCAGCAGTAGAGGGTATATAACACGGTGATTCATGGAGCAGTTTCAGTGGTGTACCACCTATTCAAAAGAGCACTAATAAATTGTTGTTTTTCAGAAAGAGCAATATTTGTCTTAACTCTACTTCCGCCGTCATCCTACTTCCCACCGCGACTAACGTTGCCGAGACTTCATCCTACCTCTCACCGTGACTAACGTTGCCGGGACTTCATCCTACCTCCCACCACGACTAACGTTGCCGGGACTTCATCCTACCTCCCACCGCGACTAACGTTGCCTGGACTTCTCTCTACCTCCAACCGTGACACCCCGTGTTGCCGGGACTCCTTCCTTCCACCTCTCCACCTCTCCACCCTTCCCACCTGCTTGTCCATTTCATCGGTGATCTCACGGGATGGGCTACACTCGCTGCTCCGGCAAGGCCCACCGACAGAAGACCCTAAAGAGGACGTCGGTGACGAAGTAGTACTCCACCCGAGGGTCCATTTTCTAATACCTTGACCGCAACACCCGGACCCTTGAACTTCCCCACTCCACCCCAATATCTCCAAGAGTCCCTATCCCTGAGTTCTCTAATTCCTATCCTCGTCTTCCCCTCTCAACAACCACCCGACCCCCACCTACTCCACTTTCTCCTTTCCTTTAAGCCCTGAAGACTATCATTTGCATACTCTAGCCACCTCCCAACCCGCCTACGTTTTCTCCCCCATTTCCCTTCCCTACCCCCATCCACAAGATCCGAGTGTAGCATTTATTTGGAATATATGCTCCAAAAAAACTTTAAACTCAAGAAAACTCACCAAAGTCCCCCATGGTTGCTGCGCCAACTTACTGTTTCCCACACACAAAAAAAAGACAACTTGCCTCTACCAAAATATTGATCAACTGAACGAGGAGAAATATTGGACTAGTAAAATGTTCTATCCCTCAAGGTGGGGTGTGGAAAAGTGTGTGGCGCGCCTGCGCAAAAAGATTGTTATTGTTCTAGAAAGTTCGTCCAGCTCCGCGTGTGTATATTCTAACCCCTCCCTCCCGTCGCTATGTCATGTTGACCTATGTTTTGTATTCACCCCTCTTCCCCCTCTTTGAGCTTGTATAATCATATAAATACTCATGTTGTTCAACATGGACGGTACTTCTTGATAGGGCTGTCCCCTAGGACACACCTTGGGTGTCCAGGAAATATTCACAAGGTACGAAATCCCTCTTCGGCAGTTGTATATTGGAAATTCTTTTGGCGTCGTATTCGACTTGTAAATATATATATCATTTTGGACTTAGTAAATATTCCAAACATATTAGACTTAGAACCTTTTCGCCATATTTAACTTGTAAATATATCTATCATTTTGGACTTAGTAAATATTCCAAACATATTAGACTTAGAATCTTTTCGCCATGTTTAACTTGTAAATATGTCAAATCATTTTGGACTTAGTAAATATTCCAAACGTATTAGACTTAGAATCTTTTCGCCATATTTAACTTGTAAATATGTCAGATCATTTTGGACTTAGTAAATATTCCAAACATATTGGACTTAGAATTTTATCGTCATATTTAACTTGAGAATATGTCTGATATTTTGGGCTTAAATTTTCTAACGTCACTGTGAATGTTGTTGTCAATTCTAGACTTGGAATATTTTTACTTTACTTGGAATCATATGTAACAGATAAATGTTTATTTTGTATATCAAAAATGCCCATCAGGCAGTGGGAAGTTTCGTGTTGTAAACATAAAGTTATAGGTATTTTGCTATGAACCCCCTTTTAATTGAATGGCCCATACAGCAAAAGTCTTGTATTATCATTCGTATGGAGTATTTTATCTGCATAGACAGATTTTGTATTGGAATATTGTCGTCAGTTAACTCATTGGCCTTGCGGGCTTATAGAGTTCATTGTTCATTGGTTTCAAGTACGATATATTTGTATGCTAATAGCTTCATGAATTGTAAGCAATTCCTAATTGTACAACTTAATCACCTTTTTTATATACTCTGTTCAAGTTTATTCTCACTATCAATAAAATACAAATTGTTACCATTGACATATATTCTTCTTAATCCAGGTTTCCTGCTTTTAGCCATCCCCTTTTAGCCATCCCCTTTTTAGTTAGGAACATCAATATTATTGAGGTATGAGTTCGCGGAGAAAATAAGTAAACTGGTTTGTTTACTTTTGTTTATGTTTCTCACAGCCCTCTGCAATTGCTATTTTTTCTTTTATTGTTTGTTGTGCGCCAGCCTTATTCTTCGGGGAAGAGTAAGGGCGGTGGTACACGAGAGACTGGTGCCTAACAATAAACGTCGCCCGGAAACTGCACTTTGCCTAGACGCAACCAATTACCTCCTTAGCCGCAAGTGAGGGATAACAATGTTATAGTAATTATATTAAACAAAGTCTACACTATTTATGGAGTAGTAAATCTTAAGTTCTTTGGTGTAAACAGAAAAGGTTGTTTACCATTTATCATGAAGTATAATTATTGCTCATAACTTAAAATTGGTGATACAGACTAACGGGCTTGTTTATTTTATTTGTAACCTTGTATAGTAAAGTAATCATGTTGGCTTATATTGGTAAACTTACAGAATATAACACTCTTGTTGATTAGTGGGAGGTTTTTGAGCACAAGTTACACTTGTTTTTCTGGGCTATAGATGTGGTGGATGCAAATAAACGAAAGGATATTTTACTTAGCTTAATACAATAGGTCCCGTAAACAATGCTAATTGACTTTTATGATCTCAACAAGCCGGAAGATACTACATATATTCAGATGAATATGTTACTGTCGTCTCCTTATTCACCAAAGTTATCTGTATTTAAGGAAATAAATCTATTTTATCAGCCATCCTAATCTGCGCAGGAGAGTTTAGCAGTTTGGAGTGCAAGGATGCAGCATTTGGCGTCAACTTGTGGTTTTGAGGCCAGTTTGAAATCCATTATCCTGGACAAATTTGTAATGGGGCAAGCAAACAGGAAAATAAAATAAAGAAGGTTCACTCAGGATCCAATATCCTTAATGTTTTATAAAACTAAGGATATTGCGGATTCTGTTGTGGCAAACAGTGAATTATTTTCCAGCATTGAAAGAGTTAAAATAAAGGAGAACCCGTAAATATTTATGGTGGTTGAATTAAGGGACATCGCAAAAGCCATCTGCCTGGCCTTCTTGCAAGTTATATTATATTCATACCTCTGAACGTTGTCATTTCAGAAATTACATTTGCAAACTTTATGAAAAAAAAGGGAATCCAAAGAAGGTGTGTGGAACTTCTAAGGCAGATTCCAAAGACATACTAACTATCAACCCGACCGCCCTCTATGGCTACCATCCGTCCCTTAGTCCCATAACCTAAGTTCAACACGTTGCCACAGAGAGCGCGGTTTTAAATTCCAAAAAAGGGGTATTCACAGAGAGGCCATGTCATCCAGCTTCGCCTCTTGTCTTACCAGAAAAGCTAAGGCTAGGTCTAATGGACCTAACCAAAAGGTAGTCTGAGATCAGACAAGAACTAACAAAGGTTAACAAGTACAGCCCAAGGGCTCATTTATTTTGATAATACTCAGAGTTAGATAATTTGTACAATATTGGAAAATAAACTATGATATTTATATAAGCTAATGTATAAATGATAAAGCAATTCTCTTATAAATATAGATACAATAGGATATAATAATCCGCGATGAAAAAGAGAAATTGTTTCTAATAAAAAAATATAAAGTTTTACAAATTATAAATCTTGCCATAAAACTATCAAGTCTTTAAAGCTGCAAGTTAATATCTCCCATGAATCTAACATTTAATGGGTTTTGAACCTCATAGAAATAAAGTGTAACTTTGGAAACATCTAACTGAAAACAATACATATAATCTAATGTTAACATTTCCCGTTAACTAATAAACTAACCTAACTGAAATAAATACAATAGACCGTAAACATTACAAAGACCCTAACGCTAACCTAAAAATACAGATACAATAATTAGTTACGACCATAGTTCGAACCCTGACCTGAATCCAAAAGCGAAAGGGTAAAGTCAAGTTTCCCTTTAAAATCCACCGGGACTAGACCCATTACCTAAGTGTTACTATGTTTAAAGTCAAAGTATAAATAATCTTGTTAAGAATGGAACTTGCCAAATTTCTCCAAGAGTTAAACCCTGACCTCAATTTAACCATCTATATGGTTCGAGAACAATCTTCCTAGTTAACACTTAATCTAGTAAACTTCTCCAAGTTTCGCACCATGACCTGTATTATGTACAGTTCATGGTCGAAGATTACTTTCCCTAATTTACATTAAACAAACTAAAATTCCTCCAGGATTCGAACCTCAACCTAACATACTCAAAGTCCATGGTCGGCGATTAATTCCTGTCAATAAGTATAGCTTACATTTTATAAGACGGTCCTAGGGGCCTACTATCTGCCCAAGTTATGCTAATTCCTAATCGGCATCAAAGAGTAAAGTTTACGTTGAAACAAAAGCTTATATTCGATTTTGCCCAGCGGGGAAAATCAGGAAGGAAAGAGTTACATCATAATGTCGTCATAGACGTCCAATCATAAGGCGCTACACATTCATAACACAGTCCACACTCGCATAGCAACGGGTGGTGGGGGGGTAGCAACGGACGTCTGGCCCACTGATACGGTTATTCTGAATTGCACTATCACGCATGCGCGAGTCGGACGAGTGTCTTAGTTCAGAGAAGGGGTGAGGATATCGGACTTTCACTTCACAGTTTTCTTGCGGCACGTACACCAAAGTCTTTCTGTTGCGCAATAGTTGATCTTCAACGAAACTTCGACTTTTCTGTCAAAGGGGTAAGTTGAAAACAGTTGTTGGTGATGGGCCAGTCTGTAGCTACGGTACAACTACAGTTGGTGAACATGCCCTTTTCCAACTTTTCAACATGATCAAGGAAAATATTTCTTTGGGGAAATAGATTCACGGCAATCTTCAGTGTTGTGGTTGAATTGATGTATACTGAAAGTTTTTCTGAAAAATCCCTGAGACAAATCAAATTTTTCTATATTATTCCGAGCATGTAGTGACACCAATTGTTTTCTAGAGGTAACATACAATTAGAGAACAAGTGCAGTAGAGTTTCATGTGATCATAGAGGGAAACTCCTCTCTTATTAGGAAGAGGCTTTATGGAGACTTGGGTTTGAGGTTTGAGAAATACATCACATGTTATCTGAAGAAGACATTTGTCAACCTTGTGGAAGAGTAAGAGTATTTGTCAACCTTGTAGAAGAGGTATTATACAGTTTTTACAGATATGTTGGTTAAATTTAATAAAGGCATATACACAGTAATTTGAGATTAAAAAATGAAGTAGTGTACAAATTATCTAAATAAAGGTCAATTTCTTTTGCATTAAAGCCAAAAGTGAAGGCTTAATTTTTAAAGTGATTAGAAAGGATGTATGCAAACTGTGATCGAATTACCCAATATGTATACATTATTCCTAACACTATTTATAGTATGACCGGTACAACGTTTGGCTGAAACATGACTAGTGGGACATTATTTGAAAAAGCTTTAAAGACCAAGTTCAGGCGACATTTGTCGGTTTTATAGAGAACTACAAATGTAAACAAACAGAAATATTTTGTCTGTAATAATTGAACGCCGACCTCTCCCCGCCAATTATGAGTCCGAAAGGTCAATAGATAACAATTAAGCCTGTATACCCAATTCGTTAACACATTTCTCTTGTTTGGCTCCAAGAAGCGGTTTTGTTAAGATGTCCGCTACCATATTCTCAGTGGATACATATTCAAGCCTTAGTGGGTGATCTTGGAGAACTTGACGAATAAAATGAAACTTAATGTCTAGTTTCAATCTTGAATGGAAGACGGGACTAGTGCCAATTTTCCAGCTGATTGATTGTCGTTGAAAATAATGATGTTCGACAAATCCTTTAAACTAAGTTACACGAAATTCATCAGGAAGATTGCTTCCTTCGTGGCTCATATACTCTGCCTCGGTTGAAGATAAAGCAACAATTCTCTAGTGTCCCAAGCACCATGAGACTTCCGCTCCGGACAAGGTGAAAGGGTGAGCTCTATAGGAACTGTTGGCGTCACTGTTTCCTCAGTCGGTGACTGTGAAACTGGAAGTTCCTTCATCATCCCTGGCGTAGATCAACCTCTTGTCGACGGCTCCTTGCAGATATCTTAGGACACGCTTGGCAGCTTCCTTGCAGATATCTTAGGACACGCTTGACAGCTTGCCAGGGAGTTGAATTGTGACAATTATTATATTGACTCTGCATGTTGACTGCGTAAGCGATGTCGGGACGGGTACTAATGGCGATGTACATGAAGCTACAATCAACGCTCTGAATGGATATTTACTTGTTTCTCCTGTGGTAGTGTAAGAAGAATCAAACTTTACTCTGGTTGATTGGTGTCTTCTCTGACTTGCAGTCATCAATCCTAAACTTGTGTAAGAAATCTTTGATGTAGCTACTCTGACATAACGTTACTTTGTACTTGGATTGGTTCACTTCAATTCCTAAACAATAATTTATGGTTCCAAGGTCCTTTACATCAACTTTGTTTGATGGTTCACCTTTAATGTATCTGGTTCATTCCGGGGTTCCGGAAGCGATCATGATATCATCAACGTAAATGAGCGTGTAGACTGGGCGTTTACTTCGACTATCGACATACACGAACTGTTATCCCTTCCTGCGGCTTCGGGGATAACTGATGTCACAATGACGTTGTGTTCCGACCCGTGTGGGTAGGGGTAGGAAAAAGGTCGGCGAGATTGTTCCGGCAACGTTAGTCGTGGTGGAACAGAAGGATGTCCCGAGGTGGGGCGGTAGGGTGCTGGTACCGGCAACGGCAATCGTGGTGGGAGCTAGGATGGAGTCCCGGCAACGTGAGTCGCGTTGGGAGGTACAGTATGATTGCGGAAGGAGAGGGAGGTCAAACAAAATTGCTCTTTACAAAACATGACAATTTATTAGCTCTTTCAAACGGCGTACACGGTTTGGGTAGCCACTCTCTGATTGGCATCTGAACGAGGAATCTCCATGTTAAATACCCTTCACTGCTGCCTGGCCTTGCCCAATGAGAGAAAAGGGAGCTTCCCATTGGCGCGGGAAAACGTGAGCGATAGTGGCCGGCAAGCGAGCCAATAGAAAGTGGAGTTCTCATGAGAGCTGAGTACAGGGGGCAACTAGTCACGAACGGCTTAGAGAACACGGACTGTGGAGCGGTCCAGGTAGTAGAGAGGGTAGTTGGCGTGGCCTGTGCAAGTGCGGAGGAAAGATACAAGGGCTGACTGAACAGTAAGGCACAACAACATGGGTCGGAGTTTGTAGGCTGCAACCCAATGGATTCTAAGGTTACACTTGTGCCGAGTTTCCTCGTCCCTTTTCCATTGGTGCGTGCGCGCGCAGCGTGGTTTGCCCGTTCCCCCTCCCTTCTTGCCTTGCGTGGTTGGCTGCGCACGGCCTCGACGCGCCTGTTGCGTCGGGTTGCGTGGCTCGTCTACTCACTCTGGTTTCGGACTCATGTCCATGCGCGTCGCCTCTTCACGAGCCGTTGGCTCTCGGGTGGACGGACCTTTTACCGTTGGAGGAACTTTTCCCGGCCCCGGGAAGGACTGTTTATATGTGGGGTGTTTTCTGGTTGACTAACTTAATTGTACATTTGCGCGGGCGTGGAGAAGAGGTTTACAAATCGGGTTCGGTTGTGGACCCAGAACAACCATGATTCATGTTAAGTTCTTTGAATAAATGTGCAAACGACAATCTCTCGAGTGTTTTTCTCCACACAGCGCCCGGAGTGAGTACGGGCTTACTACGCCCGAGTCTGGGCACCAGTGTCCCTTTAAACCCCGCCGGTGGCAATGGGTGCAGGCGCGGGCCGCCTCCACAAGCAATAAGAGGGATCAGCGAGCGGTGTGGGCACACTTAATTTAGCATGCCACTGTCGACCAGGTTGACGGAGTCCGTAAATGGCCTTTTGAAGTTTGCAGACTTAGTTAGCAGATTCTAGTTTATGAATCATGTATTTTGCTTTCTCAACAATGCTGTTATCCTTTTCAGTCTTAATCATATTTTGTAGTGCCTCAACAAGCAAGTCCGGCTGTTCTATGAATGATAGTGTGTCGATATCACCATTCAGATAGGCCGTTGTAATGTCGAGCTGTGAGACTTGTAAGTTGAGTTTCGCTGATAACACTATGCATAGCCGAAATGATTCGATCCTGGTGACTGGAGCAAAAGTTTCCACAAAGTTGGTTCCTGGTCTTTGGGCAAAACCTCGTGCAACCACCTTGGCCTTCCTTCGAAGAAATGTTCAATCGAGATTGTACTTGTTTTGGAAAACCAACCTACAATCAATTACCCTACTGTTGGTCGGCCTATCAACGATTTCCCAAGTGTCGTTGCCGACAAAGCATCTGATCTCGGAATAAATTGCATCAAACTATTCCTCGCTATCTGGCCCCTTCATGACACTATCGAAGTGAATATCTGAGGCAGCCATTGCAATGGGGGCATCATGAAATAATCGGTATTCTCCGTTACTTTGAACGTCGATGTGCTCCACTTTTTGTAGAGATGATGTGGCTTTTGAATGCCTAGTATCTTCACCGTCTGGCGGATCATCGTTGAGAGCAATGTCCAGATCGGCTCGGTTGGCTGCAGACTGGTATATTTTGGTGGGGTGACGCTTTCTTCCGGTACGCAATAACTTTGGTCTGCCGGGTCTTCGCTCCGCCAGCATGTCGGATTCGCTGTTTGCAGCGCCTTGATGAGCTTGTCGAACATGGGTGGATCATAATTCACTTCGAATCCAAGAAATGGTTCGTCGTCTTCCAGAGCGTTTAGACTGATTTTGACATCGTTGTGTGAGGATGCTTCTTCATTGAAACCTCCCTCCCCCGCCCCCCCATTTATGTTGACAGGATGTTTATTCTTTTTGTTGTTGAAGGAAGTCTGCAGATGTACGTCCGGGCCTAGTATCACCACAAAATATTGCATCCCTGGATACACGGATCTTTTGTTCACTTGGTATTTATGCCCGGTAAACCTTGGAACAATTAACTTAGAGTAACCGACGAAGATCATTTGCTTGCCTTTGGGCTCTAACTTTCTTTTATTGGGACACTTTTTGAGGATGATGGCTTCCTCCCCGAATATACGAAGCTGCGAGATATTGGGTTGTCTTCTCAACCCTTTCTCGTATTGAGTTCCTTCAGGCAATCTCTTTGTTGTTTATCGATTTAGGACGTGATTTGCTGTCGTTATGGCTTCGACCCAAAAGGACAGCAGCATTCCGGACTCGAGTAGCATGCACTGAGCAGCCTCACCCATAGTGCAGTTCTTCCTTTCCGCAACACCGTTCTGTTGTAGGGTGTGCAAAGTTGTTAGACGCCATTGGATGTTTTCACATTTAAGGATGGAATCCATTTTATCGTTACAGTATTATTTGCCGTTATCCGAGTGAAGAGCCTTGATCTTTTCTTGAACTCGACGAAACTCTCAGTAACCTCTCCCTTTTGCTGTAGGAAGTAGACGTGACACCATCGACTGTCGTCATCTATGAAGATCATGAAATAATGTGCGCCACCTTGATATGCTTCCCTCATCAGCCTCCAGACGTCTGAATGGATTAACTTCAGATGCTATTTTGAGGTTACCTGTCGTTTGTTGAAGGGAGTGGACTTTATCTTTCCTTCAAGACAGGTGTGACAGTTTTTCAAGTCAGTTGAGTCGCTGAATTTCAAACCAATTGCACATTGGTTCTTTAGCATATCGAGCATGTCCTTAGAATTCAAATGACCAAGTCGAGCATGCCAAACTTCTAATTCACTTTTCGGAACTTTTGATCCTGTGACCGTGCACGCTCTCTGATCGCTTTCACTTCAGTAGATTAAAAACAATTCTATTAGCAAAAAACTTTAAATTTCACCGTTTATGTCTTTTATGGTCGCGCGATCTTTCTCATTGTTGCATAAATGAGAAGTGCAACCATTATCAATGCACCAAAGGTTGTTTATGTTGCGTGATATTGGAATTTCTTCGTCGACGAAAAAACAACCATAAGCTTCTTCAGATTTATTTGCCGTTTGTTCCCTTAACTTCTTTTAAAGAAACAATTGGCCTCCCTCACCTTTATTTTTGCAAAAGCCACATTTGTAGTTTAGTTGTAGTTTTTGCTTATGTTTCTGTTCGGATCCGGCACTACTGCTCGCTCCAAATTTTGATTTGCTTACAAAATGTTTTCCAAACTTGACAAACATGTTGGCACTTCTATTTTCCTGAGCTCGGGTGCACTGCTCTTCTAAGACTTTCACTTTCAATGTCTCAGTGTCCGGTAAATTATCAAGTAAATTGCACATCGAAAGCTGTCGTAACTGCTGGTGAGACTATATAGCACCATGATCGTCAACAGGTCGCTGTTTATGTCCACTTTCATTGCTTGCAACTTATCCACAGCGTCAAAAAATCCAGCAAGATGTTTAGTCACATCGTCCCCATCTTGAATCTTGTGTTGCGTGAGATGTTTAAGCAACATTGCCTTGCGAGCAGACCCCTTTGATGCGTAGATTGAATTTAACTTGACCCATACATCGCGTTAAGTATCACATCCCCAAATCTGTTCTTTTGATGGAGAGGATCAAATCCGCTTTTGTCTTTTGACCGGCCACAAGCCAAGCTTTGTGCGCGGCTTGGGTGGCAAACACACCTTGTTTTCGCCAACCACTTTGGGTTGTGGTATTTCTCTTGACACATATACTTTTTTATAAGCAAGGTTTCAGCTTGTATTTGCCATGTATCATAGTTGTCACGTGACAACATCTCGAGTCGTGTTGAATGTGTCACATTCGCGTGTGTCATTTTTTAGGCCAGTAGCTCCCAAACATTTTTCTCTGTGCCACATTTTCAGAGCGAAAATGTTTTATTGATGAGAAATACTTTCAAAATCAAGAATCAACTCCTTGCAGTCATAACATAGACCACAAATACTTTATAATATTGTAATGAAGCATCTAAAATGTACAATACAGCTACATGAAAAGCATGATTGTCACTAAATATATTATTTTAATTAGAGGTATGAGCTTGTTTTTGTAATTTATATTAAGTCATCATTGAGATAAACAAACTCTAATCTCCTAATAAACACAAATAAATATTTCTCTTTGCTGTTATTTGATATTTGTAATAAATTAAAACCTTTGTTCACAATATGCCGTGAAGATCTGTAGAAGAATGGATAATGCTCTTTATGAGACAAGTCAGTATTGTTTTTGGCTGTATATGCAAAATAATCCAGTGACATACTCCTGCGTTTCAATTTCAAGGTACAATCACTTGAAATGAAGGCCATTTCCTTCTACCTATAATCTAATGTCAAATATGAATCGTTTAAATTCTTAAAATCTCCAATTCAGTCTAATATTTATGTAAAAACCAACAGGAAGAGCTCATCAATATTTTCTACCAATGTTGCAAGATATTACTGTATGAGTCAATACAATTTAGTGCTAGTTTTAAAACTTTCTATCATTTGAAACATTTTGAGGTTTTTTTTGCATTGTTCTTCAGAGTAAGAGTTGAAGCTTTTTTTTTATGCTGCTAAGTTGTTTATGGTTGTGAGGATATTATCATCACGGTCTTGCATACTGGCACTTAGATTGTATAACTGGGTAAACATATCAGCCAAATATGCCAATTTTTCACACCAATCATTCTCATTTAGATGGTGGTACAAAGGGTTCCCTTATTGTTTCAAAAAGTTCTCAACTAGTTCTTCAGTACCAAAATCCAATTTTAAACTTTTTCGCAGGACACCCAGTGAAACTTGGTTTGTAGAATTAGGCATTGGTGTTTTGATTCCATGTATTTGCAGAGACCCTTTAGTGTTCACAATGCTCACAGCCGGATTTAAACCATCAGCTACAAGGATCTTACTGATTAATGCCGCTCTATGTAAAAAAAAAGAGTGAATTGCTATTACATCTTAATTTTTCTGTTGTTGAGTGACACTAAGCATCTCACCTTCCCTATCATATATAAGGCTCCATCCATTCAAATTCCAATACAAGAATCACTCTTAAATCCCAATCTTTTCAAATACTCAAGCAAGGTTTGGAAGATATTATGTCTTATGGTATGTTTTTCAAGATCCTTTCAACATAGAAATGTGATTATTTCATTTTTGTGGATTAAAATGATATAGGCAATCAACTGTGCTTTTCCACTCTTGTCAGTCGATTCATCAACTTCAATGGCAAATGTAGAATTTTTTATCACCTTGGATAACACACTTCTCAATATTAGCTTACATATCAATTATTAATCTGTGAATTTTACTATCAAGCAGATGGCAGGCAGAATCGGTTTTTTCACCTATTGTTTGTGGTTTGGTCTGTTGAGCACTCAATTCAGTCATTTGGTGAGATAACATCTATATTGTATCTGAGGCTTACATTCATTTTTTTAAAATATGATCATTGGAATTTCTAATGTTTGAAAATGTCTCTAAATCCTTAATGGTTTTAGAATATTCTTGCCACACCTGCCATCTTCTCACGCTAGACGGTTTGGGAACCACTGTGTTAGGCTAACAAATTGTTTGATTCTGCACCTTTTGATTGGTAGATTTGTGTTTAATCAAAATATTGCATCATTTCTGATCGCATATATCTCTTAACCTGGGCCCAGAGTAGTGATCGAAATTTACAATATGTATAAATTATTCCTAACACAATTTATAGTATGACCCGGTGCTGGAACATGCCTAACTGTACAGTATTTGAGAAAGCTTTTAAGACTGAGTTCAGGTGACATCTGTCAGCGTTATAGGGATCTACAAATGTAAACAAACAGGCTGTTTTAATTGAACTCAAACATACATTTAATGTTAAGACTTAGAGTCTAAACAAATTGTTATCAAAATCTCACTTTTCCAAAGTGATTTATAACTAGAAACGTGAGGAATTAAATTAAAGATTTATTATAATTACACATTGTAATCAAAAATATCACTTTCCCTAATAGACTAATCAAAAAAATTAAAGACATAACAAATTTAATAATAGACTTTATGATTCTAGACAAAAGTTATTAAAATTGTCACTTTCCTAAAGTGACTAAAGATAGTTAGATACATGAAAAATCAATTTTAGAACAAAAATAAATTTGAAAGAAATAAAAAATCAATAATAGACATAATGTTTTCAGACAAACGTTAATAAAATGGGCACTTTCCTAACATGACTAAAAATAGTTAGATACATGAAAAATCAATTTTATTACAAAAATGAATTTGAAAACAAAAATATAGAATCAAAATTTGTATGCCAAAAAATCAATTTAGACCATACTACACTAATATCCGCCATAGCGGCCCCCTTGTAACTACTTTTCCAAGCGCTTTGTTTCCTAGTTGTGGTGTAGCCATAAAGGTCTCTCTTCTTGGGTCAGACCTCCTTTATATTCGTAAGTTGCCGGAACCAGCATATCCTAGAACAGCCAAAAGGGGAAATGGAGGGTGGGAGGGACAGTGGATTGAAGTGCCATATAGAAGGGTTGAGAACTGCTAGGAACATTTGAGAACATTCCATGTTGTTCTGGAAAGTTAAGAGTTCTGGGGATGCTCACTGTGCGTACATCTATGCAATGCGTCCCTAATGACATGGAGCCACACTGATGTTTGGTCTGGCTGATATACTTCTATAATACCACAAAGCTACGTCTCAATATGAGCCAAAGCATGCACAAAATCTATCCCAGACACTTGAGAGCCTTAAGAGATGCACTATTCAAATTATCGTTTAGGTTGAGAGAATGATGCTTAAAGCCTCTACTTCTTGTTCAAGTTCTGCTTCACAAAAAATAAGTCTCAGCAGACTAAACTGCCTTTGAGTTAATGTTCTCCTACAGAAAGTGACTGGAACTTGAAGCCACGAAGGCAACTAAATTCCTCATATAGTTCCTCCATTGCTTCAAATCTACTTCTGAGTTTAGAAAGAAGCCTGTTCATTACTTCTAAAAGAAGGATCTTGAATTTTTTTCGACAGACATTTGAACCTCTTCATCTTCTCCTTCTTCATAAAAAATACTTCCTTTTTAATATTCGAGCTTTACTGAAATTGGGAATCAACCAGTTTTTTTTTTTGCCTTTTCTCTGGCTTCATTGATTGCATCTGTTACTCAAGTATCTCGAGAGGATTCAAGTATCTCGAGAGGATCCCAAAAGTTTGACCAGTCCGTGGATGTGCTTTACAGTCAAATCAACTGTTATATCTTCTCTTTGAAGTGATTTGTAGACACGATGAATATGACTTTGTACCAAAACAGGTCATCTCCATGAACTAAAATCTTGACAGGTCCTTCAAAAGGGTTTTGGCTATCTTTTGTTTCCAAGTTTGAATCACCACAGTTCTTTATTTCATCTTAGGCCTTCATTACTTTTTTCTATTTGGAAGAAAACAATCCGCACAGCTTCAATTTTAGTAGGCCATCCTAAAATTGAAGCTGAGCAGATTGTTTTCTTCCAGATGGAAAAAAATGATGAAGGCCTTAGATGAAATCAAGAACTGTGGTGATTCAAACTTGGAAACAAAAGATGGAGCCAAAACCCTTTTGGAGGACCTGTCAAGATTTGAGTTCATGGAGATGACCTGTTTTGGTACAAAGTCATATTCATCGTGTCTACAAATTGTTTCAAAGAGAAGATATAACAGTTGATTTGTCTGTAAAGCATGGTTTGTGTCTGCAAATTCAGTGTGGTTTTCACATAAGTCTGAAGAACTTCCCACCCTGAAGTTTATACCACAAAGAACAAGTAGAGGTGATGAAGTGTACCGAAGAATGTTTAAACCTCTACAACCACACAAGCGGCGAGAACTCCTACTAGATTGAGTGATTGAGCAGCAAGAGGGTAGGGGATTCTCATCCAAGATACGTTTCTTAACACCCTTGTTTTTTACTACAACCTTGTCCTTTCTCAACTAAAGTCCTACTAAAGCTTCTTTAATCCTTTCCTTATTTAATTTACAATTGTTCACACAAAAGAAATCTTTGTTCTCCTTTTCTGAAGTATTTTCTTATGCATTATCTATTTTCTATCAAACAAAAAATATAAAATCCTTTCTGCGCTCCAAGATTCTTTTGCCACACAGCCCATTTGGCGCCCCCCTTACGGCAGTAGTCGGGCTTATAACCCAGCTCCCCCCTACCTCCTTTATCCACCCCATATCCGACCCTGCCTTAGAGCAGGGATTCTCAATCAGGTGCGTGTGGGGGGTTTGTTGTGAGATCGGCCAGGAGTGCGGCAAGATTTTGAGGGTAGGAAATATATGAAAATTTAAAGAAAAAATACTCACACAAAATAATTAAAATAAGGAAAGAGAAGACATTTTTTCTTTTGGTGTTTCTCTGAATTTCACGTGCAAGAAGCAGCTGATTTTTACTTTCCATGGCCTTCCATCAAGAAGCTTGACTAGATTGTATCACCATTTGGATTGGCAATAACCTACAGTGCACAGGCGCTAAATTTCAGTGCTTGTGGACAAGACTCATTCATTGAACTCTGTGCTGATTCAAAACTAAAAGTTAAATTTGATAAGAAGAATGAGCAATCATTGGCTTTTTTTTTCTTTTTTTTTTCCTGCACTAGTGGAGGAATACCCAACATACCTACTTTGCCCTTTTCAATTTCCTATCTGTTCAAGCAAGCCTTCTCAGCTCTGCTAACAATAAAATCCAAAGCAAAAAATATACTGTCAAATTTTGAGGATGATACACGTGTTGCTTGGTCAACTATTAGGCCAGATATCACACGTTTGGGCTATAATCATCAATCACAAGTGTCACATCAATAATAGTTAATTGTTTTCCTACTGATGACTTTATTATTCATTTTTATTACTATTCATTTTATTGGCAATTCATTTTTAGTGATCTCACATTGTGTTCTAGTTTATTGATTTACAAAACTATAATGCTATAACTGTATTTATGATATTTGTTCAGTTTTTTTTTTGTTATTTACTAGTACATCTTTCATTTGATTTATTTTAAATAACAAAGAAATTAAAGTACTGTCAATTGCTTGGTATGCTAATCTGATATATTTCAATTTAAATAAAAAATAAAAAATGAGAAAAACAAAATGTTTACCAAAATTCTAAGAAAGGTGCTGTGAGATTCTAATTCCCTTCACAAGGGTACTGCGAGCCTAGAAAGTATAGAAAGATATTATATAACATTTACATTGAACATCACTTTTAAAAGAAATGTATGCTTACTATAGGAAAACAGCGTTATCATCATCGTCTTTTTAAATGTTCAATCTTCAAATATATATGACAAACTTTGCAATGCTGGATTGTCGATGTTTCAATCAACTCCTTCCTCTAGTCATAAAGTTATGGTGATTTAACCAAGTGTAAAACCTATAAGCTATAATTACTTTGCAAATAAATTCCACAAAATAGTATAATGTATGTGTTTTATATTTATAATCTTTTACTATTTATATAAATGCTTTAGATAATTTTGAATTTTGTTTTAGGCTGAAAACAACATGGAGTATGTTATTGAGGCTCATGACACAGATGATATGCGCTCATGGCTTGCTACAATCAAATACTGCATGCGCACTAATGCAGGTCCTGGCTCTGATAGTCCAGACGGCAAGTATGTAGGCCTACCATTATACAATTACTCATTATAATTATTTAATTGCAGAAATGGCTACAAAGCACTTTCACCTACATCTCCAAATGTGTAGTTAATTTATTTGCCACCACAGGCACTGTGTCTATGTGAAATCAGGATAGTACTGACACCAAAAATTGTTTGAAACTTTCAATGTTGCAACATCTTCTTTTGAAAATCATAAATTGTAATTATCACTGAAGTTTGCAATCTGATAAACCTGAATCGAAATTTTTCAAAATTTTGAAGGCCTATTTGTGAAACCTCCATGAATTCAAAAACGTAGTTCAAAAGCCATTGTTTAGTTCTAATATATCACTCATCCTATTCTCTCATAATTCTTTTACAATCCAATTTCACTGATTTTTAAAAATTGTTCATATGGCAGAAGCATAGTATGTATCTGCTAAACAACTTTGATTACTCTTGCACTGTAAGCAATCCAGATTCGAAGGATCCAAACAAATTTAACTGACTTAATAACAATTTTTGTCACTAAACTTTGATGGATATTTTTATCTTTTTTTGCTCAGTTCGAGCTGTTAATACAGTTAACTCCTGATTATCCACACAAATGGAGGGGACAAGTGCCATGGATAACCCAAAACTGCAGATAATCCGCATATTTAGTAAAACAAGAGATTGTAGCCAATTCAATTCAAACTAGTACTCACCTATCGTGATTATGGGTTTGAACACATCATTATATTATTTCACTTACTAAGATGATTTTTTTAAATCAATGTACATTGTACTCCAAATGGACACATCATTTAAAAATGTCTCTATTAGTCTTCCTCTTCATTGCAGCTGCTTCCTTTTATCTTATCTTGCTCAGTATTTTCCAAAACACCAGCTTGTAGGATAGGAGCATGACATCTTCCTGTTCCAGATAATTAATCAGGTAAAACTCTGAAAGACCTCCTCTCCCCCTTGCATAAATTTTTGTCTCTCTGGCCATTATATCTTCCCTAAGGATTTACTGAGTACAACAATCGGTAGCCCTGTATTCTCCAGCAACATGACATTTTTCAAAAAGCATCTCTTTTCCGTGGGCGATGCGTTAAAAAATATGGGAATTGTGATAATATTGTGACAGTAAAGATATGAAAATATTACATTATTTTTCTTATTTAATTTCACTTTTAAATTTTAAAACAAATGTATAGTTATTTAAATTCTTATTTAAGTGGTTTCAATATTATTTCATCATATTAGGTAAGGTATCCCAAAGTACCTAAGGGAGCTATAGTAAGTTAATTTAAAGGTATACAACAATTTGATTACAATTAATAACTATATTTCATAAAAATTAGGTATAACATTAAATGCATGTCTATGGATATTTACCAGGAGGTTTGTGCAACTTGGAAGTTTGGGAAAGGGGTTCGCGTGTCAAGAAAGTTTGGGAACCACTAGTCTAAGGCATAAATCTTGTGTTAGACTAGGATGCCAACAGCAGGGAAATTGAGGTTTTAACCTGGGTCGAATATTCTGAGGGGAATTTTTCTAAAATGATTTTCTACTCTCCCTCATGCAAAGGTGGGTGCACTTCCTATAAATTTAACCTTACTCATCCCGAACTCATTAATGTATTAAGTACATATGCATACAACCTGAACAGTTTGTAAGACGCAGTGCTAATAATAAATGGTAGCTTGCATTGCACAGACTTTCTCATTTCTTTTTATATAGAGACATTTACTAAAAAAAACTCAAGATTTATGAAATGAAATAATATACATTGTTAAAGAAACACTCATTCAAAGAGCATAAATTAAATAAAATGCACTCTTAAAGAAATATTAATAAAATATAGATATATCTGTCCACCAAAAAGTATAACCACTAATATCAATTTCAAAGTACTCCATAAAAAATATGTTTGCATATAGTGCAGAAACTCAGGGCTGGGCCAGCAGGGCCAAGGCCTGGGGTGCCATCATTTAGGGGCGCCAAAATTGAAAATGGTGTATTAATTAAAGTATTAGTTTAATAGTATTTATTAACGTAGTTTTCTGTCACAGGGTACACATGAAATACATTAGTACATTACAGCCTACAGCATTTGAATAGTGGTGCATAAAGTATATAACTGCAAATGCTATATTTCTAGTATAAACATATAAAAACACATGTGTGCATTCAAATTTTGTGGCTATCTGCTCAAATCACTCCTGTGGTTCACACAAAACTCATAGAAGGCGCCTCTATACAAAAAGGCTCACAAAGAGTGCATGTTTGATCCTGTGCATTACACATCTTTTTGAACCACAGGACACAGGACATATCTTAACCAGCGTTAAGATTATGTAGCCTACGGCAAAGCGCTGCTATCAACAAATTTTTTATGCTTCTTGTTTTGCTTATAAAAATTTAAAATAAATGTTTATATTCTTACCAATTATTTGAAATTAAATAACTAAAATTTAATCAATGATATTATTATTAAATAAGTAGCAAGAATAAACTGTTGGATAGCTGATAGCTCACTATAATAAATTAGTCCTGTAGCCCACCACTAGATGCTATAATAGTGTACTAGCACGTATACAGAGAGTTGCCATTCTATCAATACTTTATTCACTCTATGTTTTGCACATCAGCCCAGCGTATGTTTTCCTTGATTAATCTTGTATTTTGAACTGACGAGTTATTAAAGTTTTGGTCTGTTGGTAATATATTATGTTGTCTTTTAGTTTATTACTAATTTCTTTTTGTGGAGTTAAAAAAATATTATATTTATTAAACGGTATCTTTTAAAATGTATCATATTTTAAGGGTGTTAAGGTTAGGTTTTGTAATGGAATGTTTGTAAACTATTAAGCCGTGTTTTTTTATAAATATCTGTGCTTGTACACACATCAAGTGTCTGAAAAACTATACAAGTGATTCATCAACATTTTAGAAATGTATGAAAAAACTACCAGATGCACAAAACAGGAAAAGAAAAACTAAACAATCTAGTGAGGACAAGGAATCTTCAAATAAAATATCTTTTTATCAAAAGACACTTCTGAAAACGAGTCAAACATTTCTGAAATAAGAACCCCAACAAGATTAGAAATTACTGCAAAGCAAACTCAGCACTAAACTGACAGATAACTCTCACTTTAGAACAAGGTGATACAATGTTTGATCCAGAATCTACTGCAAGTAAGTATGTTGGAACAGTCGAATGTTTCTCAACAACAGTTTGACGTTGAATATTCTGAGATTTCAGAATCTGAACTAAACTAGCATGATTCTGTAATCAAAAGTTGAAAAAAGTGAATGAAGAGCAGAATAATCATAATGAATAAATATTGTAAATTTAGATAATTCACCGAATTTTCATGACATCGGTGAATGGCCTACTATTACTTCTCTGATAAGAAACCAAATAAAAACGCTTGGGCCACAACAAATTAGTGGTCCAGATTCTAGATTTCCCATGGATAAAGTCAGTGACCCAACTATAAAATTACATAGAAATCAAAAATTTTAATTATTTTATTGCACGAGGAAATTTAGTAACAATTAATCGTCATACTCAGATACAAGAAATTGTGTTTTTTTGTTTTTACTGCAAATTATTTGGTGATTCTCGGTCTCAACTAGGATGCAATGGTAGCAATAATTGGAAACACATTGGCGGATATTTAAAACAATATGAGACCTCAAGTCACCATATTGTTAGTTATAGTTCTTGCCACAATGCTGAAAGAAACCTAAATCTTGGCAAAGAAATTGACAGTATCCTTCAAACTAAGATTCTAAAGGAATCTGAACATTGGGAACAAGTTTTTTGAATGCTTGATTTCAATAACAATTTTTTTTGTTTGTACATAATTTATCATTTAGAGGAAGCTGTGACACTAGATGAGAAGAAAAATGGAAATTTCCTAGGTCTGGTTGAGTTCTTGGCCATACACAATATAGTAATGGCTGAGCATTTATGAAGAATTCAATTTAAAGAAATCCATAGGCACTACCTTGAGAAAAGTATTAAAAATGAACTTATACAACTTTTAGGCAACAAAATTAAATCTGAAATTATTCAAAAAGCCAAAACTGATAAATACTTTTCAATAATTGAAGCATGTATTTGCTCTGGAATAAATGTCTATGTGCAGTAGTCACGTTGTGTGCCCCGGGCAAGCTATGTCATATTTTCCCATGGGGTTCCCTTTATTAATTTGTATAGAAAAAGTTCAGTACATCGTGGTACTGTATTGCGTCCATTAAAACGTGAGTGCGTGAATATTTGTGTTGTTATATTTGTTGCTGCCCAGTGATTAACAAACTGAAGACGATATTTATTAGCTGTTTCAGATTAAAACAATTAATGTTTTGGCATTCTCTGTTATTTTATTTGTCTTTATGTAAAATCAAAAAAACTTAAAATTGATTATTGTTATTAGTGTTATTATTATTATCATCATCGTTATTATTATCATCGTTGTTATTATTATTACCACCACCGCCACCGTTATTCTTACTGTTGGAATATTTTATTTTGGTGACAAAACAAGATATTGCATTAGTGTACCATTGTTGTACCTCTTGCTCAGGCAGCCTTGTATCTTTCCTCCGCACTCGCACCGGCCGCTATAACCCCTCCCTACTGCCTGGACCGCTCGATCCGTGTTATCTGAGCCGGCCGCTCTTACCCCTCCCTACTGCCTGGACCCTTCGCGGTCCATGTTTTCCGAGCCGTCCGTGACGCTCTTACCTCTGTAATCAACTCCCTTCTTCCTATTGGCTCGCTTGGCGGGCAATATCACTTTCGTTTTCCCGAGCCAATGGGAAGCTCCCTCTTCTCTGATTGGACAAGGCCAGGCAGCAACGGAGGGTATATAAGCCGATGAAATCTTGATTCAAGTTCAGTGGTGACCCACCCTGGGACACCGCCGTTTCACAAAGAGCCTAATAAATCGTCACTATTTTTGAAAAGAGCCTTTTTTATCGACGTCACCTATCCTTCCCGACTACTCCTTACCTCCCACCGCAACTTCGTGTCGCCGGGACTGTTCCTACTCCTTACCTCCCACCGCGACTTCGTGTCGCCGGGACTGTTCCTACTCCTTACCTCCCACCGCGACTTCGTGTCGCCGGGACTGTTCCTACTCCTTACCTCCCACCGCGACCTCGTGTCGCCGGGACTGTTCCTACTCCTTACCTCCCACCGCGAC
>CABEEJ010000397.1:39041-69691 GCA_901482245.1 Timema douglasi | reverse complement strand
CCTTTACCACCCCCGAACCCGCCTATGTTTTCTCCCCCATCTCCCTTCCTTACCCCCATCCACTCGACCCACGGGATCGACTCCTAGTCGCACGGAAACTACACTTCGACTAGAACAAACCACTCCACGCGAAGCCCCAGTAAAGACGGATAACACCATATACTTTCATTTTCTTATGTTAAAATAAAACCTTAGTATAAGATTGTGTTAAAGACTATTTAGAATGTGAGAGAAGGGTCTGACCTTGTCTTCATCCTGGCCTCTTTCATCCATTCATGCAAACCTGGCACCCTGAATGTACCTATTTTGTGTTATTTATCAGAACACAATATTTTAAGGTGAATAATATTGCACTAAAGTATTTTCATAGTGCTGTTAAAAAGGGTATATGTAATCTGCTTGGATGCCATGGACGATTACTATCAAAAGTTTGAAAATGTATTTTCTCAAAACTTACCAATTGTAACGTAGAACCTTATTCAGCCACACGCTTCAATTCTTGACTGTACACAAGACATAAGCCATCAAGAGCAAATGTCATTTACTTTTCAATATGTTGAAATAATTGATTAAAAATTTAAAGTTAAGAAATATTTTATTTTATTCGGTCTTGTGTTTGATATCACTTGAGAAGGCTTAACCATTTCTTTGATGAATGAATTGGAGAATAAATTGTGGACTGTATATAAGAAATTGTAGAGGTCAAGGGTATGATAACGGCACAAATTTGACAGGAAAGAATAAAGGTATGCATAGTCGATTACAAGCAATATTTCCCAGAGCATTTTTTAATCCTTGTAGTTGCTGATGCAGTGAAATCTTCAGTAAAGAGTGTATATTTTTTTGGAGTACTACAGCGGCTATTTGTATTTTTTTTTTCTTACTCAACCAAATGCTAGAAAATTTTAAAAGACTGTGAACTAGACCTCACTTTAATATAAGTGTCACAAAGTGGGAGCACATATACATGGCCTGAAAGCAGTGCACTATCATTTTGTTGTGATATGTGAAGGATGGTCAACAATGCAAGAAGAATTGTCTTATCCATTTGCCGCATCTAAAGCTAAATCTTTAGAGGCTCATCTTTTATCCTTCGTTTATAGTGTTACTTTTAGACAAAAATGGCTAAATAATGTTATATAATGATGAATAGTTACAAAAAAAGTAATAATGATAAGAATAAAAAATAGCAATAATAACAAATAACTAAAAAGTGGTTAAAAGTAATACCAATATCTAAAAAATAAATCAGAACATTGTAAATTTAAATATCATAGGCAGAACTTCTACATGATAAATTATTGATATGGGACTTCCTTAAATAACTATCTTGGTTTAGCTTTTATTTTATGATAGAAATCGAATTCGATATATCTAGAATTGGCGCTATGGATACAACGACCTATAGGGCTTACCTTATAAGAGCTATTGAGAAAAAATAATTTTGAATTACGAGAAGCCCAAGAAGCGATATGAGCACCTACATGATCAAGGGCAAATTTGCAAGAAACTTTGCTATTGAAAATATTAAAAACAAAAAGGGCATCACAATAAAGTTTACGCGATAAGAGAGTTTGTAGCCCTCGGAGGTTTTGAATTCTGTCATAAACATAATAAATCTGGTTACTAATGAATTTATCATAGCACGCTGCGACAAATTTTCGTTGAACATTTTCCAACCTAAGAGAGTCAGTTAAGGTAATGGAATTCCAAGCAACAGTAGCATATTATAACTTAGATCTAACCAGGGTGTAGTACAGACATAAAAAACAGTCAACTTTCTTAAATGATGATGTAATAAATTTAACAAGTCCAAATAATTTCAATGACTGGGAAATTACATGGTCAACATGATAGTGGAAACAAAGGAGAACACGAAGATCATTAATATAAGGGGTGCAAACTATGTTTTCATTGCCCAACTTATAAGTAAAAAAGAAAGGATTAGTTTTCTTAGTAAAAGTTATAGATTTGGTCTTAGATTTATTAATAGACATTCCATTTTCAAAAGACCATTGTAGAATACCATTTATATCATTTTGTAAATCTATACAATCTGCAATTGAATTGATAATTTTAAATAATTTTACATCATCAGCAAAGAGTAAATAACTAGATGAGCTTAAATATTTACCAATGTCATCAATAAACACATTAAAGAGAAGAGGACCTAAATTAGAACCTTGTGGTATGCCACAGGGGCTAAAAATGTATTTGAGATGTGTGAATCAATTTTAATAGTGAATGATCTTTCATGCAAATAACCACTGAACCAATTTACATATGAGCGAGAAAGGCTGAAATTACCAAGTTTAGAGAGAATAATGCTATGCTGACATAAGTTGAATGCCTTACTTTGGTTAAAATAAATAGCATCAACCTGACCTTGGGCAGAGACTTGAGGGGCAACATGCCTAAGAAATTCTACTAAATTTGTGACAGTAGATTTATTTTTTATAAAGCCATGTTGATTATCTGAAAGTATATTTTTAAGGTGGTGGAAAGTATGCTCATGTATGATTTTCTCGAATACTTTGGAGAGAGTGTTTAAGTGGGAAATCGGTTTATAATTGCAAGTATTTGTTTTTGCCCCTTTTTTATAAATAGGTATGGCAACATATTGTTTTCATGAAGGAGGAAATGTTTCATTTGACAGGCTAATGTTAAAGATATAGGCTAATAATAATAATAATAATAATAATAATAATAATAATAATAATAATAATAATAATAATAATAATAATAATAATAATAATGATAATAATTTTAATAATAATAATAATAATAATTTTAATAATAATAATGATAATAATAATTTAAATAATAATAATAATAATAATAATTTTAATAATATTAGTAATAATAATCTATGCAAAGCAAAGCTATTGATTCTGCAACAGTTCTTCCTCTTATGGAATCTTGTAATTTTTTTTTAAAATAAAGTTTATCGTGATGATGGATATGTAACTACTGTTATAGATGCAAAATAGATTGCTGAAGATATAGAAATTGAAGTCATCTTTAAAGAAACTCTTTTTGGCTCAAAACAACTTTTGAATATTTTCCTAATGTATGGATAGCGTTAAGGTTATTGTTGACTATTCCATTAATGGTAGTGAGTGGTGAACATAGTTTTAGCAAAATAAAAATTATAAAAACTTATATATGCCTTTCATCTTTGGCAATAATCTTTATATAAAATGACTGTAAATTACTCGCCACAATTTTACCATTCAAAATTTAACGTTCACATTTCTATCTTGTCGCACAACACCTCGCAATTCCCCCTCTCACAGATTATCATACTGTTTCATAGCCAAAACAATGCTACCAACTAAATCACTGTAATATCCCACATCTTTCCCCCTCTAATTTCACATTTCCTCAACAAGCTTTCTTCACCTGCTTTATTTCCCGTCGAGTGCGTGAAGTTGGTGGTGATGAACCGCACACTTACAAGCGGTGCTCTCTTCCAAGGGACTCATCGTAGAAGTTTTCTCACTAGTTAGGTCCCCAACTGCAGGAGTTCGGGGTTCTCGCTTTAAATCCGGTTCACTCGGTGTGTCCTCAGGAAAGGGTTCATCATTATATGGGCATTGGGCTGTAAGCGGTGCTCACCCTTGTTCTTCATCAGTACTTGCTGGGTGGCTTTCTTGATTGATCCTCATGTCGAATCCAGGTCATATCCAGATGTGGAACATAACCCCTAATACTTCGTGGTCTGAGTATTTGCCTAATCTTTGTACTGACCCACTTGATTTGTTTCTCCTATAATTCTTCACCCAGACTTGGTCGCCCACATAACGATGTGTTGGGACTGACTCCCCCATAGACCTCTCTCTGTTTATATTGCGCTTGCTGCACCCTGCTTGATGTTGGAGGGGTCAAAGTAGGTCCAGACGATTCCTCAACTGCCTTCCCATCAAAGCTTGAGCTGCTGAAATCTCGGTGGTTGCATGGGAAGCATTTCTATAATCGAGTAGGAACCTTTGTAAGGCCATGTCAAGTTGGGATGGAGGAACTTCCTCCAGGGCTGTCTGGAGACAGTGCTTTACGGTCTTTACCGTTTTCTCTGCTGCACTATTTGTTTTGGCCAAAATAAGGCTCCATGCTTCCATTGAACTCCATTTTTCCTTAGGAATGTCTGGAATTCCTCACTTTCTTCTTCTTATTATTATTATTTAGCACCGCGTCTTACTACCCGTTTGGGTTATACGGTTTAAGTACTAATTATGCTAATGGATTAGGATTTAGGAAGGTTGAATTAGAGGAAATGAATCCGCATTTGCGTGAAGGGAGAGTGGAAAACCATTTAGGAAAAACCACCCCCAGTTCACCCGACCGAGATTCGAACCTCGATCTCCTCGTCCTCGGCAATCTGGCTCAACACGACAAGCGCGTTAGCCAACTACGCCACCGAGGCAGGTCCTCACTTTCAAAGGATTAATAGTGGTCCGAGACAAGGTATACTGGTAGGCCAAATCGGGCCAAATTCTGCTGCAAAAACTGGATGGTTGTGGCTGCCAACATGGACAATGTTGAGAACACTTCCGGCCACTTAGAGTGAGTGTGTATGATGAACAGGTAATACTTAACCAAAAAAAGGCCGTAGGTAATAAATGTGCAGGCATTCCCATGGTTTGGTTGTCCATCCCCACGGTATCAATTCAGTCTTTGGTGGGGTTATCCTTGGTTGCGTTGCAGGCTGGACATAATGTCACTAGTTCAGCAATGTCTTCATATAGTTTCGGCCACCGAATGTATGAGCTTGCTAAAGCCTTGGCCTTGACGATGTCCAGATGAGTTGCATGTAGTTCTTGTAGTACGGCGGCTCTTAGGGCTAAAGGTACCACAATCCGATACCCCCAAAGCATACACATCTTTCAAAATTAAGTTCATCCTTGTGCTGGAACTAGGCTTGTAAATTAGCCTCAACAGCTTGTGGCCACCTGTACTTTAAATAATTGATGGTTTTCATAATGACCTAGTCTTTCTTTGTGGCTGTTAATAACTGCTTATAGTCAAGCTGCAAATTATTATTGCTGTCCAGAACAGTGAATTGTCTCATCTACATCTTCTTGAACATTAGGTTGCTCGGGCAGTGGTGCCCTTGACAGCCAATCAGCAATGTTTTGGGAAGATTTTACCCATTCAACATCATAACTGTAATTCGATAACATCAGAGCCTATTGCTGCAATCTCTTTACTGCATATGCTGGAATACCATGCTTTGGACCAAAGATAGCTAACAAATTCTTACTATTGTTCACCAAAGTTCACTTCTTTCTGAATAAGTAAGTGTGGAACTTCTCCACAATGAAAATGATCCCCGTTCCTTCCTTGTGCAGCTGGCTGTAAGATTCTTCCACTTTGGATATCGAGCGGCTTCTCTTCACTGCTAGGATATCTTTGTGAAATCACTGCACCGAGTCCTAGGTCTGACCCATCAACTAATAGACAAACCGGATACTGTGGGTTAAAATGAGCCAGTGATCGGTTAGTTTGAACTACCTCTTTGATTTGGCAGAACATCTGTTCACAATGCCCATCCCACTCCCACGCCACGCCTTTATGCAATAACTTGTAGAGGGGACCCAGAATGGTGGCTAAAGAGGGCAATAACTTGAACAATTAATTTATAAATCCTAAGTATGACTGCAGCTCATTCACGTTATTTGTCTTGGGACCTTCTAAAATTGTACACACCTTGACCTCAGTGTAATGCAAGCCATCTGCGTCATTCCAGAAGCCAAGATATTCCACTGAAGATTTACCTATCTCGCATTTCTTTATTGACAAGGTCAACCCACAATCTCTGAGTATCTCCAAAACCTTAGTGAGTCGAAATTTGAGTTGTGCTAGGTCTTAAGCCTTTATTCAAATGTAATCAACTAGCGTATCATAACTTTCTAGACTACAAAGTAAAGTGTACATTATTTTTTGGGACTTGGCGGAAGCCCATGCAGCCCCAAAGGGGAAGCAGGTATATTTGAACAAGCCTTTTGGCGTGGTTATTGTCATGAGCAGTTGAGATGTCTCCTCTATCTCAAACTGTTGATAAAACTTGGACAAATCAAGTTTCGCAAACTTCTTTCTTGCTGCCCTGGAGTTTGTGAAACAGATCCTCAATCCCAAGGAAGAGAGTGTTTATCCACTTCTAAACATGGATTTAACATCACAGATTCAAATTTCCCCGCCCCCCCCTCCCCCCACATCCTTGTTCACCACGGGAACTATAGGCGATCCAAATTGACTAGTCCACAGGCTTTAGAATCCCTTCTTTCAAAAATCTGTCAATTTTGGCGGCAACCCCCTCTTGAAGAGCAAATGGGATTGGACGAGCCTTCATAAATTTGGGCTGCTGTAGAGACGATGACAATTTTCCTTTGTTCAACTTGCCAAGACCGTCTGTGAAAACCTCTGGAAATTGCCAAGGAATTCCTTGAAGCATATGCTGTGTGTTGTCTTCTGAGAGGAACACCGGTTGCACCATCTTTTTATGGTTGGTGTCTATAATGTGAAATCCCAATTCACTATACCAGACCCTTCCCAGCAGCAATGGGCCATTTGACACCACCACAAAAAATTGAAGATTCGGAAAAATGTATCCATTATAGTTGACATTGACAGTGATGGTATTTAACGGTATCGATTTTCCTTGAAATATGAAACAAAGGTCTTGGAAGTTGGAATTAGCACTAAATTAGGGAACTTTTCACAAAACAATTTCAACGGTACTATTGTGCTCAAGCACCTGGTATCAAATTGAAATTTAATGCTTTTGTTGTTAATCTTCAAAACAACAAACATGATAACTCAGGTTCTCTTTTTCCACCTCATTAATCTTGTACAAGCTTTCACTATCATCTTTGATATCATCAGATAAAAAGTGTGTCTTTTCTTGAATTTTCCTTTAAAATAAGGCTGCTTCTTATTTATGTTATTCGATTTACCCTTATTTATGATTGAGTTATTACTCATGGTGACCACTCATTGGGGAAACCAGGAACTATTCTTGAATTTTGAACATCAGTAAAATCCCGGGAAAATTTCTCAAAGGTTGTTGTCTGTCGGAAATTTAAACATATTAAGAGCCTTTTTTTAAAAGATCTCAACATACTAAGCTACATGAATTTTTCTAAACTTGACTTTGCATACAATTTCCAGAAAAAAAATATCCTTCTTAACATTTTTATCATTTACAAGACTGCCAAAATGTCTGATTTAGTTAGTAAAATTATTGTTAACATGCAAAAGTTCTGTCATTCAGATAGGAAGGCAATTTTTTGACAGCTACAATATTTACTAAAACAATATTAATGTCAAGTGGTGTGATTTTCAGCTGTCAACTTTAATAGATTTACAATACCCAAAAAATAATAAGTCATAAAAAATATTTGTATTTTATAAAATATTATTTATACCCAAATCCTAGAATAGTTTTGGTATTGTCTGCCATTGGGAGGTATATAGCCAGTGGTGACTGGAACTGAGGGGGAATTTCCCCTCCCCCACTGGAAATAATTTCTTCCCTCCCCCTCCCCTTCATAGTATAAATTTTCCCACCCTAGATTTATTTAAAATAGCTTCTAGATGCATCTAATTTTCAAAAAATATATTGAAGCAAGAACCATTTCAAATATTTTTAGAGACATCCAATTTTCATGTAGGCATATTTGCCACATTTCAAATAGATTCTAGAGGCACTTAATTTTCAAAATACTTCCATTTTAGACTACTTTAATTAGCTTTTAGGGCATTCAAGTTTCATCAAGTTTCAAAAAATTGCTTTGAAGATTATACCAAATGGCTGCTCAAGGAATATAATTTTGAGAACATTTTTGGATAGGACCACTAAATATATTCTAAGAGTATCCAAATTTCAAAGATATATTGGAAGGACCACTCCAAATAGCTTCAAGGGGCATCAAATTTTCAAATAATTTTAGGGATCTCTCTACTTAGGGGACACTTTTTTTTTTCTAATACCCCTACCCCTACCCACACACAAGTAACATTATGCTTCCATAGTGTATACTAAATACTTCTATTTAATCTTACTACACACTACTTGGGACTGAGCACGCATCACAAGTGAAGTAATTATTGTCTCATCTATACATGAAAATTAAGTGTGAAACAAATGTCTAGTAATTCCTTGGCCTTACCTTAAAACATTTTTAGGGAATTAGGGAAGGGTCCTATCTACCTATAGGGGTTTTCATGGCAAAGTCCCCCAACATAATTTATGTTGAAGGTGTAATTAATACTTGTGTAAGACTACAAATATATACTAACCTATGCATTGGAAACTGATTATAAATCCCCACTATAAAAAAAATATTTTCATTTAGAAACTATTTTTATTCTCTTTAGCAACTGAAATGCAATAAGAATAACATTAAATAAATTATATGAATAAAATTAATTACACCCTCATTAAAAAATCAAATCTAGTATTTGCATGTAGAAAATTAAACTTCTTATGCTTAGAATGTATACTAATATTTTGATTCGGCTCATGTATAAAATTAAGATTGGAATCTAAAGAAAAATCTAGTTTATCACAATCTTAGTTTGGCAGAGTACAGATTTTTATACCTAAACTTGTACAAATGAAACAATATTAATACATATATTATAATTATTTTGTTCAGCCGTGGTTTGTTAACAAGTGGATGTTCATATGGTGATCGAACACGTCTGGGAGCTTTTGTGAAGCTGACGGGTGGAGATGGGAGTGTTGATGGTACTACAGGTCTAGAACATCCACCCGAACTACCTCCACGTGTGCAGCCCTCTCGCACTGGCTTAGACACTCCAGGCTTTCGTTTATCCAGTAACAGCAATTTTGAGCTTTGCACATCCCAAGGGCAGACACCTTCATCTCATATCGAATCTGAACCATGTAAGTTTTTCAACCTGAATAGCTTATTTCAAACTATCCTGTTCTTTTTATTCAATTATGTCATTATTATTTTATAATTTTTTTTTTTACTTTTCATAACTTTTTTTTTTTCCTTTGAATTTTTAAAACCACTTTCAAGCATTTACCTCATAAAAGTTAATTTACATTTATAGTTTTTGCGCTAATAAGGTTTCTTGTTCTATGGGTAAAGGAATATTTTGATGCAAAACCTCATCCTTTTACCTGGTATAAAAAGCATAAATTATATGTTTTAAACAGTTAAAATCTTCCATTTACCACATTTTCAGATAAAAGAGAATCCCTTCTATGGTCAAACATACCAAGGCGTCACACTAACTGCTGATTATGGGGAGATCAGGGCAGGCATCCCATTCAGGTGTACTAAGGTTTTTTTTCCTAAACAGTTTTCCACTCTCCCTCCATGCAAATTTGGTTAGGCCCTACACTTCCTCTAAATTCAACCTTCCTCATCCCTAACACATTAGCATTATTACTATATATGCGTATAATCTGAATAGGTACCATAGTAAGACATGATGTTTTATATACTGTGAAACCTTCCTTAAATGGACTCTTTATTAAGCAGAAACTTGTCTTAAATGAAAAGTTTCTACGGTCCTGTGACTTTAGGACTGAAAAACATACTAAATTACCTAGATTAAATGGAAACTGTCTTACGCGGAAACATAATTCAAAATAAGCCTCTACACGGAGAATTTCCAATGTTTGAGTGGACATCGTTTGGAAAATTTGTTGGCAACCTATACATTCTACAAAATTTTGTTTTCTATAACTCTTCCTTTATATTAAGAGGAGTTGAAATTTATTTCAGGTATATTTCCTTTCTCCTGCTTAGTTCTTTTGTTAACTTGCTTACAGAATTGTCAACTGTAATTGCCTCTTGATTCTTATCTCTGTTCTTCCCAGTTACACCATTAATGAGTTGTCAATCACGTTTGTAATTCAGCTTTTAATGGTACAGCACTACCTGTATTGAAATTCAATCGTTTCTCCCTTCCGGAAATTTTACTCAATATGGACTCTAGGCCTGCGTTTTTTATTTAGTCTGGCAGTTGTCATTATGGCTTCAAAGATAAGAGCTGTTCTTGATTTAAACACTAGAATAAAAGTCATTCATGCAAGTGAGCGAGATAAATTATCTGTTAAGCAGATTATGAGGATGTTTAGCGTCGGTAAAACTCAAGTGTACGAGATTCTAAAGAAGATAATGGAAATTTTGAAGCTTTGGAAAAACTGTGCTAATGGAAAAATAAAAAAGAGAACTTAATAAAACTGCAAACGAAGACATTAATGAAATAGTGTGGGAGTGGTTTGTCAGTGTTAGGGTAAAAATTCACCCCGTGTCGGGTCCAATGGTACAGGAATAAACTTAAAAGGTTGCTCAAAAACTGGGGAAAACTGAATTCAAAGCATCTAGCGAATGGTTGGATAGTTTTCGCAAATTACATCAGATAGTTTTTAATGAACTTTGTGGTGAATCACCTGATGTAAATAGTGGAACCAATGAAGAGTGGGTTGTTAAACTTCACTCCATAATCAAGAGAGATGAACCTGAAAACATAGCAAATGGTAACAAGACTAGGTTGTTCTTCTTTGCGCTACCGAATAAATCTCTTGTGTTTGAAAGGTGAAAAATGTTCGGGAATAAAATTGTGCAAAGAAAGTTTGGCGGTGGTGTTATGTTAGTTATTGCTAAGGCAGGAAAGCCATGATGCTTCATAAACATGGAAATACGGAAACTTCCCGTCGACTGGAGATCCAACAAAAAGGCTTGGATAACATCACAGATCATGGAGGAATGGTTAGCGGCTTTTAATGGCAGAATGAAAAAGAAAACTGGCATGTTTTGTTGTTTTTGGATAACACAACATGCCACCCCCACATTGAACTTTCCAACGTGCAACTTGCTTGGTTCCCTCCAAACACAAGTCTTTCTCAACCAATTAATCAGGGCACCATTCAGAATTTTAAAGTGCACTATTGTATATTATTTTTTAGGCAATCTTTGCTCGCCAATATGAATTCCACATCATCCGCTTCTGAGCTTGCACGAACCATCTTGGTTCATTATGCGGCTATTTGTATAAGTCAAGATGTAAAGAAATTGTTGCCAGAAACTGTGACAAAGTGTTTTGAAAAAGCAGGATTTTCTATGGGTGAAGTTACTGCTGATGTAAAAAATGAGAATGACGAGCAGGACTTAAAAAATTGTATGAATGAAGCTGCTTTCATTAACTGCAATGCTGAAGACTACATCAACATAGGCAATAACGTGCAAACTGAACCAGATACAATGGCTAATGATGCCTTAGTTGAGAATTTTAAAGTTGGAAAGGAGAAGAGGAGGTGGAAGAGAAAGAAGAGGAAAATGACATTGTGTTGGAAGAAGAAAAGTGAGGTGTGAAGACTTATCAAGTTGCTGTTAAAAGTTTAAAAGGAACTGCAGCAATTTGCCCTACAAAAGAGTGATTCTGATATGCTTATTGTGATTTCTCAGGCTAAAGTGTCTGTGGAAAGTCAAGCAGCCAAGAGAGTAAACTATGTGCAGAAAACCTTGCATGACTACTGGAAAAAATAAAGACAAAGTGAGTAATGTTTTTCTGTTCAATATAATGTTTCCATATGTTCATTTATAGTGTGAATAATGAGTTCTGTGTAATAATGATTACGGTATTTTATGATTTTTAACCCAATTCCATGCATGTTTATGGTTTAATTTTTTATAGTACACCTTCATTAAATGGAAACCTGGCTTTAGCGGAAAAATATCTTTGACCCTTCGGCTCCGTTTAATTCAAGTTTTAATGTATAGAAAGGCCATCTATAAACTTTTATTGGCACATTCTAATAGCAAAATTAGATCATATTTATGCTCTACTTTTAGAAGAGTCAAATAGGGATCTCATCTGGGGAATTTATTTCTGTTGTAGAGCCAGATTTCATATCTATTAATATATGTCAGAATTAGTGCTGGCCTGAGTTCCTGAAATGAGACATCATCATAATCATCAAAATCATCACCATCAACTGTTTCCAGCCTGTGGCCGGGTCAGTTTAGTAAAATGCCTCCATCTTCCTCTTTTCTTCCAACACTTCCATTCTTATCCTCTGAACTTGAATACTTTCTGCTCCTCCCATCTCTTTCTTGGCCTCCCCTGTAGTCTTTTCCCCACATAATTCATTTCCAACATTTTCTTCAGCATCCTCTCTTTATCCATACTCATTACATGCTTATATATATATCAGTCTTGCTACCTCTACTATCTCTTTGTACTCCCTGTACCACAACTCTTTCCTGGATAATTTCATTCCTGATATTGTGTCTCATCTTGACAGCTAACATGCTCCTCACAAACCTCATTTTCATGGCCTCCACGTTCCTAGTATCATTTACATTCAATGTCCATGTTTCAGCTGCATATGTGACAACTGGCACAAAGTATGCCTTTTATAACACTTCCTTACACTTCAATGGCACTTCTCTTCTCCATAGCAGGTCTCTTACACACCTATAGAATTATTCTCCCTGCTGTCCTCTTCTCATTAAATTCTCTCTACTTCCACCTTTCTCCTCAATCATGCTTACGAGATATTTTAAGTTCTGTACTTTTCTCAGATCTACTCCATCCAACCTTATAGCTTTATTAGGTCTTACCTTCTTCCTTGTCATTACCATCACTTCACACTTTGCCCCGCTAAATTTCATTCCACACTCTTTCACTTCCTCATTCCATTCTTGTAGTTGTTCCTGTACTTCCTCTTCCTTCTCCCGCACCACCCAAATATCAAGTCATCAGCAAACATCATGGCTTTCAAGCTTTCCTCCCTCCTGAGTTTTCCTGCCACTTTGTTATGACAATTTTCATTACAAATAAATAGTAATGGTGAAAGGGCTCTCCCCTGCTTCACTCCATTTTTTATTTGGAACCACTTCGTCCTTACATTCTCTATCTTAACGAAACTCCTGTTATTCTCGTACATGCTTTTCATTCTCATTACAACACCTTCTGTTTCAGCCTCATCCATCACTTTCCAAACTATATTTATATCCACATTATCACATGCCTTCTCCATATCCATAAATACCATTACCAAGTCTTTCCCTTATTCATACCTTCTTTCCATCAGCTATTGTATGGCAAAGATTAAGTCTCTTTTAGACCTCTGTTTCCTAAATCAATGCTGTTCTTCTCTCCAACTTAATTTCATTTTATTTCTTATTCTATTTTCCAGTATTTTCTCATATATTTTTGTACAGTGGCACATTGGCATTATCCGCCTATGATTTGTACACCTCTTCCTGTCTCTTTTCTTGAAGATAGGTAATATAACTCTCAATCATAGTCTCTGGTACCTTGTTCTCCTTCCAAACCACTCTCACTATCCTGTATAACTATTGTATACCTACTTCACCTGCTGCTCTTATCATTTCCACAGTAAGTTTGTCCATACTCGGTGCTTTCTCTTGTTTCATTATCGTTAATGCGTCCTTCACCAATTTTCATGTTGGAGCTCTTTCCTCTTCCATTTCTTCATGCTCCTCTGTTTCACTCTCATTCCTTTCCTCTTCCGGGTTAAACATTTTCTTAAAATATCTCATATATATTTCCTTTTATTCCTCTCTTGTCTTCAACGTTCTTCCTTCTTCATCTATAGCCTTGTCTTTTCTCTCCCCTGCCTGTTTCTTACTTGGCTATATAACACCTTTCATCCTCTATTTATTCATTTCTATTCTTAAGACTCCTGAATGTTTTATTTTTCTTCTCTACAGTTTCCACCACCCATTCTTTCCACCAGAATGTCTCCTTCCACTTCCTATTATTATTTGTCCTCCCACATACCTCCTTTGCCACTCCAATCACACTCTTCTTAAACCGTTCCCATTCAACATCTGCACTTTGCATCTCATCCATGGAAATTAAGCTTCTTACCTTTCTTAAGTACAGCTCTTTCCTTTTCACTTTTCAGTCTCCACACCCTTATTCTTCTTTTTTGTCTTACTACCTTTCTCCTACATTCTCATTCCTTTATGGTTGACACCAACAACCTATGGTCACTATCTAAGGACACACTTGGCATTACCCAGGTGTTTAAGGTCTGGCTTTTTATTTCTTCATGCTCCCCATCCCAACTGTGTCGAGTGATCATATAACTTTCTCTTTCCTTTTTATACCAGCTGTTTGCCACTTTCATTTTATTTCTCATACATAGCTTCAACTTAAGAGTTGGGAGTTATAAAATGAGACAAACTTGTCGCTACATCAAAAAATACATATTCTTCCTCAATGGAAATATTTTGTCCATACTAGGCTTTTGTTACCTATCAAAAGAAGAAAAAAGACCTTCCAGAAGGTCTTTACTATAAAAATCCTACTATAATAATCTTTGTCTAACGCTCTTAAAACCCCACATTGGAAATCTTAATATGTGATAAACATCTAAAAGTGGAGCATTAATACCCTTCCTCTAAGGAAGATTAACTCTGAATGACAAAAATATTAACTTCTGCCAGGTTCAATCCATCCTAGGGAGTGTTTAAGGGGAGGTTATTTTACCCCACTCTTATCTTAATTGATCGCTTAGGAGTGAATTTCCCACTTTTAACACACACAAATAATGCCACCTTTGCTGTCCTGTTACTTTAAATCCTGTAGAATGTACATTTATACTTATTAAATAGACTTAAAATATAAATTAACTTTTTTACTTTCAATTTATTTAAAATCTATGATAAAAAAAATCTATTTTATTCCTTAAAAAATACCAAAGTGTACGTAATCTCACCTCCGTGGACTATCAACAAAGGTTTCAATTTTCTACATGAAATAGAAATTAATGGATTATAAAATCAAGAAATCCAAATATATATTTAATACAAGGAAATACAGAAAATGTTTTAACTAATGATTTAGATTTTTAAGCATACAATTTTTAGTAAGATATACTAAAACATAAATTTCCACCAAAGACTTATCATCTCCATGGACACAACTAAATTACAATATTTTGAGTTTGCACAGTTGACAACTCTCTTTATTGTTGGAAAGAAGCAAGAATAAGAAGCCATTTGTGTGTGTGTGTTTCATGTTGACATTGTTTTTGAATAAAAGTTGTTTCAATCTTTTTCACAGTGACCACCTCCGTGGTCAAGTAAAACAAGGTGATAATACACACAAAATATTTTTAATAGTAAAAAATTTAATATATTCTTTTAAATTGTCGATAAACAACTGCAATAATACTTGTAACCTAAAAACGGAGCAAATATGAAATCAAAATGCATGTTTAATTCACTCCTTGGACAGCTCATGTACACGGATTAGAAATATATCCACTTAGGTATAGAAATGCATGGTTTTGATAAATTCTTATTTATTTAAAAATAATGATATTAAAAATGAAAGGTACATAAAGAAAAATGAAAGGATGACAGCAAATTTAATAGAGAAGAAATCTCCTGAAAAAAAACCACTTAGACGAACAATGAAAATAATTTTTAATGGTAAAAATTCAGATGAGGAAAAATAAACAAGATTATTTAAGAATGAGTTGATATGCCAACAGGTTAAAGAGACTTTTACAAAAGAAAAATTCAAGAAACTTGAAAAGAAGGTGGTCACCTCCGTGGACAGAAAACTCACCTACATGATACTTGTTCACCTCCATGGACAGAAAACTCACCTACATGATACTTGTTCACCTCCATGGACATACAAAAATTTATAATCATAATAAATCAGTAAAACAATGTAAACAATCTCAACCACTACCCTTAGTATACTTGGCTAAGCCTTCTAAATAAAATAATATAGGTTATACTATTATTTGAACAAATTAAACAATATTTTATATTTTTTTGGGGAAAGCTACAGTATTTTTAGAATGATCATTCTAAGATAGAAAACAATTGTACAATTGTGTAGCTTGGTCACATTCATAGGTGCGATTCATCCCTTGAGGATTCCCTAGACTTTAATTATGAAGGGAAACCTCTTAATTTTCAAACCCATTTTGTTCTCCATTTTCTATTTATTTTCCCTGTGATGGTGCAAAATAAACCTCAGACAAAAAAGTATATTAGAGCTCCAGCCACTAATAAAATGCTCAGAAAAACACAAAAAAAGTAATTAATCTTAACACTTTTTGCCTCACAGTTTAAATAAATATAAGTTTGTCTCACTTTTTCTCCTTAGTGATTTTGTTAGAAAAAAAGAAAAGAAAAAAAGAGCTCCACATCTTTGAGTTCTCCTATAAATGCTATTTACCAAAATATAGAACACAATAGCACTGAGATACAAAATTCTACCCTTGTGGTACAATTTTGTTCTTTATCAGCGACCCGAAAAACCTCAAACAGGGGAAAGTCATGGAATTTTATTGGTCAGTGAAAAGATATGGGAAAGTCCTGGAATTTTCTTGGTCAGTGAAAAGATATGGAAAAGTCAATAATTTTCACATATTAAAAAAAATCGGCATTAGTAGAAATAACATATTTCTTCTAGTGAACACTTATCTTGAATCTATTTTAACACAGCTGTCCTAGTTGAGTGTGCTAATCTCAATTTTCAAAGTCAACATCTGATTTTCAAGTTGTATTTTCACCCCTCTAATGTGTCTTTACCAAAGTTGGGTCATGTTTATGCGCATGTGTGAGAATTGATTACGTTGTAGGAAGAAGAAACTAAAAAAAGAATGTGTCTCCCAAAAATTTTAATCTTTTATGGTGTAAGATTAACTTTTAGTATCTCAATGAAATATAGCTTAAATCTCATTATTTGGCAACCTGTCGCTTTAGGCTGATATATTTTAACATCTGGATACAGTGACTGACATATGTTCAGAATGGCTATGTGTCTAAAAATTATTATTGTATTAAATTTAGATCTTAAATAAAATAATGTTTGAACATATAGTGACTGGAAAAATGGGAAATTGGCTCAGGAAATTTTAAAATTTACTTTATCTGAACACCCTGTATTTTGAAATAAATATGGAACACCATGTTAAATGTTATTCAGCTGCAGAACAAGACTTTGACCTTTCAAACTCTCTGCAAGAGTATCCTTGGTTCCATGGGACTCTGCCTCGATCAGATGCTGCACAATTGGTGTTGCATGATGGGCCTGTTGGACATGGAGTATTCCTAGTACGGCAGAGTGAAACACGGAAAGGCGAATTTGTGCTGACATTCAATTTCCAAGGTCGTGCTAAGGTATGTACCTATCTATCTTTGGTGTTACACAAGCAATATAAACATATCATGCAGACGGTTAAATAGATCTTGATCTTTTGACTTTTAGTTTCACATAAAAGATAGTGTTAAAATAAAATAATTCTATTGAATGAAAAGCTATGTGAACTGAGAGATTTTTTATTTTAATACCTTCATTGAGTTGGCAATAAAATTATTTGTTTTGCATGCCAATGAAACTTTATCAATTATCATTGTACATTTTTCATAACTTAGGAAGATCTTGTTTATTTTTTCCACTCAGCTTTTTCATATTTTTATTTTATCTTTGTAGTAGTGCTAATAATTCGTCAACTAAACTTGGGTTTAGTGCTTCAGCATATCCATTTTCTTCCCCTTTCCCTACCCTTTTCATATCTGCCACATTAACTAACAAAGAGGAATATCAAGTAATTTTAATTTAAAAATGAATGGGTGAAATTTAAAATGATTTCACATAAAGAAAAAATTACCACTGATTTTAATATTATAAACAATGTTCAAAAATCATTAGCTCAAAGTGTATTGAAACATTTTTTTAATATACGTTTTTCACATAAAAAATCAAAGTTTTTTTTTCATTTTTCAATTTAGTTAAATATAAACTTAAAAATACATTTTGTTCAGGTATATTTTGATGCACAATTTAGGTCTCCTATATTTTTAATAATTAATAATTATGTATTGTGTGTTCATATCTTTTGGTCAACTGCTTTAACATGAATGTAGTTTTTTTCCCAATACATCATAATAATTGGTACTAATTATAGAAATAACTTATATCTATAATTTTGTTTGTGTTACTTTTTTCATATGATATTAACTTTATAGTAATGCACACAAAATAAGAAATTATTATTCTGATGAGTGAAGTACTAAATATTAAATTTTTTTATCTTGAGAAAGTGTAAATTCAAGTTTGTCAATTTAAATAAACTTAATATCAAATACTATATTTTAATCATATTTTATTTATGTGCTAAGAAATTACTTATTATTGATTTAGCTTAATTTTAATGCATAGGATCAATCATGTTTCTTTATTTAGACATAATTTAGAAAATATAATTTCAAATAAATGCAATCAAAATGTTAATTACAGTGCAGTATACATTAGCTTAATTCATCAGCTTTGTCACTTCATACTGGAACACAGTATTATATTTGGGTGCAACATTTTCACACTGTAAGCTGTTAGTTCAGGTCAGATGGTTATAAATTATTAATTTCTCTTAAAGTTGCATAAACGTAAAATATTCCAGTTTTTCTTAATCATTGCTCCTTTAGTTGTAAACTGCAACGGCCAAAGAAGTAGCTACCTTTACATTCCTATTTTATCATTTTGGCTTTCATAATTTTTCCCTAAACATTTTCAGAATCCTATTAATATAAAGAAAGCTTGGAATAGTTTACACACCTTAGTGCATTCTTACAATGATTATTTAGTTGAAACACACAAATACTAATAATCAAGGCATGTAGTGTGCATGATGATTCTATTTTTAATAATTTTAACCTACTTTATGCTTTTTAGGAGAGTTATGTGATGTTTCCTGAAAACATTTTTTTTAACAAATCCAGACATTAAACTAGCATTCATCCTCATATTTTATACTATACACCTCCATAGAAAAAACTTAATGAGACTATACACCAGAAATTAGTTGAAATTTTAAAAATCACATTTCAACAACAGACTCTTTTTGCAAAAAATAGTGGGATAAAAATTGTTTGTGGAATTAGGATTGCCAATTATGTAGGCCTTTCAACACACATAAAAATAAATAATAAAAACACCAAAGACATCATTAAACATATTATAGTTTTTTTTACATCCATTACTTTTTCCAGCCTGGGGCCGGGGTAAGTTTTTATTCAGGCCATGCATTTCCCACCACTGGTTTTCTAGGCCTGACCCGCCTCGGTGGCGTAGTTGGCTAACGCGCTTGTCGTGTTGAGCTCGACTGCTGAGGATGGGGAGCTCGACTGCTGAGGACGGGGAGATCGAGGTTCGAATCTCGGTCGGGTGAACTGGGGGTGGTTTTCCACTCTCCCTCCACGCAAATTCGGGTTCACTTCCTCTAATTCAACCTTCCCAATTCCTAATCCATTAGAGTAATTAGTACTTAAAACGTGTAACCCGAACGGGTAGTAAGACGCGGTGCTAAATATTATTATTATTATTCTAGGCCTGCATGCAACTTAAGACTAGGTCAAGCACAACATCTGGTCCCCGGCCATTAATTCATCACTGGGAAAGTGGTAAACCCACATTTCACTAGTGATAAAAAATTTCACTTATGCTGGGAATCGACCCCGGGACACTTATCACAGTACCACACTACCATCTGAGCTAAGGTGTCAAATAAAAACTTATTATAGTGTTATATAATATAATTATTGATCTATATAAAATGGACTCACATTTACTGATAAACCCCAAAACAGTTTATTATTACATCAATTCCAAAGTTTAGAAGTGTGACAACAAAGGGTTAATAGTGCCAATGAAAAATATTCTAATATTGGTATTTGATTCCTTTATAAATGTTGTATTATGAGTATGTGTTTACCTGTCTACTGTTTTTCCATCATGTTCTTATTGGTAAAAGCTATTTTTGGTTTAACTTAGTATAAAATAGAGTGAATAACATTCGAAATAATACACATCGCACAGAATAAATGTCATGTTCATCTAATTTGATTTTCTGGTGACAAGTATATTTGGGTTCAACTCCTGGCTGGCCAGGCTACAATCACTCTTCAGAGTAGTTATGATTTACAGTATTGTACTCAGTAGTGAGTACATGACTTTGGTAAAAATTCTTATAATACAAATACTTAGAAAAATAATTTAAATACTTTGTTTCATACTGGAAAGATTAATGTTAACTAAATGTTTATATTAAATGTTGTAGAGTATTAAAAACACGTTTTATGTTTGAACTAGAATTAAAGTACCCAGTTTAATATTTCATTACTTTAGAATTTAAAATAATGATGAGTAAAAAACAAAATAAATCTGCTAAATTTGTACCAATCACTTATTCACTGCTTCAAAAATTAATTATTTTGAATTAGTATTATTTTAATTTCTAGAATGTTAACTTATGTATTATTTTATTTGTTTAGTTAAGTCTAAGGCTATCTTCTAAAGTAATAATATTTACTCAGGAATTTTGTCAACAAATGATATTTCATCATTGGTGGGCATTGTCTTCAGAATGCAAACAATATCATACTTTTAACATTTCAAACATAGTAAATGCAGCTTTATTAATATATTCTCACTAGAAAGCTTAGAGTATCTCTCACTTGCAGATTAACCAAACACTATACTTTTGTGGAACTTTACAAAAACCATGAGCACTAATTTTATTAATCCCTAGATACAATCACCCATGATGAAACAACATAGTTGCCTATTGTATATATTGATTGAAGTTTGGCTGAAGAGCTCTGCTGGCAGAATAGTGATATGTACTCAAGGAGATATGGGTAAAAAAAACAGGAGAAGCTAAGAAGGGTTTCTCATGTGAAATGATCTTCTCTGCTGGCCATGGTCATTGGGTACTTAGAAGTATTGTGAATGCTAATCTAAATGAGTCCAGCAACAACCTGTCACTGGTGAAGGTCAACATCATGGGTTAGAGCCAAGTTAGATACATTTGTGTACAGGGAAAATCCTTTCTTGGTATTGGATGTTATATCAGGTACAATACCAATTATAACCCCTACTCCCATTCCTCGGAGTAGTGGGTTTTCCATGCATGCTATTCACTAATGAAAAGAGTTGACATTGAAAGATATGCTGCTAACTAGCGGGGCTTGCCAGGGGCAAATGTCTGGAAGAGTGGTTGCAAACAAAACGTTGTTCTGAAGCAGTCCTAATTGAAATAACAATTGTTGATTTCACATTTTAAAAGGAGTGAGAGGGCCTTTGAAAGCGTGCATTGGGCTTGGTGACAAAACATAACCATGGCAAGAGGACATGCTGTGCTTTAAAAGCAAAGACCGATTGGATTCATAGGTGCTATGATATCTTGAAAAGAAAATACGTGGAGAGAGTGACTGACAAACACCTTTTCAGATTGTCAAGTGTTATTACTTAAACAATAGAGATACACAAGTCCTGAACTATGACAAACTTTAACATGATAATATAAGATATAATGGACATTGAAGGTGTGTGGGCGGTGATGGTGATTAACGCTGTATTTGTTTCATATGTAGCCACTGTGAAATTGTGAAAGTTTAAAGATAAACCAAGTCGAACCCCCTTGTTTTGCTTGTAGTTTTGATTCCCATCATGTATCTGAATATAGGAACTGATTATTTAATGATTCATCTAATTGAGAGTTGATCCTGAGAAGTCAATTTCCATCTGCGATAGGCCTATTTTTTCCCACACCTTAGAAGCATCTAAGAGGTTAAAAATAATTGCCCATGTTTTTTCAAAAGAATTATTAGAACAAATTTATCGAATTATTACCCTCAAAACACTTATAAAGAGTTTATAAAGCAATATTGTTGATTAGGGTAGCTGCCCCGATTTCACCCTCTTAATCACAAAACATCGGAATGAAACATCTTTACTTTTCCTAATTAACTTATAAGGAACACCTGTGCCAAATTTCAGCCCTTTAGCTTCATGGGAAGTGTGAGACTTAGTCATTCAGTCAGTCAGTCAGTCAGTCAGTCAGTCAGTCAGTGCTTCCCCTTTCATATAGAGAGAGAGATGATTTAAGTACAACCCTACTATTCCCTTCTCATCTGGAGTGCAGTTCCTTACATGGTGCTGACCTTGGTACTATCCCATAGAGAGAGAGTAATTTCTTTACTATCAGAAACTATAGTTAAAGCATAATTTTTTAATACAATTATTGTACCCTTTTGCACTAAGGTGTACTTTATACAATCTTGCAAAAAGCTTAGAAATCCCTTTCCGTACCTTATTCAGCTGTCTCATACCCTCATTTATTCAAAAACCAATTTGCCAATTTGCTGAACTTTAAATTCCAATGGCCAGATGTTTTTATACTATCCTCTTTGTTGGATTCTTCCTTCTCCTTCAACTCCCCGTTTTCCTCGCCCCACTAACACATTTCACAACAGCTACTCAAGTAGGGAGAAGATTAAACAATAAATCACCTATATCCATAAATACATTAAAACAAATATAAATATCCTTCAACAGCAAGCTTGAAATTGTCGAGTCTTTAAATCAGATGAGCCTAAATAGTAATTAAAAGCTTGGCTTAGGCTCGAAAATTGGAGTCCTGGCAGATCCCTTCAAGTCAAACATTTTAGGGTTTTAACACATTCTGGATGATGATGATTAAATGCTGTCTCTAAAGTTTTTATAAACATTAACATTCAAATTATGGATATTAATTAAAATGCGCCCATAAAGTGTACATTATATGTATAGCTAGCTTTTATGACTTATAGCAAAGGGGACTAATTCCCTAATGGGATTCAATTTAATTCCTCAGCCCCTCTATATCATTCCTTAAAGACAAAATAAGATAGCTTACTACCCTAAATGCCAAATAAGAGTGAAACAAACTAGTTCAAAAGAATCTCCTAGTAGGGGTGTGTGAAGGCCACTTTTTAAATGTGAAGCGAAGTCGAAGCCAATCTTGAAACTTGTGAAGAAATGTTGAAGTCGAAGCTACCTAGGATTTTTGTTGTCACCTTACGCCACTTTTAATTTCTAAATTAATTATGTTTCTAGATCTTGTCAGTAACAAGGGCCAGGAAAATTTCCTTATTTCTTACCTAAAGACTATATTAATAACTAATGCACACAGGCTTACTGGTAAGCTTAGTAACTTATCAATTGAGCTTTATTCTGAAAATTAAAAAATAACACCTGGATACGGGAATTGAACTCGGGGACCTTTGGCTTGATTTGGGTTCGATTCCCGCGTCCAGGTGTCATTTTTCAATTTTCATAATATATCTAGATGGAGTAATCCTCACTAAAAAGCATAAATAATAGCTTTGGCTATTTGATTCTTGATTAAGTTTTAATTTTTACCTACATCGTGGAGTTTATAATATTATTTTGCAAACTTTACATACGCATGTCTTTTTATCAGCATTTCTCTGATAATAATTATAAATTAAATTCCATTTTCATTTCCTACTTTTCGTATCAACCATTTTGAATGATAAAGAAAATTCGAAGCTATGAAAATCTTTTTTGTCAAAATGCACTTGTAAATTTGTCATTGATAATTCCAAAGAGATATAAACTAAACATTAGACGCGAGCTGCGATGATATCACAACTAAAGTGCTTTCTCTGCTTCATACCAGTGACCATGGTGTTATTTATTTATGGGTATTTTTATTTTTTACCAAATTATGTTTGTGATAGTGAATATATTATATTAACATTTACTTACCCGTTTTTGATTCATTCTACGTTGTGTTTGTTAAATTACTAGTTATTGTTAAAATTCTGTTTAGTAACTGTTTTAAAATTATCAAATATTGAAAAATATAATATTTAGTAAGATAAAATTAAATTATTTGATAATTTATCAAAGTTTTATCCTTATTTCAAAATTTTTCGAATATGCGAAGGTTATTGTAGATGCTGAAGTCGAAGCCGAAGCCAAAGGAGATTTTACCTTCAAATTTTCGAAGCTTCACACACCATTATCTCCTAGCAACATTGCCCCTCCTAAAATCTTGATCTTAAAAAAGTATTTAGAATAATAATTTTATACATACTATAGGAGTGTACAAAGCTTCGAACTTTCGACTTGGCTTCGAAACAAACATCAGCTACAACTTTGCTTTGAAACTGACTCTGGCTTCAAAGCTTCGCCAATAAAAAATATTTACAGCTAAAATACTCCTTTTATATTAATTTATAGCTATTGTATGCTGTTTTGTATATTACAAATTAATATTAATATGGAATAAATCTAAAGAAATTGAATTGCATGTTGTGACAATATTTTTATTTGTCAGAGTAACACAAACTATTACAAACATTTGTACAATAAAACATTTTCCAAGTAATTTTAGTGTATAAATTAAAATAAATAACCACAATATATTATTTTTTCAAGCATAAAACAACTAAAAGAAAATATTTTAACTTCAATTAACTTCAAGAATATTTCATTTATTTGATTTGAGTTTGCTTCGAATTGAAAAAGTTGACTTCTAACACCCCTACATGTTAATATGAAAATAATTGTGATTTAATTAGGGAAGATTATTTCACTTCCCACCATTTCTTCTCTTGCGTCATTCTTTGAAAAATTGTATTTGCAGATGTAAACCCACACTATCTAAATATGTTCTTACTAACAAGGTAAAGATTGAATATAACTGTTTTATAAATGTTTCTAAATTATTTAGTCTCAATAATCTACAAATAAATCTGACTCTACGGTAATGTTGAATATCTAAAACATTTTAATTAAAATGCATTTTGATTTAAATTATGTTTAGCATCTCCGTATGACATTGAATGATCAATGTCAGTGTCGCGTGCAGCACCTGTGGTTTCCTTCAATCTTTGACATGCTAGAGCATTTTCGCATGCATCCCATTCCTCTTGAGTCAGGAGGTACTGCAGATGTGACACTCACAGAGTTTGTGGTAGCACCACTGATGTACAGGGGTAATCTGCGTCCCACCACCTCTGGAGCAGGAGCAACAGTAGAGGTCAGGAGGCCTCCAGCCCTATTAGAACCAAGAGAGGTGAGTCTCACATTTGCTCTGGATGTAAATACTCCTTTTTTCATATTTATGTTGCAAAAATTTAGTATCGTAATAATAATAATAATAATTTTAAAACAAGTGATTCAACATTTGGCTATTGTATAAGTCTTCAAACTACAACTTAAATTTTGCAGTGATGTAATTTTAATGTGTTTATATAATTAGGTAAAGGAGGTTAAGAGCATGCAGTTAATGAATATTTATTTATTATTTAGCACCGCGTCTTACTACCCGTTCGGGTTATACGCTATGAATATCTAAGAAAGTAAAATAAAATCTGTAACATTTATTACTTTAAATAAAATACACAGTTTTAAATTACTGTATTCATGTTTTATAATGCGAACCAAACTATTCATACAGTAAACTCTTCCTTAACAAATACCTCTAAACATCATATTCTTCTTTATAACGAGCAGTTTAAAATTCCCCTTCAAAATAACATTGGCTTTTATGGTAAAACAACCTCCCAATAATATTCATGGATACTGCTAGAGTTGCATAGTTTAGCATATAAATTTCCATATATTGGACAAAAATTGAAAATATCAGTCCATGTACAGAATTTTACTGTAGAAATGTCAGGAATGCCATAGTCTTAGATAAAGTATGAGCAGTCCGGCCTTCCCCCTCTATGGAAAGTGTCTAAATTAGTTTGCATAGTAATGACTAAGGCACTTCAAGGTCATTCCTCCTTCCCCTTCCAAGCCCTCAATTAGGACTGTTCCATCAGTTTAGTGCAGGGCTTTTTAAATTTTTTCTACTCTCGACCCCTTTTCTCCCAAAAATTTTTTACATGACCGCAAGGTGTATAGGTATATAACATAGGTATATAAATCAAACATTTACTGATAATAAATCATAAAGAAATTTATTTAAAAACAATTCTTTGGTATACATTTTATTTTACCATTTATTGAAGACGAAAGCAAATCTTCATACTAATTAAATGGATGTGCATGTTTATTTTTACACAAATAATTATATCTTTGCTGAATATTTGATACTGGTATATATATTTTGATTTTATAATCGTCACTGCTGAGAACGTTGCTTTGCATAAATATGTAGTACAAAAATGGCTGAAGTATGTTTAAGGCCATTCCAGATATTCTGTCCTAATTCCAAACCAAATTCATTTAACATTTTTACTAGGAAACTCAAGTTTTAAACCTGTATCGTTTTAAAAATTCTTCTTGAAATTTAAATTAATAGCGGGTGATCAACGTTTTTGATTCCAATTGAGTATGGTCTATGAACCCTTTTAGTTTTTTAGAATCAAAATTTGAAGGGAAAGTATTTCTTAAACTGTGTCTCCACTTAAATGATCAATTATAACCCTTGTAATTAAATCTTTGAGAAGATTATTTTCAATTATAAAATCATCTGTAGCTGTAAATATTTCTAAAGAACCAAGTCATTATAAAAATATTTCTACGGCCTCCACATCCAGTTATGAGACCCCATATGGGGTTGCGACCCACAGTTTAAGAAGGCCTGGTGTAGTCTGTGCTCTTGTACACATATAGTACACATACAGGCCTACAGTATGGAAGGCTTACTGTTTACATTTAATTTTATTTGTGTATTCTGTGTGCAATACAATCTGTACTGTAAGCTATGTCAATTATTTAATCTTTTGTCTTATTATCCTACCTACAATATGGTACAATTTGGTAATTAGATTGTTGTTGTTAATATCAACAGTATAGAAGTTCATACAGATTAAAAAACTTTGAAATTTATCTCTCAAATGCCTACTCTTAAACATGTCAGGTAAGAGTGCACAATAGCACAAGTTACATATAAAGACCTCTTCACCTTTTTTGCTTGAGCAGAATTGATTCCACAACTCTCTACAAGATCAACTTTGAATTCAAACAGCATCAACACAAGACTCGCCACAACCTACATAAATATTTACAATATTTTGGGTAGATATATTTGGCTAGATAACTGATGGCTATTTAGAATAAAAATGTTGACCATGATGCGTTCATTTAATAGTCATTCCTTTGTTATTTTTTTTCATTCTTCCACTCAAGCTCACTCTTCTTTCTGTAGCTCTTTATTATTTTTTTCTTCAAAATTTTTTGTCGACATGTTCTTTGGTCATAGTTTCACCCTTTATTTTATTTTTCTTTCCATTAAAGGAGGCTGAGTTTTTTTTAATTGCGTTTTTGGGAATTTTTCATGTGTTTACAAATGTTTAATATTAGCATGAGGATTTGTTACAGATGACATTAGGATAAAAACTTTGTTCTCATCTAAATTATAGTTACAAAGTGAACTTTAAGGATACAAGCACAAGCGGTATCTATTAAGTAATACTGCGTTCTACTTTCGTCCTTTTTTTTCCAGGTCGTCAGCAGCTATGAGTAAATGCCATTGCAAAAACAATCTTTAGTAACAAATATTATTAGAACAAAGTTGATCAAAATGCTGGCATGCATTTTTCAATGGTTGGTGATAGCCTTAAATATGCAGTTGAACAATCAACAATATAATGTTTTGGGACAACTTTTGCTGGATGTGAAGAAGGTCACTTTCCTCTTACTTGTTTATACATGGCTTAGGGTGCCCACTGATAGGGAAAACCGGAACCAGGCTTTAATTTTGTGCATCGGAAATAAACTCGGGAAAAGGGATTGCATTTCTGGCTCTTAAGAGCATTTTAACCCTGGTACACTCGTGTGCGATTTTATTACACTAATACTCGCGTGAGGTCATTATGACCCCAGCATTTGAATTTAATTATATGAGATTTTGAAAAATTACTTACTAGAATAGATGAAAATATTAATAAGAAGAATGACTTAAGCACAATAATAATATAATAAACATAGGTTTAATGTAATTAGATTTTTTTTATTAAAATACTTATAGGAAATCAATTTTTTTTTAGCCTCACACATTAGTCACTTATTTGTATTTATTTCTTCAAAAAAAAAGAATTATCTTAAATTTTTGTTTCATTTGACCTCCTCTGTTACACAGTCCTCATACAGAACTTTAATGTGTTCCTTGCAGACAAGTTTGTAACACTTTTCACATAAAAAAGTGTTTGTTTTTTTGTCTTTTGCTCTTGGGAACACTTCACATCTTCCACGAGAGCGTTTCTCTCTTGGTGGTTCTTCTTCTTCTTTGGATGGAAAATATTGCTTGATTGTCAAATGCAACTCTCTTAGAAGATAAGTAAGTGGATGTTGCTCAGACTTCCATGTGGGGTGTAACAAGGCTTATTCCAAGCCCTTGAAGAAACTTTATTCTCACAATTCATATTTCAAATTGATTATTGGAAGAAACAATTACTTGGGAATTTATTGCGGCTGTATTTAGGAATGAATAGAACAATATAAGAGGCCAATGACGAGTTTTTCTAGAAACAGAATACAATGAAGACAGCTGGTCCACTGTATCCACATCTCCAATTGTGTCATTATATTATTATTTCTGGCTTTGGTTTTTCTCTTGCGGATTGATCAATGTTATTGCCATCATGCATAGTTGAAAGGAGAGGGACATGTTTTCCCTTCTTGGAGCAGTAGTATACTAATGTATTTCTATTATCATCAGATCCAAAATACTGGAGTAGACTTGGCGCTTAGCAAGGAATTCTTGAGGAATTATTTCTAAAATGTTTATACAGTTGAGGAGGGAATGGAAGGATACTATTTGTGGTGGCTTGTGGCGAAGTCTCCCAACAGGAAATAGTTTGGACATATTTACCATCTTGAAGTAATTCAAATTGTTTTAAGACATAGACATAATTGAAGCTGCAAGTGGTGGCTCATTTTACATGAACTCACCTAATACCATGTGCCTTTACTTCTCAGATTTTCTTCATATTCTTTTTCTTTATAGGTATATACAAGTTAGAGCTAAAATATTTTATTACATTAAAATATAAAACCATAAATATATTTTTATTCACAAACCACAAAAACCCCCTCTTCATTTTTTAAAAAAGTTTATGTTACTCTGATAATGTATTTAAAATATGAATTTATAATAATTAATCTAATATTTGAAAAGATATACTTAGAATAAAATACACACCACAAAACCCACCCTATCCATTAAAAAAGAACCTGATGCTACTCTTATCGTCATCATCATCATCATCATCATCATCATCATCATCATCATCAACAACAACAACAACAGTTTCCAGCCTGTGGCCAGGTCAGTTTAGTAAAATACCTCCATCTAACTTTATCCTTTGACCATTCTTACTCCTCTAATTTATTCCATCCTTCTCCTCTCACTTGAACACTTTCTGTTATTTGCTCCTATTTTTTTCTTGGCCTCCCTTGCAGTCTTTTTCCTACATACTTAATTTCCACCATTTTCTTTGGCATCCTCTCTTTTTTTAATTCTCACTACTTGCCCATATCATCTCAAGTCTTGCTTTCTCTACCTTCATTCCTAATCTTGTTTTTCCTCATGACAGCTAACATGCTTTCTCACAAACTTCATTTCCAAGGCCTCCACTTTCCTAGTCTCTCTTACATTCACTATCTATGTTTCTGCTGCAGATGTGTTTGCTACTCTTGTATTGTGTTTGAAATATGAAAAGTTTGGTGGTTGTTACTTAGGAGCCATAACTAGCCTAATATTTGAGAAAAATATAGCTAAACTAAAAACTATGATATTTTGGTTTATATTTGTTTAAAATTTTGATTAGTGTTTTAAAGTATTAATCATAAGCTTTAATTTGACACCAAAATGAAATAAAAAAAAAGAGAAAAAAATTGGTTAATAAATAATGTTTAAGTATTTACAACCCAAATCAAAGCAACTCTATTAGCAATAAACAAATATTATTTTCAAAATGAGGCACAGAACAAACAGAGAAAACTATGGGCACAAAGATTTTCTCAAATTAGGTGATTTCATGAGGAATCAACCTGGTGGGAATTGTGAGCATCCATTAGCTTATTAACCTTGCCACTGAGTAAAGTCTGTTCAACATAGGAATTGTTTATTGAAAGGCCTTTTTTCCTAGAAGAAATCTATTATATAGTAGGATGTTGGTAGAAAAAATGACCTTTAAGAGAGTAATTCCCACCATAAATAGAGTATAGGTATATTGTTTAAATGGAAACATAGTCATATTTGATTTAATTCCTTTCAGGAAGACTAGTGGTGACACTTTCGGTCACCCCACTTCTGTTTTGTTGAAATGTTCACACTCTTTACTATGTGTGCAGTCTGTTCGCTGTCATCTTTTCATTCAAACAATCTTCTATTAAAATATACAACCCTCATATTGCAAAACTACTATTTTATTTTATTCCGTGTACCGCTCACATAAATAACTGTTAAAGGCCCAGATAGCAAGGATCAAATAAATAGGAATGGATTATGAATTTATTTTTGTGCAACACGTCATGGTACTCATTGGTCGGCAAATAGCATGTCAGTGTCCTTATATTTTAAAATATTGTAACAGTAATGGCTAAAATGGGTTTAAATATTGGTGCAAAGCTAGAAGGAAGTGAAAATTGGTGCACCCTAACCACAGTAAAATTGGGGTGGGATGCAAGTAAACATAGTAGAAAGATATCATATTCTGAAAATTGAAAAATGACACCTGGACACGGGAATCGAACCCGGGACCTTCGGCTTAGTACGCCAATGCTCTTACCACTGAGCTATCCAGGATTCGTCCCGTGCCCATGGTCATTCTTCACTCATAGTTTAAGGCAGAGTCTAAGAT